>JAEOAD010000027.1:11605000-11747500 GCA_036365145.1 Orientallactaga sibirica
GGTCTGTCTTGTTGCTTCTCGCATCCTTCCACCAGGCTCTGCATCTGCTCAGAACTACTTGGTGCTAAGGAATTGGATCCACAGCTCCTCCCCAGAAGTTTGGCAAGTTTGTCTGGGACAAGGACCCACCTGATGAAGGTGCCAAGAAAACGAAAAAGATACATAAACGTCCTGGTACTTGAATGCATGTTCATTAACACACCATATGTATTGCCTGTGTGTATGTAACATAGCAAAATAAATCTGCTGTGGTGTAATTAATTGGTGTGCATTCCTTCATACATATCCACCATGAGAAGGAATGCAGAGTGGAAGGTCAGGAAGGACAAAGACAACTAGAGGAAAAGCCACGTCTGAGGAGCAATAGCCAGGCTGCTGAGGTGAGCAAACAGCTTCGTGGGGAGTTTAGTGCCCTTGCATTGGCTGTCTAAGTAGGCTGCCATCTTACATTTCTGAAGCACTTCACCTTTAAGATGGAGCGGTGGCATTCCTTTCCTCATTGCTTTTGCCCTGGCTCTGTTAGCCATGTATTCAGTGAGTATGTGCATGGAGGGGAGAATGTGCCCCAACGTGCTCTGCCTTTACCTAAGCTGGAGTCCTGAACAGTCAGTGAGCTGGGTATCCAGCATGGCATCCATTCAGGCGGACACTGTGTGCGGTGTGTGTGGTACACATGTGTCATGTGCACGTATGTGTTCAGACGTGTGGGAGGTCAGAGGACAAGCTCGCTGGTTTTTGCCCCCCCCCGCCCCCAGCATGCAGGACCATGCCTGGTCTCATGTGGGCAATGAGGCTTGACCTCAGGTTCTCACGCATGTGCAGCGTGTGCTCTTATCACTAACCCACCTCTCCAGTCCCCAGACCTTGAACTTCTGATAAAGAGGGTTGCAGCCAGATGAAACTTTTTACGTGTTTCTTGGTAGCCTTCTCCACATTTTTAGGCTTTCCCCCTTTGAATTTTGTAAGCATACATTTTTAGAAACATGAATAATATGCAATAGGATTTGTGGGAGAATTGAATATTTGCAACTGCAATGGTTTTTAACAACCTATAACAATGAAAGCAAATCTCACCAGCAAGGGAGTTGGGTGTGTCTCTCTGCAATATTGCTGGCATATGAAATTATTCAAATTTTATGGAGATAAGAGTGATGCAGCTTGGATGTTTAATAAAAAATATTTGCCATCAGTGCACAAAGCCCATGTTAAAGAGCTTCATATGTTTTTTCAGATTTTCTTTTCCCCAAACTCCTGTTGTAGATTCAATGGAGGGATACACTGGGAAAACGACTCACATATTAAACAAAACAACAACAACAACAACAAAAAAAACACCAAAAAAGGTATAAAAATTGCCCTTCTGATGAATTTTACATTCATTCTTTGATTTAAATAGAGCATTTCAAAAATAGTATCTGTATAGAAGCCACATTTAAAATTTAATTTAAAATTTTATTTATTTGAGACAGAGAGAGAGAGAAAGAGAGAATGGGCATGCCAGGGTCTCTAGCCACTGCAAACGAACTCCAGATGCATGTGCCCCCTTGTGCATCTGTCTTATGTGGGTTCGGGGGAATCGAACCGTGGTCCTGAGGCTTTGCAGGCAAACACCTTAACCACTAAGCCATTTCACCAGCGAAGGCCACATTTTAATGTATTATGTTATTTTTGTTTAGACATTATGAGATAATGCAGAATGAAAATGTGCATTAGCTATTACGATTATTTTTTGATAGAAGTGATAGCCTTTTTATATTTAGATTCAAATTTTTTCTCCACTAATCATGTAACTTCCATACTTTTCAGAGAAGATTTGAAAACAGGAGGCTGAAATGTCTACATGCTTGCCTCTGTTTGTAGAGAATATTTATGTAATATTCTGCCTTGGCTATAATCTGTAATTCTTGGCTATTATTTCAGCTGCAACAATAACTTTTAGATTAATGGTTATAATTTTATTAAGGCACACATGAAAAGTCATGTGTTCATGCCTGAAAGGAGGATCATTAAATATTCATTGTTACTACTCAAATTACTTGTCATGCTCTATAGAATAGTTACCCGTTATCATTTACCTAGTTTGGATTCAGCTATAAGTGAACAGCAATATATGGCTCAGAGCAGTAGAGGGAATTTTCTTTTGGTTGGATAACAGGGAGAGAAAGGATTTTAAAACCCCATTTGACATACTTATGTTGACAAATTATTTGAAGGAATTACTGTGTTGTCAATAAACACATTGTTGTGGTTGGGGTAGGATTGTGTCAGGATTTGCTTCTAGCTGTTTAATTACTCTTTGATTGTGAAAAACAGTGCTGCCTGAAATAGTTATGAGGAAAAAATTAAAATATAAAGTTGAGATGTTTTAGTCTTTTGTAGACACCTAACCTTGCCATAAAAAAAGCACTTTTCATTTTTATAAGCAGCCACTGAAATCTTGCTTTTTCAGCTAAACTAGATTGTATAATTTGTTCATTTTCCCCATCTGGCAACAAACCTATACTTAAGAAATAAAAAAAAAGTAAAACAGATGGATTTTTATAAACATTGTGATGAACATAGAGATTGTGTTTTATCAATGTACTTTGGAAAATATGGAGAAAGGACAAATATATTTTAATGTAAATAGTTTGCTTTTTTCCATTGATATGCCAATTCAGTTGGGTGAAAAGATATTTTTGATTACATATATGAATCATTCCATATGCCTCAGTAATTTAAATTTGGTTCTTTTCCCATAGAAAATAATCATGAACTTGATTCTGATTCACATGTAACTATAGAGCTGTTTGGTTTAAAGAGTCAAAATGTAGCTGATGAACACTTTTTTTTTTTTTTTTTTTGCATTTTTCTACATTGAATCTGGACTCTTCATAATGATGGTTTTATTTTATTTTATTTTTCTGCACAGAGGAGAGGAAAAATATAGAGGTCCATGAATCAATCTAGATAATGGGGAAGGCTGAATGTAATAAATAATATAGTAACAACCGTAAACTAATGAGCGGTTGCTAAGGTACATCTCATAGGCTCATCTTCTATATAAAAAGTCACTAATAACCCCTCGGTGTAGCCAGATGATGAAGCTTTGCCATAAGGCAACACCTGTGCAATTAGAACTGCAGATTCTTTTGCACGTTTCATTAATTTCAGGATTTTGTAAAGGCACAATGACTACACTAATAATCTAGTCTACTTGACTCCATGTCTACCGGAAACAAAGTGTCTAATTAGATAAAGGTAATTAATTAGAGATAAATGGAGCTAATCAGGCTCAGTTAACACTAATTCTCTGAATTAAGACATTTTGGGACACCTACTATCCTGCTGGCTTTGATATTTTTACATTAAGAATATGTTCAGGAGAAGTCAGGAAATCCTGGCATTTGAGAATTGAGCAGTCTTTTGATGGCATATTTAGGCATCTGAAGTGAAAGGACTTTTCTTTCATAGTGTGCTTTTTCTCCACCTTTCTGTTGCAGCTTAAAGAATTCACTTTGTAGTTATTACAATCTGTGCTAGTCACCATATAAATTTTAATAACCTTTGCTATCATTTTATTATCTGTCTAGCCTACCAGTGGATGAAAAAAAAATCACAAGTTGTTCTAGCCCTTAAATAAAGACTTAACTTGTTACATTAAGGAAATGCCAGGATTCATCAGCCTAGATCCTAAAATTCTGATCCTTTAAAGAGAACAAACACCTAAAATTTTGATTCTTTTGTTCTGATTCTTTAAAGAGAACAAACCTGGACTTTGCTCTGTTAGACTGAACCTCCTATTATGTGGGGAAAGAACATGCTTGGAAGACAGAGACGGGTTCACATTCTGTTCTCTCTCTTACTAAATGAGCAACCTTAGAGAAGAAAGGCAATCGTCTTATCTCCTTGATGGTAAAATGATGGGTTCAAATTCTGTTCTATCTCTTACTAAATGAGCAATCTTAGATAAGAAAGGAAATCGTTCTTATCTCCTTGATGGTAAAATGGAAACAGTACTGATTCATGTAATACTGGCACTAGCTAGAGGGAATCACCGATGCCAAACTTGCTCTCCCCTCCTCCCTCTGCCTGCCCCTCTCTGCCTGATTGCTTGATCTAGAATATCAATCTTCTCCCACTGTTGCTAGAACTTACTTACACCCCAAGTCCTCTGGTCCTCAGAATCATGCCACTAGCCCTCCTGGGCCACTCACCAATGCAGACTTTAATGGAGTTTATTGGTGGATGTTTGCTGCAAGAGCTTTTCCAGGGTTTTCATTCTGAGTCCATGCCAGATAAATTGAAACTCATATGGATTAGATAAACAGCACTGAAGAGAAAAGAGAAGTGAGAGAAGAGATTTAGAGCAGTTCTGTAGAAGTATGATGTCAATGTCTGAACAAGGAGTTAGACCTGGGAGGGGCTAAGACACTTGGGAAGGAAAAAAGGTAGGGAAATAACAGCAAGAGATGATGATGTGGAGAAGAGAGAAAGTAAATCAGTTCACACCTTCGAATCCTAAGATCATTTCACTCCAAGAAGAGCAGCTTGCCCTCTCTGAAGGCATGGGTCTTTCTTGATAATGAGGCAACAGAGAGATTCCTGGAATAGCTCTTGTAATGGCTACTGTCCTTCCTGAGCAGAATTCTTTAATTCTGTGACAGGAAAAAAAAAAAAAGGAAGGATGAAGATGCTTCATAACGTGCGTGTTTACATGCTGAGCAAGAGAGAAGAGGGTTGGCTCCTAGAAGATGGGAGGCCTCAGAGTGAGGCCCCCAAAATCAAGCTAGATATTTCCTGCTCTATCTCAACTCCCGTGAAGACACAGCAGATGCCTGCGACCCTGATAGAAGCACATGCTTTCTCAGCACTTGGGAGTCTCCCATCAGGCCCTCCTTCCAGAGCCTTGAGGCTTCTTAGAGGAGTAACCCACTAGACTTAAGGTTGATTAGGACTTTTCCCCAGAGCAAATCCTGTTCCGTGAGACTGTGAAGAGACGGGTAAGACCTTTCCTCTAGATGTGAACAGAATGGAGGGGAACAGAGTCACCCCAGCCTGCTATGCTCGGTGTTCTGAGAAGCAAGTCTAGGTGCTCCTGACCTCAGTATGCCTCACCACCATGATCACTGAAGTGCCCTCTTGAGGCAGGCGCCTGTGCGGAGTGCTCAGCGCGTCAAATGTGATCATTTGTACTCAGAACAAGTGAGTGAATGCATAGCTGCCCCGCTCATGTCTGCCTGAAGATTTGGCCCCTGGCGATCCATTCATCATTGAGCATCCTGATGATTTCAAGTCCTTATTGCTCACAGGGTCAAGCCCAAATAGTAGAGCTTAAAATACAAGGCCTTTCCTCCATCCGACTTCAGAAACCTTCCCCCCAAACCTCCCACGTGCAGCTTCTATGGACATCCTGGACTCCCTCCAGCCATGTTGAGTCACGTCACTGGATGGTGCAGGATTTTGAGGTCCAGAGAGGGATGCTCTAAAGATGCAGGTGATCCAAGGCTCATGAACCCTAACTTTGGGGTTCTTATCCAATTTTAGCAGAGAATGGATAAAATGGACTCCAAGAAGGGTGAATTGTGAATTAATGGGGTATAATTTCGAGAGAATCATGAGCCAGTGGAAGGCTAGCTGAAAGACTCCAGCCAGAAGGGAATTTTCCCCCTTGTCCAGCTGGAAAGGGGGAGGGGAGAGGAATAGCCAGTGGAAGCCTCTGGAGAAGGCACACACATGCACATGTGGAAGGCAAAGAATGAGAATCCAGGCCACAAGGGTCAGAAGAAGCATGCTCACACACGTGCAAGCCCACACCCTTCACCTTCACAGAGGGGTCAGGAAAAGCCAAGAGATTGTGTAGTAGAGTGCTCAGAGCTTGGAGAAAAATCATGCCTATAGTAAAACAGGAAAACACCATCAAACAGGACAGGAAAAGTGCCCAGACAAGAAGAAATTCCTTCACCTACTTCTTAGTCAGCCTGGGAAGGGGGAGGGCTCACTGAAGCAGGGACCAGGACCTTCAGGCACCAGAAAAATGAAGAGGTATCCATAGGGAGGGATTGCACATGCGGCAGGACCATTCATGCGGGTCGGACATCCAATTAGGATGCGCCTTGCTGCCAGACTGGGGTGTTTAAGGGAGGTTCCCAATTGTTTGGTATGCAAGGGGCTGACTCAGGAGGGGCCAGCCTATCCAGGTGTGCTAGGCTGAGGAAGAAGCAGGAAGTTGCTGCCGGGGAGTGTTGCTTGCAGCCACCTTGGATGAGACTGGATCAGATGTAGGTTCTAGTCCCACCAAGTCAGGCAAGGCGGCGTCCATGTTCTCCTTGGGCCTTTGTCCCTGGCTAACTGCCTATAAAAAAGCTATATTTTTTCCTGTTTCTCCTTCATTGAGATTTTTTTCTCCTCGTTCCATATGGAGAGATTTTATTTATATTTATTTATTTATATTTGCAAGCAGAGAAAAAGAGAGAGAAAAAGAATAGGAGTGCCAGGGCCTCCTGCTGTTGCGAACAAACTCCAGACACATGTGCCACTTTGTGCATATGGCATTATGTGGGTACTGGGGAATCAAACCTGGGTCGTTAGGCTTTGCAGACAAGTGCCTTAACCACTGAGCCATCTCTCCAGCCCCCCACTGAGATATTTTAAGCTGGGCTTTGCCCAAGTTGTTCTTCCCTTGTTGATCTGGTAAACATCCACATGTCCTTTCAAGGTGAGCTTAGATGACGCCGCCTCAGTGAAGCCTTCATGGGTTCCTAAGTCTACTGATACCTCCCTTAGATTTAGCCGTGTTTTAGCACTTGGCACAAGTGAAGAACACCTATTTGTTGACATGACTAGATGACCTTAGAGAAAGCAGGAAGGTTCCTTCCTCCCTCCCTCCCTCCCTCCCTCCCTCCCTCCCTTCCTTCCTTCCTTCTTTCTTTTTTTCTTCATTAACTTAACCCTACGCATCTATTATGCTTTTTTTGGTTTGTTTGTTTTTGTTTTTTAAGGTAGGGTCTCACTGTGGTCCAGTCTGACCTGGAATTCACTCTGTAGTACCAGGCTAGCCTCGAAATTACGGCAATCCTTCTACCTCTGCCTCCCCAGTTCTGGCATTAAAGGCGTGTGCCACCACGCCCAGCTATTAAGCTTTTTAAAAATGTTTAAGAATTTGTTTCAGTAGCACTGCTCCCTTCCTTTCTTCTTTTCCCCAAAATTGTCCTGGACATAGCATCATCTTCCCTCACTTTCTTTGTAAAGTAAGGCATGAGTCTATCTGCGAGCCTGTCTTGGATTGATCGTGAGACATCTGGCCCCAGAATGAGACATGAAAGGACCGTTTGTCTATTTTCTGCTCTAAAAGTGGCTTGAGTCCATGCCCGGTGCCTGCAAGGATGCAGTGGCCCTTCGCTCTGCTCCCCCCAGTCTCTGTTTCTCTTGTGAGGGTCTTCGGATAGTTATTTGCATCTGGCTTTGAGAGGCATTGGAAAGATGTCCAGTGGCTGACACGATCCTGCTCGTGTTATCATTTCTACATACCCTTGTCTTGGAAGCTTCTCTCTTCACTTGCCAGTGAGGTTTTCATGTCAGCTTTCCCATGATGTAAATCCAGGCTGTTATATGTCCCATGTTCTAGTGTGTTTATGGACAATACTAGTGGTTAATGCTGTCCAGCAGGGCATTCCCAGAGTTGAACCTGTATCATTGAAAGTGGCAGCGACTCTTCCGTTCTCCTCAAGGACCTCTGAGGAGCTGGCAGGCTGGCTTTGGTGTGGCCTGCACATTCTAGTGCCTTCTTAGGAGTCCTTGCTCTGAACTTTACTCATGGACACCGAGAGTCAGCTCTTCACATGGGAAACCGAGGCAAGACAGATGCAGCCACTGACTTCAGCCCAGAGAGATCACAGTCTGAATTCTCTCCCACTGGACGGTAACTTGAAAGTGAAGTTATCAGAAGAAGCACGTCTCCAGCTCATCAAGCCACATGCCGGGAGCCCAAGCCAGGGCTTTGCGGACAGGCTGCATGGAACCCGTTCTGCCATCCTGGTCTAGAGAGGGCAGGTGCTTCAGTGAGCATCAAGTGTCTTTCCCATTGGTGTGGGCTGACATGATCAAGGGCCAAGTTTTAAAGGTCAGATAATGCCTTAATCTTACAATGTTCTGAGGCAACTGAGTCCAAATCCCAAACAGGGGATTAGGGCTCAAAGCTTTTGGTTTTGAGTTTTACATTTTTTGGCCACCTTCTTCAATTATTGTAGATGAACTGAGACACGGTCATAACCTCTTATTACATAGGCATGCCTATCGAATTCTCGGTGACATTACAGGCTTCAGACGTCTGTCAGAAACAAAGAATTTATTTGAAGTATTTCTTCCCAGGAAAACAAATACTTTCTCACACACTAAAAGAGTTGTCTAAGTATATGCACAGGCCAGCCTGAGCAAGGGAAAGCATTGTTCTGAGAGAAATTTAACTGCATTATGGTTGGCAAATATTTAATACTTTAAAGAGGAAGTTCTAAAATTTAATAGTTGGTTTTATTATTACTCTTTGGATGTAATTAACTAGGAATGCACTTTAAACTGCTTTATTCTGGCTATTGAAATGGGTTTTATAGTTTACACTGGGGAAAAAAATCTTTGTCAGACCATAGGCCTCTCCCTTGGTGCACATTATTAGAGTCTCTTTAGAGATAAGCAAGCAATTTTGCTGTCACTGGTCTTGTTCAAATAGAGAATGTTTATATATGCAATACTCCTGGGAAGGGTGTCAAACAAGGATCACCAGTTAGCAGCTGCCATAGCTCCTGCACACACATAAAGGAGCTGCTTGAATAGCAAATGAACACATATATTTCATTTTTTATGTGGCTGATAAAATGTATCATTAAGTCAAAAGAACATATTTGTCCCACCTAAGTTGGCTTTAGAAGGTACCATTCACCTCTAACGAATGAGGGTCTTGTGGCTCCGTAGAAGTTGATTGGCAGGAACCAGCCATTCACGACTTGAGGGAAATCAGGTCTTTGAGCATTGAACACACATTCTTTTTTAATGTGATGCATGCCTTTAACCCCAGCTTTGAGGAGGCAGAGGTAAGAAGATCACTGTGAGTTCGAGATCAGCCTAGGACAACAGAGTGAGTTTCAAGTCTGCTTGGGCTAGAGTGAGACCCTACCTGGAAAAAAACAAACAAACAAAAATCATAACGTGATACTTAGTTTAAGGTAACAAATACATGTAAGAGGACTCACGGCATGCTTATTGATGGTTTTCTATTTGAATGAGTTCCCCCAATGCCATTTTTTTGGGGAGAGGTGTTAGGGATCAAACCCAGGGCCTCATGTATATTAGGCTATGCTACTAAGCTACATCCCCAGACCCCTCACACCTCACATTTTGAGATAATATCACAGAGAACAAATAATAGTCATTCATTAAAAAAAAAAAAAACATTATTTAGGGAAGAGAGAATGGGTGCACCAGGGCCTCCTACAGCTACAAGTGAACTCTGGACACATGAACCACTTTGCATCTGGCTTTATGTGGTCACTGGGGCATTGAACCCAGGTCATCAGGCTTTGCAAGCAAGTGGCTTTAACTGCTGAGCCATCTCTTCCGCCCAAATAGCCATTCTTGAAGAGTAGGCATCACTATGTGGTGGTTTGATTGTAAGCATTTATGACTAAGTTTCCTACTTAATCCTCAGCTGGTGGAGTATTTAACAGGCAGAGCCCTGCTGGAGGAGATGTGTCAACAAGGGCGGACCTTAGGGTAGAGTCCAGCTCTGTGTGTGTTTAGAGTCAGCTTGCCCTTGCTGGTGCTGACTGTTGTCTCTCTCTCCCTCTCTCTCCCTCCCTCCCTCTCTCTGCTCTGTGGTGGATGCATGTATGAAACGAGCCAGCTTAATCCACCATGGTGAAGCTTCCCCTGGAATCTGTAAGCCTGAAGTAATCCCTTTTCCTCCCATCAGCTGTTTTTGGTTAGGTGCTTTATCCCAGCACTGACAAGGCAACTGCAGCAATAGTTGACCAAATAATTTCTCCTCAGCTATTTTGCAGGGTTGAGGAATTAGCTCAGTGGCAGAGCAAGTCAGTGCAAGGCCTGGGAGGCAGGGATCACAAAAAGACAAAGATAGAAGGGAACTAGAGTATTCTGCTTGTGGATTCTTCTGCTTCATTTGAATGGCATAGTTGTTCCTGGGGCCAAAGAACCACAGTGTGAACTCACTCCCTCTAGTTTTATTGGAACTTTAGATTCTTTTATTATAAAACAGCTGATTCCTAGGGTTCCTTTTCTGTCTCCCAAATCCTGAAGGGATCCCAGACTTGGGATACTCTTTTTTTTTTAAACATTTAAAAAATATTTTATTTATTTATTTGAGAGAGAGAAAGAGGGAGAGAGAGAGAGACAGAGTGAGAGAAAGAGAGAATGGGCTCTCCAGCCACTGCAAACAAACTCCAGACGCATGTGCCCCCTTGTGCATTTGGCTTACATGGGTCCTGGAGAGTCGAACTGGGATCCTTTGGCTTTGCGGGCAAATGCCTTACCTTAACCACGAAGCCATCTCTCCAGCCCCTACTCTACTTTCTTGATGTGATGGTTCATCTTGTGTGTCAGCCTGACCAGGCTGAGACATTCTCAGAGTGTGGTCAAACATTTCTGGATCTATTGTGAAGGTGTTCTTGGAAGAGAGAAGCGTTTGAATCAATGCATACAGAAAAGAAAATTGTTCACACCAGTGTGAGTGGGCACCATCCAATCTACTAAGGAACTAAGTAGAACAGAAAGGCAGGAAAAGGGTGAATTCAGTCTTCCAGAGCAGATTTATTGCCTCTGACATTTTCACTTCTGGATTCGGGGCTTTCAAACTTAGATCAGTATTTAAAACATCAGATCCCCCTTTTCTTAACCTTTTGGATTTGAATTTTGGGCTTCAGACTGAATCACACTTCTGGCTTCTTTCAGATGGAAGATCAGGAGACTTCTTGCCTCTTGATTCTGTTTTTCTGGAGAGTCCTGATTAATACAGGCTGAGACTTCATTAACCATTTGCTGTGTGCTCAAGTTTTATGTAATTCTTGAATTCATGAGACATTACCATTTGCATTAACATTTTGTTTTTTGGAGGTAGGGTTTCACTCTAGTCCAGGCTGACCTAGAATTCACTATGTAGTCTCAGGGTGGCCTCGAACTCTTGGTTATCCTTCTACCTCTGTCTCCCAAGTTCTGGCATGTACCACCATGCCTGGCCCATTTGCATTTTCATAAAATATTTTTTATTTATTTACTTGTAACATTACAGAGAGAGAGAGAAGAGAGGAGAAGAGAGGAGAGGAGACATGATGCAATGCGACATGACATGATGTGCCAGGGTCTTCAGCCACTGAATGCACCACCACTCTGCATTTGGCTTGGCTTTATGTGGGTACTGGGGAATTGAACCTGGGTCTTTAGGCTTTGCAAGCATCTAAACTGATGAGCCATCACATAAACCCCCATTTGTATTTTTCAAGATAAAGAAACAGAAGCTTAAAGATATTAAGTAGGCTTGAAAGATAAACAGCATCATAGACAGAATCTGTATTTACCTCGCTTATTTAATTAACCCATTGTATTCATTGCCTTCTTATGGCTGGGACAAAATGCCTGACAAAAATCAGTTCAGGGCTAGAGAGATGGCTTAGCAGTTAAAGACACTTGCTTACAAAGCCTATGTTCAAATCCACAGTACCCGTCTAAAGCCAGATGCACAATTTGTTTGCAGTGGCAAGAGGCTCTTGTGTGCCCATATTCTCTCTCGGTCTGCTTGTAAATAAATAAAAATATTTTAAAAAAATAAATTCAAAGAGAGATGGCTTAGCAGTTAATGCACTTGCCTGCAAAGCCTAACGACTCCTGTTTGACTCTCCAGATCCTATGTAAGCCAGATGCACAAGGTGACACAAGTACGCGATGTTGCTCATGTGCACAAGATGGGGCTGGAGAGATGGTTTAGTGGTTAGGGTGCCTGCCTGCGAAGCCTAAGAATACCCGTTGATCTCCAGGTCCCACGTTTAGCTAGACGCAAATGACGCAAGCACGCAATGCCTCACTTGCCCACAAAGCACGCGTCTGGAGTTCGTTCACAGCGTCTGAAATGGCCGTGGCGTGTTCATTCTCTCTCTCTCTCTCTGCCTCTTCCTCCCTCTCTGTTTTTCTCACAAAAAAAAAAGAAAGAAAGAAAGAAGGAAAAGAAAAAGAAAGCTGGCACATGTGTCTGGAATTCGATTGTAGCGGCTGGAGACCCTCGCATGCCAATTCTTTCTCATAAAAAGAAAATTCAAAGGAAGAAGGCTTTATTTCAGCTTACTATTTCAGGGGACAGTCCCTCATGACAGTGAAGGTGTGGTGGCTGGAGCATGGAGCCACTGCTCACATTCAGTCCACAGTGAGGAATCAGAGTGATGAATGCTGCTGCTCAGGCAGCTCTCTCCTTTTTAAAAATTTTATTTATTTATTTGCAAGCAGAGAGAGAGAGAGAGAGAGAGAGATAGAGAGAGAATAGAAACAGACAGAGAGAGAATGGGCATGCCAGGGCCTCCAACTACTGCAAATGAACTCCAGACACATGTGCCCCTTGTGCATCTGGCTTACATGGGTCCTGGGGAATCATACCTGGGTCCTTTGGCTTCGCAGGCAAATGCCTTAACCACTAAGCCATTTCCTCAGCCCCAGCTCTCTCCTTTTATCCAGTCCAGGAGCCCAGCCCATGGGATGGTGCTGCCCACAGTGAAGGGGAGCCTTCCCACCCCAATTAACCTAATCAAGATCATCCCTCACTGTCTGATAGAGAAGCACACTAAATCGACAGAATCCCTCACAGGTGATTCTAGGCCCTGTCAAGTTGACAGTATAAATTCTCATCCCCATTTAAGGGGGTACCTGCTATGTTTTAGGCCTATGCTGGGCCATGGTAGAGGGGACATATTAAATCAGTAATCAGAAGTGTGACACTGCTATGCAGGAGAAATGCAAAGGACAGTGGGAACTTATGATAAGCAACATCAGGTTGAAGGCTTCAGTGAGGAATGCTATTGAGATCCAGAGGGTTGCACAGGCAAAGATGTTGGGGGATATGTGGTCAGTGACTGGAGGAGAGGATGTTCTAGGAGATGGAACAGAACACAGAAAATCCCTAAAACCAAAAAGAGCATGATGTATCTTCAGGGAGCTGCACTAAAGCAATCGTGGGTAGAGTTTAAAGTCCACAGGGCACTGAGCCAAGGTGAGGAGAAGAGGAACAAAAGGGACAGATCATGTACAGCCTAGAAGGCATTGGTAAAAGTGTGGACTTCAACTTGATATAAACAGTCATTAAAGAACATGAAGGAAACATGTGCGTTCGCTAGTCAGGATGATGGCGACTGGTGCATCAGGTTTGCAGGTATGATTTGGCCAGTCCGTGAAAAGGCTTCTCACAGAGAAAGAGAACTCCTGTGATACTGACTTGATCATTCTCAGCAAGCAGGTGCTGAGGGCCTCTGCAGGCAGCTTGAAACATGGGACCACAGGAAGGTTGCATCTTGTACTCAGAAGACAGTTTAAGGACAAGGGAAAAATTGATACACATCTTCAGCACCAGCAAGAAGCCATTCAGAAATCAGTTGGTCACCTGATCTACAGGGCAAGTTGATTCGTTTATTGAAACAGAATGGTATATAGCAGAGAAAGTGATAGATTAGGAGCAAGCCAGCTTTCTCTGAGAGGTAGTCAGCTAGGGACTGGCCCAAAGAGACACAGATGCCCCTCTGTCCTGTGGGACCGGAACTCATGTCTGATCCAATCTCATCCAAGATGGATTTAAGTATCAGCAACCTCCTATTTCTCTGTCAGCAATAGCAAGGGCTCCTTTTCCAGGTTTAGCACTATGGGCTGGCCCTTCCTGAGTCCACATCCTGTGTGCACCTCAGCCAATCAGGATCCTTGCTCCACACCTGAACCAGATGATGAGGCTCATTCTAGCTGGATGTCTGATTCATATAAATGGACCTGAACCACATATGAGGGACCCTTCCCCAGAAAATGCCCCTGGAGAGAGACTTCTATTTCCCATGTCAGGGAAATTCTTCCCTGGTCTTTTCCTCTTCCTTCCCAACAATGCAGGGACAGGAAGGAATTTCTCTTTCCTGCTTTTCCTTCTCCTGTTTTCACCCTATTTTTTTTAAATTTACTTACTTATTTGAGAGAGAGAGAGAAAGAGAAAGAGAGAGGGAGATGGGTGCTCCAGGGCCTTCAGTCTCTGCATATGTGCGACATTGTTCACTTGTGTCACTTTGGGTCTGGAGATTCAAACATGAGTTCTTAGGCTTCACAGGAAAGCACCTTAACTGCTAAGCCATTTCTCCAGCCTTTCGAAAACCCTAGTCTTAATAAATTCTCATAACTTAGAAAAAAATAACTTTAAGGAAATAACTTAATCATAGCTAATTTAAAATAAGATCATGTGTCTTACTTTTGGAGAATCAGGTAGAAAGGGTTAGGAAGTGATTGAAATAACCCAAGAAATGATGCTAGTTTGGACCAGAGTGATGGAGAGAAGATAGAGGCAGATGGATTCCAGCGATATTTAGCAGGCTGACCTATTGACTGAGTCATTTGAATGACTTCAATTGTACATAATAGAAACTGACATTAAAACTCGGGAGAATTTACTGCTCATATAAGCACAGTGTAGTGAATATAGGGCTGGGTTGACACAAAGCTCTATGAAGTCCTGGGAAAATGCTGAAGTTTCTGATTGGCTTTGCTTTACCTTGGGACATAGACTCTTTATCTGAAGGGAACTTGCTTCTGCTCCCACAGTGGTTGTCTGCAGCTGCAGGGCGACAAGCTTCTTCCTGTACCCCTCCGTTCAAGTATTCCCAGCAAGTTTCAAGTCTCGCTCTGGCCGTCTGAAGTCTCATGCCCATTTCTGAACCACTTATTGAGGAATGCTCGGAGTGACTTAGTTTCAGTCACATGGTAGCTTGCCTGAGATTATGCGCTTCATCAAATAGAAGTGGTGATGCTTGAGAAAGCAAAAGGGAGGAATGCATGTTAGGAAACATTCCTTTCTCAGTGAACTGCATGTCTGGGTTCAGGGGAAAGAGCATGAAGGATGGATGACTGCTGTGTGGCAGTCTCGCTCATTGAAGTGGAGGAAGTCAGTGAGCTCAGTTGTGTTTGCAGGGCCTGAGCGACTTGGAGAGGCTAACTAACTGGAAGCTCAGATCAGAGATCCTGTCTGAAGAGACAGGCTTGCGTGTTGTTGTCTTATCTGATGCCAAAACTTGTGCTCAGAAGACAGAACTTGCATTACGCACTGACCAGCGGGAAGGGGAGACTGCTTTCATGACCCTGAGGATTTGGCACCACTGTGACAAGAATCACAAGGTAATAACTTCAGATACTTTAGAATCTGGTTGATTGTCCCAGCAAACCTCCATGACTAGAGAACACTGACTCACACAATGTTTTTTTTTTTTTTTTTTTTTTTTTTTTTTTTTTTGGGTGTTGCTCTAGCCCAGGCTGACCTGGAATTCACTATGTAGTCTCAGGCTGACCTCTTGAGATTAAAGCGTGGCACACCATGCCCAGTCTTTTATTTATTTCAGAGAGAGAGAGAGAGAGAGAGAGAGAGAGAATAGGGAGAGAGAGAATAGGTGCATTGGGCCTTCAGTTGTTGTAAACAGACTCCAGACACATGCACCACATTGTGTATCTGGCTTACATGGGTCCTGGAGAATCGAACCTGGGTCCTTTAATTTTGCAGGCAAGTGCCTTAACTGCTACGCTATCTCTCCAGCCCCATGCCCAGTCTTTTAGTGCACCATTGCTTTCCCAATTTTGTGAGTGAGGAATTGAGGCATAATGCATCTAAGGTCATAGAAGTAGTGAAGAGTAGCACTGGGATTTGAACCAAGAAAGCCTGACTGGAATCTGTGTTCTTCATTTCCACACGTGTCATTCTGTTCAGGAAATTCACTTTGCTTTGAACCACACAGCCAAATGATTACTCCGGTTGGTGCCTACTTCCCCTTGGGGTGCTAGTCTCTAGAGTCTGAATTAGATCAGGCGGTGTCCTGAGGGTGAATGTTCCTGTTTGCATCGAGCACCTGGGAGTCCAGCATGGCCGATAGAGAAAGGGAACATCATAGTTAGATCTAGGAAACAGCTCAACCGACCAGGTGACTCAGGCGACCACAAATGGACTTATGATAGGAGATCCTGGGCCTCCACAACCTTCTCTTGTTCCAGCCATGCTAAAGCTTCATTTTTCCAAAACTGTTACCTGACAGCATGACAGAGCTGGGAAAGGTGAAACCAGAGTGGATGGATCTCTGCCTTTTTCCTCAAGCAAAATAAAAATGATAGTCTATCCTGTCAGCTTGTAGTACCTGGGTCTCATTGTCCCTGTTAGTGTGAATAATTAAGAACCTGAAGATAAATCCTCTTTTTTTTCTTAAATTAGTTTTCCTCCCTCGAAATTATGATATCCATAGCTTTCTTCCCCTTCAGTGAATTATATAAATAAGAATGGGGGGAAGGGCTGCAAAACCCATACCAAGCAAACTGCTGAATTAGCCCCGTAATTTAGTGAGAGGAATTTTTTTTCCCCCTGAATCAGACATTGATCATAATGGTCAAAATAATCCTTAGTACCTTCTCTTAGGTTGCTCATTATCATTCAATATGTTCAACAGAATTATTAAATTTAAAATAATATGGTGCACCTGGTCGAGATGACGGTGAGAGATTTGGCTTCCTGTCTCGTCGTTAAGGATGAATTCCACCCAAGGGTGTGCTATGAACTCGGCAAATAGCATTATAATGGTGAGAGAATATTGCCTATTGGGTAGCAGGAGTTGATGATTAAATTTAAGTGTGTACTGTCCACATAAAACAAATAATGCTCTTTTTTTAAAACTTTTACTGTGAACATTCATCACTGGTGCTGAAGATGCACAGTTGCTAATTATTGTGTTTTTAACTTGTAATATACTGTAAATTTTGTATAATACTACTATGACCTTATACAGAACAGAAAAGATGACAGGAGGCCTATAATTATTGTATGGGGAAGAAATGCCTATAATTATCTACTATTTTTAGGACCAGTGTGCATGGCCTCTTAATTTACATAAGCTTTAGACATTCACACATTTTCTGTCTTTGCTTGTGGATGATAAATTTTGCTCAAATGAAATCAGAAGACGTGCTGTTAGATGCGGAGTTAGCCAACTGGGAGCTTGACTACAATGAACAACACAAGCTTTCGTGCCAGCTTCAAAAAAAAGGGGGGAGCATTTATTTGGATGGGATTTGTTTAAGGCAAGATTCAAAACATTTTTAAAAAATACCCTACCATATTACTATATTGGGGCCTGATAACGTGTGATTATTTTTTTTTAGAGAACTGGTTAAATTATCTTGTGGAAAAGCATTAACCTAACAAAGAGAAACCCTCTAGGATATTTATCACATGGAGGGTGATTATGACAGCATGTTCTTATTAGAGATGAATATTTTGTGCTCATTAAGGTTACCCCCTTGAGTGCTCAGGGATGCCAAGCTCATGCTGTGAGGCACCACAGTCCTATTGTCCTGTGAGCACATGCTCTTAGCTGGGGCTATCATCCAGACTGAGGGGACTTTGTCCAGGAAGCAGTCCAGGCAAAGCACAGTGTCAGAGCTGCTGGGCCAGTGGTTAAGCCCAGAAGAGTTTCAGGTCAAACATTCCAAGGATATACTTGCAAGAATGGGGATGATAGCAAGAGAACGCTGGCCTCTCAGGGTGGCATAACAGGTGGAAAGGACATGGCTTTGATCCCTGAGGGGCTACAGGTGGGACCCACTTACCAGATATTCCATATGTTAGATTCTAACCTCAAAATGTAGGCAAACCTAAACTTAATTATAAAGGAACTTTTAGTAGAAAAAAACCGACAAACTCATTTCCCCACAAGTTATTACTTTCTCTGAAGCACACGTGACTGTTCTTGTTATCTGCATTTAGAGAATGACAATTATTCTTATCCTCCTAGAAACTACAACTAGACAATTACAATTTAAAAGGTTGCAATGTTTACAACACATCAGCACGAAGACCTAGCTTCTTGCAAATGTCTCCTCCCAACTTGATATTTAAAGTCTAAACCTGATGGAACGGCTAGTTAAATGTTCGGTTGGTCGCTTAGAGTTTTTAATGGCTGCATCATAGGTCCTTCTAAAAGACAGGCATTGGCAGGAAGTTCAGACGTAGATTATGTCCAAGACCTCATGATGTTTATTGACCACGTCTTTAGTTTTGTTTGAATGCAGACTCACCTATTGAATTCGGGTTGTTTATCTCTTAATCTGTAGGCTCTTTTCCCACTCTTTTTGGAATTTATTTGATATAGAAACTCATTTGTTTGTCCTTGGTACTAAAACTTCCATATGCATCTTTGTGGTATTAATGAATGTGTTCTTCTGTTTCCTGTTTTCTTGTACATCAAGCACTAGGACTAAAAGCTTGCATAAGGGCTGGATTTAGGATGTGCTGGGGAGATGACTCAGTGGGTAAAGTGTCTGCTTTGCTAACATGAGGACTTGAGTTCAGATGCCCATTTCCCATGTAAAATGCAAGTTGTGGTGGTAGGCATCTGCAATGCCAGCACTGGGGAGGTGGAGACGGGGAATCCTTGCAGCTCACTGGCTAGTTACTCTAGCTAAATTGGTAAGCTGTAGTTGAGCAAGAGACCCTGTCTTCAAAGAAATAAATAGAGTGACTGAGGAAGACACCTAACATTAGTCTCTGGCAGCCATGAACATGCACATGTACATATACCTACATACATATGAACATGCATATATATATATATATATGCTATATATGTGCACACATACAAAATAGATGTTTCAAATTTTTTTTTTTTTTTTTTTTTTTTTTTTACTGTTTAAGTCTATAAAATGGCTTTTCTCATGGAGGAGAGAACACCGGAATAGGTTAGACTTTCTTGCTATAGTAAGCTCAAATTGTGTCAGATGGTTTTGATCATCTGCCACAGAGTGTTGCTTGCAATCAAGTTTTTAATTTTGACAATTTTCTATGTACATGTAATGTATTTTGATCACCTCCACACCACGTTATCCTCTCTCATCTCCCACCCAGTCAACATCTCATCCCCAACTAATCTCTGTCCTACTTTCATGTCTTGGTGTGTGTGTGTGTGTGTGTGTGTGTGTGTGTGTGTGAGAGAGAGAGAGAGAGAGAGAGAGGGAGGGAGAGAGACTGGAGTTAAATTAAGGTTGCTTGCCTGAGTATGAGTAGAGGGTTATTCGCTGGAGTATGGGCAACTTACCAGTGGATGTACCATTAAAGAGCAATGACTTCGCCTCCCCCAGCAAGCATTAGCTGTCAGTAGCTACTCTGGGAGGAATGGGGTCTCATGACCCCTTCCCCCAACCATGATGGGACATTCATGGGCGCAGACTCGTGCAGTCAACCACAGCTGCTTTGTGTTCCTGAGGGTGACAGCCGTGCTGCATCCAGAAGACAGTGTTCCATATCACTCCTCCCCACCCTCCACTCGTGCATTCTTTTTGCCCTTGCTTCCATGATGTTCCCTGCCCCTTGGGAGGGGGTGACATCGGTGTCTTATCTGGGGCTGAGCTCACAATGGTCACTTGTTCTCAGCACTTTCACCAGCTGTGTATCTCAGGACTTGGGTGAGCTTTGAGTCTGTGCAGTAATCTCTGCCCACTGCACAAAGAAGCCGAGAGCCGCACAAATCTATGAGCACAAAGGTAAATATCATGAGGCAGTTTGATGGGCATTGCATATCCATTTAGCCAAACAACAGCAGTAGCTTCCCTCCTAGAGCCTAAAGCCTCCTCAGCCTCAGACCTTCTGTCTAGGTTTTCAGTACCAGGCAAGTTTTTCCTCTCGTGGATCTGCCTCCAATTCGATCAGGAAGCAGTTGGTTACTCCCATAATAGTCATGCCACTATCGTACCAGTGGGAACATTTTGCCTGGCAGGTCAGTTGTGAAGCACGCAGCTCTATAGCTGGATAAGACTGTTGATGGCTTTTTTCTCTCAGCAAACCTAGTCAGCAGGGAGGAAGCTTCCAGCTCAGCTTCAGCTTCTTTTCCCTATGTCCTGAATATATCAAATAAAAAATATATTAATATTAATATTAAATAAATCCAATAATTTATTAATAAATACAATAAAATATTTAATACATTTATACTAATAAATATATTTATATTAATATAAATAAAATATCAAATTCTAATTTTATATTAAAATTTAAATAATTAAATATTTAATAAATTTATATATAAATATATATTAAAATTTACACGCAACACAGTGCTTGATGTATAGTAAGACATCAGTAAATCTGTATCTAAAAGAGTGCCTAATGGAATGATGAAGGCTTGGGGACAGTGCCATGTTGTTGGGCTGATTATCAGCACTGTGGTTCAACAGAAAGAACATTAATCTGGAACTCAGTGCTCTTAAGCTTAAGGCAATGCTCTACTTTTTATTCTTGGTCGAAATGGCTCTTATTTCCTGACTGTAACATAACAAATCGTGATGGCCGGGGTTCCGCTATCCAGTAGGGAGCTGGGATTACAGGCAAGGACTCAGCAGAAAAACAGACAGCTGCATGACAGGTGCCCTGTATTCACTTTCTGGTCCTGCTAACTCGTGTGTTATCTGAGAACAGAAATACTTGCCTCTCAAAGTTACAGTAAGAATTAACACATGTTATACTTTAAGAAAGGGGTTGTATCATATTTCTGTGAATGTGCTTGGGCACATTAGAAGTGCTATGTAAATTTATTATTATTGAAAGCAATGTTCTCCACAAAGTTCTTAGTCATTGGAACTTTGCTGCTCCCCAGTGCCTTAGAGGTGATAAAAGAAACAGGATAGTTGGTACAGTGTCACCAACTGAGGATTGTCACTGTCAGGACGCCAGGCTGGTTTGCCTTGGCACTGGCTGTGTGCTGGGTAGAGCAAAGGCCCTGGATGCAAGATGTCCTGGCAGTGGGAACATTAACACCCACTCCAAAGCCAGGAGGTAGGTGTTAATGTCTCTAGCTGGATTTATAGCAAGGGAGATAATTTAACACCTTCCTGGGATCCAGGAGCTGGGCACCCTCTCTTTAAACTCATCTGGCAGGTGAAAGGGAAAGTGTTTTCAGTTGAGCAGCTGAGAAAGTACAGAAAGCTCTGCGCCTCCAAGACAGAAGCCAGACACTAGAGAATGAACCCGGCAGCGAGAAGGGGTCTTCTCTCATCGGACCGTCTGGAGAGTGATGTGATGGGGCTTTGCTCACGGTTCCTGACCCAGTGTGGCCTAGTGGGCATGTTAGGTCTAGGACAGAGCAAAGATCTGTGGAGTTCAGGACAGGTTGGAAGTCCATGGTGCGGTGGGGGAGGGGGCGATGTAATGATACAATGTATGTGGGAGAGCTCAGAGGGAGCAGTCCTTCAGGAGAAATAACGGTGAACAAGGTGCCTCAGCCCAGCTGCCCCTTGAAGCTGAGCACAACCAGCCGGAGGTCAGTTGGGAAGATGCTACTGAAGAGGTCTCAGCTACTGAGTTCATGAGGGAAGTCAGGCCACTCCAAGAATGAATGAAGAGTTTGATATTAATGGGGAATTTTGTCTTCCTCGAAGCTTGAAATGTGCTTGTTTTCTCACCCAAGCTGAGACCCATTTGCACAACAAGCAAAAGTACAAGGTAAACAAGTTCTGTTTCCACTTTCCAAGGTGGCTTTTTCTCTGGATGGCATCTCAGGAACTCCCTGACACCACCTCACCCAGGGTGAACCCAAACACCAGGGATTCTTTCAACATTCAAAAAGGGCCATTTCTTTGAAATGTGATGACTCCCTAGCATGACTTTCTCATTTAAATTACATGGATATCAGAAGAGCCCAGGCCAGGAGGTGAAACAGAGCAAACTCACACTCCTTGACTACAAAGGCAAATGCTTATTTTTGATGAGCCTGCACTGGCTGCCTTTTTTTTTTTTTTTTTTTTTTTGGCCTACGAGGAATGTTATAAGTAGGCATAAACAAATGCCTTCATTATTATCCTGGTCTCCCTGCACTAAATCATTGTATAGGGGAAATTCGCTACTTTTGTTTGGTTGGCAATTGCTTAAGCTAATGGAGCCACAAGACTATTCCTTGGGTTGGGCCTTGTGATTGCTTTACCGCGAGTGAACACCTATCGACTTTCAGTCGATAAAAGCTGTAGACAGGAGATGGGGGAGGGCGCCCCTCCATCACTCTGACCTCTGGCCATGTGGCCCATGTTCTGTTGTGATTAAGAATAGCTCCATCTTTCCTTTGTGATTGTGGTCAAGTGTGTCTCATTCCAAGAGGATGAGTGTCTCTCCTAGAAGTTCAAATAATAGGGATTCTCCCCACATCTTCATTCTCATCTCTAACACAGAAGAAACAGTAAGTCTTCCAATGAAAACCCTGGTGTGCATGATTACTCAACCTTGTTTTGTGCTATGCCAGAGAAAGTCACTGAACATCTCTTCTCAGCCTTCACATGAAATTCCCAGAGACAAGGCAAGAGATCCAGAAAGAAGAGAAATCTAGAAGAGATGTCTAGAAAGAAGAGATTCTAGAAAGAAGAGAAGTCTAGAAAGAAGAGATGTCTAGAAAAAAGAGAAGTCTAGAAAGAAGAGATGTCTAGAAAGAAGAGATGTTTAGAAAGAAGAGAAGTCTAGAAAGAAGAGATTCTAGAAAAAAGAGATGTCTAGAAAGAAGAGATGCTAGAAATAAGAGATGTCTAGAAAGAAGTCTAGAAAGACGAGATTCTAGAAAGAAGAGATGTCTAGAAAGAAGAGAAGTCTAGAAAGAAGAGATGTCTAGAAAGATGAGATTCTAGAAAGAAGAGATGTCTAGAAAGAAGAGATGTCTAGAAAGATGTCTAGAAAGAAGCGATGTCTAGAAAGAAGAGATTCTAGAAAGAAGAGATTGTAGAAAGAAGAGATGTCTAGAAAGAAGAGAAGTCTAGAAAGAAGAGATGTCTAGTCTAGAAAGAAGTCTAGAAAGAAGAGATGTCTAGAAAGAAGAGATGTCTAGAAAGATGAGACATCTAGAAAGAAGAGACGTCTAGAAAGAAGAGATGTCTAGAAAGAAGAGATTCTAGAAAGAAGAGATGTCTAGAAAGAAGAGATTCTAGAAAGATGTCTAGAAAGAAGAGATTCTAGAAAGAAGAGATTCTAGAAAGAAGAGATTCTAGGAAGAAGAGACGTCTAGAAAGAAGATATTCTAGAAAGAAGATATTCTAGAAAGAAGAGATGTCTAGCCTTCTGTCTCCAAGCCATTAGCCTTCCTGACTGATGACACAGTTTTGTCCTTAATTACCAACGTCTATCTGTGGGCATCCATTACTGAAGAGCCAGCCTTTCATGCCCAATAATGAAGAATAGGAGAAAGAAACTGGCTAGGCAGTTGAGGGTTGCAGGGCCCCAAAAGTGAATTTATTTTCTTTTTTTTCCCCTCTTGGATAGAAGTGGGAAATGCCCCTGTGCCTGTAAGGGGAATACTTTTTTCCCCTTTACCTCTTTTTCCCTAAAGAAGTACTCAGTCTTCACTTAGCAGGAGGCTAGAAATGTCAGAAGAAGGGGTCTGATCTGTCCTTATCACATTTTCCCTAAAGGAGTTCCCCTTCCCTAGGAAGAGAAGTAAGGAACTGATTGAGACTGCAAGGTGGCCATCCATCCCCCCTCCCAGTAAAGAAACCCCAATCAGAGTCCCCAATCAGAGTCAAGACGCAGGCCAGAAATCAAGTTCAAGACCACCTGAATAAGGGGTTTAAAAGGAGAGTCTTTAGTGGCCAGCTGGCGACTGTCCCTCACAGCAAGCCACTGAGAAGGAAAGTAGGCCCGTCTTAACTTATCAGTGAGTTTATAAGGAAAAAAAAAAAAACAAAAACCCCACATTCTTTTACAATGGTCTAGAAAGTCCCCAGCAACCCCCACCCCACAATACTATTTTGCGAGGCAAGCAAGCATGATTACAAAAAGCGGAATTTTGCAGTTAGCACAGGGTGTGGAGCAAATACCGGATGTCTTAACTAAGACTACAACCTCCTTTTTGCTTTCATGGCTCTGAGTTGATCTTTAACCTAGATGAGGCCTTCTTTTATTATTATGGAAATGGCTGGGGGGTCTTAAGATGGCTTTCCTTAGGTAAGCTATCTGTTTCACACCAAGCAGATCCACTCGTTCGTGACCCCTCCCAAGTGAGGAGCTTTCTGCTTTACCTGCTTACCTCTTGCTTAACAGTAACGTGTCTAAACCTCACTCTCTGTGATCCATGGGTCTCATTGGTTGAATTCATGAGACAAGAACCTGGAGGCCACTGACTTAGTAGAAATTTTGTTTGACTACGAGCATCTGGCACCCTAACTGCTGGGTTAAAAGCCAAAAACGAGTGCTGAGAATGACTCTGTTCTTCTCAAAGACACCCCCAATTTCCATATTACCAGCATCAGCCTTGTGTAGGTCCTAAATGCTCAACTCATTCTTCTGCTTCCAGCATAGTTCCCATGGCCTGTAGTTTTCTACATAGGCTGGGCACTGTGCCAAGAGTCTTTATGGGTCATTCCGCTTGATAGAAACAAAGAGGTGTGCACGCACTTCTCATTGGCTGTGTTTACATACCTTGCTCGTGCTAGTAGGTCAGAGGAGCTGGGTTCCGTATGGCAGACCAATTGCACTTATGGCCCTGAATCTTCATCCTTCTTCACCATCCTGTACCATTGTCCTTTTCTATGTGACTTCCCATTGCTTGATGCTGAGCTCAGCCCCGTGAATTGATTTGCACAATGAGATTAGAACAGGCATAATACAACCGGAAGCATAAATAAATGTTTGTGCATTTCCGTTTGTTCCTTCTCGCGGGCATGCAGAAAAGCATGTCCAGACCAGGCTGTGGGAGGATGGAGACCCACTGGTCATATCCAAGTGATCCCATTGGTTCTGTGTTTGGTTGTCTACATCAGCTTGTTTCTAGACGTGAGAGCAGCAGGGATGGTCTGCTGCCCATCTATCTGAGCTCCAAACTCCATTGTACAGCAATTTCTAATCCAGTCATCTCTCTGTTAAAACCATCCCAGTTAGACAACTTAGTTGTATTAGAGCTTTCCAGAGAAAGAATCAGAACCAGCTGGATAGATGTTGATGCATAACAGAGGATTTACTATGGGAATTGTCTGTCATCATTACAGAGGCTAAGTCCCATAGTGGACGATCTACGAGCACGAGACTATGGGGTGTTGATAGCATGTCTCAGTTCAAATGTAAAAGCCTCAGGATCAGGGGAGCCAATGGCATAATTCTCAGACTGAGCCAAAGGCCCAAGAGTCTCAGGAGGCTACTGTAAGTGTCAGAGTCCAAAGGCTAGGGAACTTGGAGCTCTGAGGTTCAAGGGTGGGAAGAAAAGACATCTCGCTCTGGAAAACAGAGGAAGATAATTTCCCTTTCTTTTAAGTGTTTGTTTCATCTGGGCACCCAGATAATAGGATGGTGCAGGGCACTCAGTCTCCTGACTCACATGCCCATCTCACCAGGAAACAGTCTCACCAACACACCCATAAACAAAGCTTCACCAGCCTTCTTGGCATACCACGATCCAGCCACGTGGATGTCTCACTTTACCCATCACACCACTCAGTTTTCAACAATTCAGTTATTACTACCTAAAAGATAAAGCACAGACTTTATGGTTTCATATCTGGCAAGTAAAAAGCTTAGGAATAGGGGCTGGAGAGATGGGTTAGCAATTAAGTTGCTTGCCTGCAAAGCCTAAGTACCTAGGTTTGATTCCACAGTACCCACCTGTCAGATGCACAAGGTGATGCTTGTGTCTGGAGTTCATTCCTTGTAGTGACTAGAGGCCCTTGTGCGCCCATCTCCCCCGCCTCTTTCTTTTCTCTATCTCTCAAATACATAAATGAAATATTAGTAAAAAAAAAATCTTAGAGCCAGGCGTGGTGGCACACGCCTTTAATCCTAGCACTTGGGAGGCAGAGGTAGGAGGATCACCATGAGTTCAAGGCCACCCTGAGACTACATAGTGAGTTCCAGGTCAATCTTGGCTACAGTGAGACCCTACCTCAAAAACCAAACAAACAAACAAACAAAAAAATCTTAGGAGTAGACAGCTCATTCTACCAACAAGCAAAAAGCTGAACAACTAAAAAATAAACAAAAACAACTCTTTTCAGAGCTATAAGAGAATTGAGTTCACAGGGCAAACCTCTGCCCTCAAACTTGAGAAGCAAGTAGGCAGATCTGGGGAATCATTACTTACCTAAGCATAGGCCCCTATGGAAACCAGTGCTAGGGCACTGTAATTGATGAAATGTAATTGAGGAATTGCTAACAGCTCAGTGTGGACAAGTGTCTGTGAGGTAAGAACTCCAGGAGACTCTGTATAAACTCTACCGTGCTCTTATCATGAAGACTGGGGCGGTGTCTCTTCATGCTTCTGGTAGGGAAATGAAGTAGCCATCTTGAAATATATCACAGTGCTCTCTTCTTAAAAAGATATGTCTTCAAGAAAAGCTATGTTACCACAGTCTAACTGATTGGAATTTTGACAGCATAACAAGCCCAAGAAAGAAAAAAAATCCAGTTTTATCCCCCTCTAGTTACCCTTTCCCACCTAAGGTGGAGAGGGAAACCTAGTCATGTGTGAAGTTCATAGTTGAGGTGCACAGCTTCATCTAAAGACTGAGACTTAACCAGGGAACAACAGAATACTTCCGCCTTTTCTGACCTCTTGCCACCATGTCACAAAAGATCAATTTACTGTTGTTCCTCTCACCCAATATATGATGCCCAGATTTCAACAAAAGAAAATACAAGGTGTATATAACTGAAAAGGAGGAACAAACAGCTATTAAAAACCTACCACATGGTTTGTGGGAACAGCAAGCACCACAGACAGACTCAGGATCATTGAAACTATCAGATGATGAATCTGCCTCCACTGTGATTCCTGTGCTGAAGGATCCAAGCGGGAGCTTAGACAACATGTAAGAATAACAGATAGATAAGCAGAGATGAGAAATCTAAAGATGAAAATTCCAGAGAAAAAAAATACTGTGATAGAAATCAAGACTATCGTTGATTGGCTTATTAGTAGAAAAGACCAGAACTTCTTGGTATTTTCCACCCATGATTGCACTTTGCCCAAGAAAGTTTTACACAATCCTGGCTATATAGGACATACAATAGGTAGCCAGCCAGGCACAGTGGTGCACGCCTTTAGTCCTAGCACTCAGGAGGGGAGGCAGAGGCACAGAAACTATATAGTGAATTCCAGGTCAGCTTGGACTAGAGGGAGCCACTACTTTAACCCCCCACCCCCAATAATAATAAGAGTGACAAGTAGGGATACATATCAAATATTTTCTGATAAAAAATCATAAAGAATTGTATTTGAAAGCAATTCTTAGGCTGGGGAAATGACTCCGTGGTTAAGAGTGCTTGCTATGCAAGCATGAGGGCCTGAGAGGGCTTGAGACCATCTGAGTCCGAGCTGCCACATACAAGGTTGAGGTGCCCACACACTTGTAAACCCCAGTCTTGAGGAACAGAGACTGGAGAGTCACTGAGGTCACTGGTCAACCTGTCTCACCGAAAGATGGCAGCTCCTGGTTTAGTGAGAGACACCATGTCAAAGAGATAGGATGGGAAAGCATTGGAAGAGGTCACCTGATGTTGACCTCTGCCCTCCACCTGCATACACATGGAGCGTGTGCCTCTGCAAACACATACGCATACACTGTCCATACACACATATGCCACACACCACACCACACATGCTACCATAGTACACACACACACACACACACACATACACACATACACCCCAACTCCTCCTAGCCCAATTCTTTGTTATACATATAACTTTTCCTTTTATTAAAAAGTCAGTTTGCATACTGATGAAATGGATACACTTATCTATCCTAACACAAGCCAATCCAAAGTTATACTAATGCCCAGGAATATAGTAAGAGATTATAAAAGTCTTTGGTTTATGCAATTCAGCTATTTATATCAGAGCATATGCTTCAGTGTGAGTTTTCAGGCAGATTTTGTTGGGGCTGCCTGGTGTGATGGCATGCGCAAGGCAAAGTGCATGTGTCATGGATTCAGAAGCGTGGCTACAGGAAGTCCTGTGATACAACATGAATGAGCACTGCCAGAGACTCCTTGGACTCCTCACGTATTTCATTATATTATGTTATATTATATTATATTATATTATATTATATTATATTATATTAATTTATTTACTTGGTCTTTTGTGATAGGGTCTTGTTCTATCCCACACTGACCTGGAATTCACTATAAAGTCTCAGGGTGACCTCTGCCTCCCAAGGTCTGGGATTAAAGGCATGCATTGCCACACCTGGCACATATTTCATTTTAAATTCACTTTTGGTCATTACATGTTTAGAAATCTTTTACTGTTTCAAAAATTTTTGCAAGTTGCACATTAAGCTTTGTGATCTCATATATTAAGACAGTTTGGATATGGCTGAGGAAATAATCTCTGAGGTTAATACCTGCAGAGTAAATAATGTACACCAAAATACACATGGGTCAAAGAAAACAATCTTAACAATTTTTAAAAAATATTATTTATTTATTTATTTATTTGAGAGAGAGAGAGAAAGAGGCAGAGAGAGAGAGGGAGAGGGAGAGAATGGGTGCACCAGGGCCTCCAGCTATTGCAAATGAACTCCAGATGCATGCGCCCCCTTGTTCATCTGGCTTATGTGGGTCCTGGAGAATCGAACTGGGATCCTTTGGCTTTGCAGGCAAACACCTTAACCACTAAGCCATCTTCCCAGCCCCCAATCTTAAAATCTTTAAAAGTTTTTTTCAGTAGAATGGGGGTGGGAAGAGAAAGAACCTAAGAGTATAACCTATATATGACCAAGAAGCATGCCTGCAAAGCCTAAGGACCCATGCTTGATGCGCCAGGTCTCACATAAGCCAGATGCACAAGGTGACACAAGCACACAAGGTTGCACATGTGCACAAGGTGGCACACACATCTGGAATTTGATTGAAGTGGCTGGAGGCCCTGGTGTGCCAATTCTCTTTCTCTCTCATAAAAAATTAATTTAATTTAAAAATATTTTAATTAAATAAAAATTTTAAAATATGACATGAAATGAAAAAATATATCTCAAAATTTGTCATAGGCACTGAAAACACTGCTTCTAGGAATATTTATAGCATTGGATGCAGGTAATAGAAATTAAGAGAGATCCAAGATCAATTATGTAAACATCAGTTTTAGGAAACTGAGAAAAAAGAGAAAATTAAATCTAATATAAGCAGAAGAAAAGCAGTAATAAAAACTAGAGCAGCAATCAATAAAATTGAAATCAATGAACCAATCACCTGTGAAATGACCAATAAGTTGATGAGTGGTTTCTTCTTTTTGTAAGAAAAAGAAAAGATACAAATTACTAATGTCAGAAATGAAAGAAGGGACAACACTCCAGAATCCATGGATATTAAAAGGTGTATAAAGGAATGCTGTGAACAACTCTGTGTCATACTCATGTGTTGGCATACTCTCCTGTTCCTAGTGTCCACCTTATGTTGGCCAGGGGGTGATGTCCACCCTCTGCTCATGCCATCATTTTCTCCTGTCATTATGGTGCTTCCCCTCGACTCTATAAGCCAAAATAAACCTTTTCTCCCAAAAGCTGCTCTTGGTTGGGTGATTTCTGCCAGCAATGCGAACCTGGCTGCAATAGTATATAGTTGGTGCTGAGAGTGGTATCCTTGCTGCTTGAGACCTGACCGTGTGGCCTTGGCCTTTTGGAGCTGATTTTCAAGAGGAATGTGGAAGGATTTGAAAGCATCACCTAAGAGACACCTTGCAGTGCTTTAAGTACAGCTTGATGGACTATTCTGGTTAGAGTTGAAAGACCTTAATGCAGTAAGAACTATGGGCTGATAGGTTTGGCTTCTGAAGGTGAGAAAAAGCTTTGCTTGGACTGGGCTAGAAGCAGTTTGTATGAGAGGCTTGCTGTTATGCCCGTGTCCTGAGAACTTGTGCAGGGTTGTATTGCCTAAAAATGGACTGGTGTGAGCAGAGGGATATGGCACAGAAATGAAATCTTTGGGCTGAAACTTCTACCCATTTAGCTGCAATTATATAGAGATCACAACTTTTGAGGTTGGGCCAGCTGACCTGCACTGGAGCTTCAGGAAGAATGTAGACTCTTTGAAGGGGCCTGAGTGCTTAAGGAATGTCCTGTTCTTCAAAGTCTGCTTTATTTCCCCCTGGATTAACAAATTGGCACCCTACCTGGCATTGGGGAGTATAAGAAATGCAGGAAAGAGAGGGTCATTGAGTTTGCAACACGGTCTTGTGTTTTGGAAATGGCCATGGGCAGTGTGAAGTAGATTTGCTAGGTTGCCTGCATGGGGACCCAATGGAGCCATGAGGATGGACTGTGGATTGCAGTGGAGACGCACTGGAGATGCCGGGACCACAAGATGGCTACCAAGGACAGCTGTCCGCCCCAATGAAGTTTTCCAGGACTGTGAGTAGCCTAGCTGGAGGGGTGGAATTGGAACTCCAGATACTTGTTGCTGGTTAGGATTATTGGACTTAGAGACTTGTCACTGGCTAGAGTTGTTGGATTTGGAGCTATAGAGTTTGATGTTTGCCCTGTTTAAATCTTGTATTGATTAAATTGATTGCTATGCCCAATGCCATCTTTTGCAGTGTGTTTATTGTGTGCCACTATGGTTGGGGGGGGGTAGTTTTTGGTATTATGGCTCAGTTAAAAGACCTTGGATTATGGGGATGTTTGAACATCATTGGGATTGATAAAAATTATGGGGACTTTTAAAGTTGGATGAATGTATTGCATTTGTCTACCTTATGTTGGCCAGGAGATGATGTCCACCCTCTGCTCATGCCATCATTTTCTCCTGTCATTATGGTGCTTCCCCTCGACTCTATAAGCCAAAATAAACCTTTTCTCCCAAAAGCTGCTCTTGGTTGGGTGATTTCTGCCAGCAATGCGAACCTGGCTGCAATAGTATATAGTTGGTGCTGAGAGTGGTATCCTTGCTGCTTGAGACCTGACCGTGTGGCCTTGGCCTTTTGGAGCTGATTTTCAAGAGGAATGTGGAAGGATTTGAAAGCCTCACCTAAGAGACACCTTGCAGTGCTGTAAGTACAACTTGATGGACTATTCTGGTTAGAGTTGAAAGACCTTAATGCAGTAAGAACTATGGGCTGATAGGTTTGGCTTCTGAAGGTGAGAAAAAGCTTTGCTTGGACTGGGCTAGAAGCAGTTTGTATGAGAGGCTTGCTGTTATGCCCGTGTCCTGAGAACTTGTGCAGGGTTGTATTGCCTAAAAATGGACTGGTGTGAGCAGAGGGATATGGCACAGAAATGAAATCTTTGGGCTGAAACTTCTACCCATTTAGCTGCAATTATATAGAGATCACAACTTTTGAGGTTGGGCCAGCTGACCTGCACTGGAGCTTCAGGAAGAATGTAGACTCTTTGAAGGGGCCTGAGTGCTTAAGGAATGTCCTGTTCTTCAAAGTCTGCTTTATTTCCCCCTGGATTAACAAATTGGCACCCTACCTGGCATTGGGGAGTATAAGAAATGCAGGAAAGAGGGTCATTGAGTTTGCAACACGGTCTTGTGTTTTGGAAATGGCCATGGGCAGTGTGAAGTAGATTTGCTAGGTTGCCTGCATGGGGACCCAATGGAGCCATGAGGATGGACTGTGGATTGCAGTGGAGACGCACTGGAGATGCCGGGACCACAAGATGGCTACCAAGGACAGCTGTCGCCCCAATGAAGTTTTCCAGGACTGTGAGTAGCCTAGCTGGAGGGGTGGAATTGGAACTCCAGATACTTGTTGCTGGTTAGGATTATTGGACTTAGAGACTTGTCACTGGCTAGAGTTGTTGGATTTGGAGCTATAGAGTTTGATGTTTGCCCTGTTTAAATCTTGTATTGATTAAATTGATTGCTATGCCCAATGCCATCTTTTGCAGTGTGTTTATTGTGTGCCACTATGGTTGTGGGGGGGGGAGTTTTTGGTATTATGGCTCAGTTAAAAGACCTTGGATTATGGGGATGTTTGAACATCATTGGGATTGATAAAAATTATGGGGACTTTTAAAGTTGGATGAATGTATTGCATTTTACATCATGTATGAATATCAGTTTATGGGGATCAGGGGTGGAATGTCATGATTTGATTCAGGTGTCCCCCATAAACTTAGGTGTTCTGAATGTAGGTTCCTAGCTGATGGAGATTTGGGAATTAACGCCTCCTGGAGGCAGTGTATTGTTGGGGACGGGCTTAGGGGTATTATAGCTAGTGTCCTCTTTCCAGTGTTTGGCACACTCTCCTGTTGCTGCTGTCTACCTTATGTTGGCCAGGAGATGATGTCCACCCTCTGCTCATACCATCGTTTTCCCTGTCATCATGGAGCTTCCCCTCAAGTCTGTAAGCCAAAATAAACATTTTCCCCACAAGCTGTTCTTGGTCAGGTGATTTCTGGCAGCAAGGCAAACTGCCTGTAACAGTCAGTGTGCAGTCAAATGCTTTCCCAGTGAGCTATACTCTCACATAATGAATATGAAGCTGGCCTGGGTTATACAGTGAGTTTCAGACCATATTGACTACATAGTGAGATCCTGTCTCATGTGTGTGTGTGTGTGTGTGTGTGTGTGTGTGTGTGTTAGCAAATCACATCCAGTGAGGATGATATAAAAAGAATTATATAGCATGACCAAATGAGATTTATTCCATGAATGTAAGGGTAACTCAACATATGAAAATAAATTAATATAATCTATCAATAATTTAAAGAAGAAAAATCATATGTTTATGTCAAAAAAGCAAAAATATTTGGTAAAATGTAATACCAAATCATGATTGAAAGAAAGAAAAAGCATTCTCAACAGACTAGGAATTCATCAGTTTGATAAGAGTATTTACAAGCCAGATATGGTGGTAGATACCTGTAATCCCAAAACTTTGGAGACTAAAGTAGGGGGACAATGAGTCTGAGGCCAGCCTGGGATACATAGTGACACTCTGTCTCAAAAACCAAATGGACTGGGGAGAGATGGCTCATCCAGTAAAGTGCTCGTTGAACAAGCCGGAGGCCCTGAGTTTGGATCTCTGGCATCCACATAAGTGCTGTGCAGGCATGGCAGCCACCTGTAATCCCAGTACTCCAGAGGCAGAGCTAGGATCCTCTGGGCAAGCTGGATAGCTAAACTAGTCAAATCAACAAGCTATAATTAGAATAAACAACCAGCAAACTAAACTACTGTAAAGTCTTAGCTAATGCTGTAAGACAGGAAAATAAACTTAAGTAAATATATACATATTGAGAAGGAAGAAATAATTTTTTCTTTGTAGATGACACACTTGTCTATGTAGAAAATCTTAAAGAAGGGGTGTACACATACAAACCTGAAAATCATATGCATTAGATAAGCTTTCTGGATACAAAGTGAATCCACAAAAGTTCATCATGTTTCTATATACCAATAATAAGCAGATTGAAGCTGAAATTAAAAGTTCATTGGGGTTCTATAAACCAATAATAAGCAGATTGAAGTTGAAATTAAAAGCACATGATTACGTACATCAGGACCCTTAAAATGCAATACTGAGGTATACATACAGCAAAACATATAAGTTCTATGTGAGGAAAATGACAGAACTTGGATGAAAGAAGCTAAAAACTGCAGGAACAGAGAGATATTCCATACTTATGGGTAGGAAACAGTATTGTTAAGATGTCATTTCCTCTAATATGGTCGTATAGTCTATGTAAATTCACTCAAAATCCTAGCAATTTGTTTTGTGTGATTACCAATAAACATGTTCGATAGCTTTTTGGAAGGCAAAAGATGCAGAATAGCCAACATAACATCAGAATAGAAGAACAAAGTTGGAGGACTGAAACTACCTGATTCAAAAGTCACTACAAAATTACAGGGTGCTATTGATAAAGGAAAGGATACTTAATAGACCAGTGGAATCAAATAGCTCAGAATTAGACTCACAGAGATATAGTATAGTCACCTGATTTCTAATAACACAATGGCAAAATGATAATCTTGTCAGTACAAGATACTAGAACACCAGAAATCCACATGTCAAAAAACCAAACCAAACCAACCAACCAAACAAACAAACAAACAAACAAACAAACAAACAACCAAGAACCTCTAGATACAAACCTTATGCTCTAGTCAAAAATTGACTCACATGGCTGGAGAGATGGCTTAGCAGTTAAGGCACTTGCCTGCAAAGCCTAAGGACCCAGGTTCAATTCCCCAGTACCCATGCAAAGCCACATGCACAAGGTAGTGCATGTGTCAGGAGTTCGTTGGCAGAAGCTTTGGGGCCTGGAATGCCCATTCTGTCTCTCTTAAATAAATATAAATAAATAAATTGACTCACAGGTCTAAATGTACACATGTCAAACAGATGTGGTGTAATCCCACACTTGGGAGATTAAGGAGGAGGGTCATGAGTTTGAGGCCAGCCTGAGCAAGACCCTGTCTCAACAATAAGGGTGGTAGAGTATGTGCCTATTATTTGTGGAATCCTGGGTCTAACCCCTAAAATTTTGCCTGGATAAGCCTTTCCTCCCTGTGTGACTATTTGTGATATAGCCAACGTGTTCCCATCTCAATGACTCTAAACTCAATACAGCATATAGCCTCAGACACAATAAAACACAACTATTAATAACAACTGTAAATATTTCCCCTTTGGTACATGCTTTCTTTAACTAGCTAATCCACAAGTTCTTCGGGAAAACCCTGAACCACAAGAAAAGCATGGCCCCACGGAATGTACAGCCTTCCCCAGACTTTCTGATGTACTCAAGCAGCACTCTACTCTCTCTGGTATGTATCAATAATAAATTTCTTCTCCCTCATGCATTTTGATTTCATCTCCTCATTGTGTCTCACCTGACACACCCACCCAAACATTATTAACTTGACTTTTAGACCAGCCTCTCCTTGAGAGTACTTCTCTTGGCCTACACTCACAAGGGAGACCTCAAGATCAAATCAGAAAAAAGTCACAACACAGAAGGTAATGTTCGACAGAACCTAGATGACCTCAGGTTTGATAATGACTTTACAGTCACACCATCAAAAGCATAATACATGAAAGAAATAACTGATAAGGTGGATTTCATTAAAATTTAAAGCCCATGTTCTGTGAAAGATGCCATTAAGAAAATGAGAAGACATGCCACAGATAGGGAGAAAATGTTTGCAGAGACTTTTTGAGTGCATCAGAACCTCCAGCCATTGCATTTGAACTCCAGATTCATGTGCCACCTTGTGCACATGTGCAACCTTGCATGTTTGCATAACCTTGTGCGTCTGGCTTACATGGGACCTGGAGAGTTGAACATGGGTCTTTAGTGTTCACAGGCAAGCCTCTTAACTGCTAAGTCATCTCTCCAGCACATGCAGAGACTTTTTTTTTTTTTTTTTTTTTTTTTGGTTTTTCGAGGTAGGGTCTCACTCTGGCCCAGGCTGACCTGACCTGGAATTCACTATGTAGTCTCAGGGTAGCCTCAAACTCACAGTGATCCTCCTATCTCTGCCTCCCAAGTGTTGGGATTAAAGGCGTGCACCACCACCAGCCCATGCAGAGACTTGTATGATAAAGGGCTAAAGTATCTTTATATTATCCAAAATATAAAGAACTCTTAAAACTCGACAATCAGAAGGTGAGCAGCTCAGCTTTAAAATGGCAGTATGTCTGAAGAGGCACCTTACTAAAGAAGGTATATAGACGACAAATACACATATAAACAGGTTGTGCCCAGCACAGGTGCAGTGCTTTGCATGTACACTGTCCTCCATAGCCTCATATGTTTGAATACTTGATCTCTAGTTAGTGGCATTGTCTGGGAAGCCTGTGGAGCCTTAGAGAGGTGGAACTTTGTTGACGGAAGTGTGTCACCATGGACAGGCCTTAAGGTGTGATATAGCCCAGCCTCACTCGCCATACTCAGCTCACTCTTTCTACTTCCTTCCCACTGATGTGAAGACGTGATGTCCAACTGTCTGCTCCTGCTATGCTCTTCCCACCATGATGAAACTTCCCCTCAAAGTTGTAAGCTGGAAGTAAACTTTTTACTTCCATATGCTGCTTCTTGTGGGGTGTTTTGTCCCAGCAATGAGAGGGAACCTGAGTACAACATGCCACTGAGGAAATTCACATGCAAACAAAGATGAGATGCCACTATCCACCTATTAGTAATGGTCAGAACCTGAAGCATCACGGATGCCAATGATGATGACCAGCATGTGGAACAGCACACGACTCATCTATGGCAGATGAAGATCCAAAATGGCACAGCTAGAAGATAGCTTGGTATTCTCTTACAAAACTAAACATACTTTTACCATATTATCCAATGTGCTCCTTGTATTTATCCAAAGTAGTTAAAAAATGATGTTTCACAAAGAACCATAATCAAAAGTGAATATAAAGAGATGAGTGGGTACTCATGACATGTAAATTGAAGAAAAATACAGGGTGGGAGGGATTTTGGGGAAAAAGGGGGAGATGGTTAGAAGAGGGACAAAAATCAACAAAAACAAGTTGCATTTGAAAAATGCCCTAAATAAAATAAAATAAAATAAAATAAAATAAAATAAAATAAAATAAAATAAAATCAGAAGGAACCTTTGAGTAGTGATTCAGACTGTCCAAGGCCACTAAGGGCATAGCCTTCATGATTTGAATCCTGATGGCTTCATTAGCAGAGACCTGCATGCACTCGTGCTTCCTGTCCCTTGCCATGTGATGCTCTGTGTCACCTCAGGACACAACAAGCAAGAGCTGTTACCAAAATGATGTCCTTACACCTGGTACCCTCAGAACTATGAGGCAAAATTAAACCCTTTATAGAGGGTAACAAATGGTGTTTCACACAAAAATTTGCATGTGGGTAATTCTGGTGACTCAAAACCTTGGATGCAGCAAGTTGCCTATGAGGAGGAGAGTGGTTAAAAACCTGTGGTATATCTAAACAATGAAATCTCACTCGGTGTTAAAAACCTGTGGTATATCTAAACAATGAAATCTCACTCGGTGTTAAAAACCTGTGGTATATCTAAACAATGAAATCTCACTCGGTGTTAAAAAGACATGGGAGAGACTTACATGCATAGGCTACGCACTATATGATTTCAACAACGTGACACCGGAAAAGGCAAACCTATGAATATGGTAGAAAGGGAATGGTGGTCAGGGGTTGGGGAGGGGAGGAATGAATAGGGAAACAGGAGGGTTTTAGGGCTACGACTCTTGATATAATAATGGTGGACACCTGTCCTCATTCAGCTGTGAAAACCCAGGATACCCATGAGTGAACACTAGTATAAGCTGTGGACTTTGGGGGATAATGATGCATCAATGTGGGTTCAGTTGTAATACACATGCTCCACGCAGGGGAGATGCAAGTAGGCCAGGGAGCACATGAGAACTCTGTGCACCTCCTGCTTGATTTTCCAGTTTTCTTAAATGGCTCCAGAAAACATTAAGTCTATTTTAAAAGGGGGAAATTAAACTGCTAACAACAGCATCAAAATTAAGAGATTCAATCCTGACAAAGGGGACCTGGAAACCTTACTTCCTCGATGTTGTATCATAACTTCTGCTCTTAGGGCAGTGATATGAAGTCCCCCCCAAATACTCCTCATCACCTCCCATGGATTCCCATTCTCTTCACCCCTTCCCTCAACCACATCCTGCCATTCTAACAATTTAATGTTGTTTCTTTTCTGGAAGACGTTCATATATATATATATATACACACACACACACACACATACACACACACACACACACACACACACACACACACACGTATATATTAAATTCATAGACTTATTTGAAAGAAAGAGGCAGAGGGAGAGAGAGAGAATGGGTGCACCAGGGCCTCCAGCCACTGTGAACGAACTCCAGGTGCATGTGCCCCCTTGTGCATCGGGCTTACATGGGTCCTGGGGAATCGAGCCTCGAACTGGTGTCCTTATGCTTCACAGGCAAGTGCTTAACTGCTAAGCCATCTCTCCAGCCCTAGACATTCTTAATTTATCCTGTGTCTCTGGCTTCTGAACTCCCCTACAACTGTACCAACCACAGGACAATTATCCCTATCTACATAGTGCGTTCGTGTGTGTGTGTGTGTGTGTGTGTGTGTGAGAGAGAGAGAGAGAGAGAGAGAGAGAGAGAGAGAGAGAGAAAGAGAGAGAGAGGGAGAGAGGGAGAGAGGGAGAGGGAGATAATGAGAGTGTAGTCCAGAGTAGGATACTGGATATTCTATATTGATCTTCCACTTTTTTTTTTTTTTTTTTTTTTTTAGGCAGGGTCTCACTGTAACCCAGGCTGACCTGGAATTCACTATGTAGTCTAAGGGTGGCTTTGAACTCATGGTGATACTCCTACCTCTGCCTTCCGAGTGCTGGGATTAAAAGCATGTGCCACCATGCCTGGCTTACTTTTGTTTTCTTGAGATGCACCTGTTCATTGATACCTGAGCTGCATTTTTTTTTTATTGACAACTTCTTTAGTTGTAGACAATATCCCATGGTACTTCCCTCCCTCCCCCCTACTTTCCCCTTTGAAACTTCACTCTCCACCATTTCCCCTCCCCCTCTCAATCAGTCTCTCTTTTCAGTATGATGTCATCATCTTTTCCTCCTATTATGATGGTCTTGGGTAGGTAGTGTCAGGTACTGTGAAGTCATGGATATCAAGGCCATTTTGTGTCTGGAGGAGCACATTGTAAGGAGTCCTACTCTTCCTTTGGCTCTTACATTCTTTCTGCCCCCTCTTCTGCAATGGACCCTGAGTCTTGGAAGGTGTGTTTGAGATGTTTCAGTGCTGAACACTCCTCTGTCCCTTCTTCTCAGCACCGTGGTGCCTTCTGAGTCATCCGAAGGTCGCCACCATCTGAAAAGAGAAGCTTCTCTAACCAAAAGTGAGAATAGCATTAATATATGGGTGTGGACATTAAGAGAAGTGCTTACTGGGCATTTTGGTGAGCATAGTATATACATTTAGCGTGACACCAGCAGACATAACACGCCTAAGGCTCATGACTACCCCTGTTGTAGGTTTTCAGTATCAGGGAAGTGTTTCCTCCCATGGAGCAGGCCTCCAGTCCAATTAGAGAGCGGTTGGTTTCCCCATAACAGACATGCCACTATTGCGCCCGTTGGCTCATTTGGCCCGACTGGCCAAATTTAAAGCTTTCAGTGTTCACTGTTGAGTACCTTCACTGGTGTTTTCTCTCTCCCATTGAAATGCATGCAGCATAGCTTTTTCTAACTTTCTGTCAGCTGGTTCACATGGAGGAGGCTTTCAGCTCAGCTCCAGCAGGATTTTTCAGTGACCTTACAGCTCAAGTATGTGGAATCTTCAGCAATAGGGTCTTACCATCTATTCCTGGTGGGAAACCAAGCACCTTGGCAATGGCCTATAATGTTTTGGGGGTATGTGTGACCTCCCCGGCCAACAACTCACTGGAAAGTATACCATTTCTGGGACTGAAAATTTTCTAGTAACAATCTATGGCTTCTGACTGTTCCATTGTCCAGAAAAGTAGGTTTCTATATGACTTATTTATATCCTCTTAGATTTTGATTAGCTCTCCTTCTACCTTTCCTTTACTCAATCTCTTCCTCTGACCTCACTTAGGCCTTTTCACCCCATTAATCTGTTCTTCTACTTACATATATATAACACCATCCTATTAAGTCCCCCCTCCTTCCCTTGCTTTTCCCTTTATATCCCCTTTCTAGTTTACTGGCTTCTGTACTGAGTTTTATTTTTACTCACATAGAAGTCATTTGTAGCTAGGATCCACATATGAGAGAGAACATGTGACATTTGGCTTTCTAGGCCTGGGTTACCTCACTTAGTATAATCCTTTCCAGATCTATACATTTTCCACCAATTTTTTTTTTTTTTTTTTTTTTTTGGTTTTTCGAAGTAGGGTCTCACTCTGGTCCAGGCTGACCTGGAATTAACTATATAGTCTCAGGGTAGCCTCGAACTCATGGCGATCCTCCTACCTCTGCCTCCCAAGTGCTGGGATTAAAGGCATGTGCCACCACGCCCGGCTTCCACCAAATTTTATAACTTCATTTTTCTTTACCACTGAGTAGAACTCTATTGTGTAAATGTGCCACATCTTCATTATCCATTCATCAGTTGATGGACATCTAGGCTGGTTCCATTTCCTAGCTATTGTGAACAGAGCAGCAATAAACATGGTCAAGCAAGTATCTCTAAGGTAGTGAGACGAGTCCTTAGGATATATGCCTAGGTGTGGTACAGCTGGGTCATATGGTAGATCTATATTTAGCTGTCTCAGGAACCTCCACACTCATTTCCACGATGGCTGGACCAGATTGCATTCCCACCAACAGTGTAGAAGGGTTCCTCTTTTTTTGCATCCTCCCCAGCATTTATAGACATTTGTTTTCATGATGGTAGCCAATCTGACAGGAGTGAGATGGAATCTCAATGTAGTTTTAATCCGCATTTCCCTGATAATTAGGGATGTAGAAAATTTTTTAGATGTTTATATGCCATCTGTATTTCTTCTTCTGAGAACTCTCTTATTTAGTTCCATAACCCATTTTTAATTGGGTTGTTTGATTTATTATTACTTATTTTTTTTAGTTCTTTTATATTCTAGATATTAACCCTCTGTCAGATGTATAGCTGGCAAAGATTTTCTCCCATTCTGTAGGTTGCCTCTTTGCTCTATTCACAGTGTCCTTAGCTGTACAAAATCTTTGTAATTTCATGAGGTCTTGCGGTTGATCTGTGGTTTTATTTCCCTAGCAATTGGGGTTATATTCAGAAAGTCTTTGCCAAGACCAATACATTGAAGGGGTTTCCCTACTTTTTCCTCTAGCAGTTTCAGAGGTTCAGGTCTGATATTAAGGTCTTCCATTCATCTGGACTTGATTCTTGTGCATGGAGAGAGGTAAGGATCTATTTTCATCCTTCTACAGATACATACCCAGTTTTCCCAGCACCATTTGCTGAAGAGGCTGTCTTTTCTCCAATGAGTATTATTGGCATTTTTGTTAAAGATCAGGTGGCTATAGCTACCTGGACTTACATCAGGGTCCTCTATTCTGTTCCATTGATCTACATGTCTGTTTTTGTGCCAGTACCATGCTGTTTTTGTTACTATGGCTCTGTAATATAGGTTAAAATCAGGTATGGTGATACCACCAGCCTTATTTTTGTTGCTCAAAATTGTTTTAGATATCCAAGGTTTTTTGTGCTTCCAAAGGAATTTTTGGATTGTTTTTTTCTATTTCTGTGAAGAATGCCATTGGAAGTTTGATGGGGATTGCATTAAATGTGTAGATTGCTTTTGGTAGGATTACCATTTTCACAATATTGATTCTTCCAATCCAAGAAGAAGGGATGTTTGTCCATTTCCTAGTGTCTTCTGCAATTTCTCACTTGAGTGTTTTAAAGTTCTCATTGTAGAGATCCTTCACTTCCTTGGTTAGGTTTATCCCAAGGTACTTTTTATTATTATTATTATTATTGATGCAACTGTGAATGGGAGTGATTCTCTAATTTCATCCTCTGTGTGTTTGTTGTTAGCATATAGGAAGGCTACTGATTTCTGTGTGTTTATTTTGTATCCTGCTACATGGCTATAGGTGTTTATCAGCTCTAGCAGTTTGCTGGTAGAGTCTTTAGGGTCTTTTATGTATAGAATCATATCATCTGCAAATAATGATAATTTGATCTCTTCCTTTACAATTTGTATCCCTTTTATGTGTGTCTCTTGCCTTATTGCTATGGCTAAGACTTCCAGTACTATATTAAATAAAAGTGGGGACAGTGGATACTCTTGTCTTGTGCCTGATTTTAGTAGAAAAGCTTCAAGTTTTTCTCCATTTAGTATTATGTTAGCTGTGGGTTTGTCATAAGTAGCCTTTATTATGCTGAGATATGTTCCTTCTATTCCCAGTCTCTGTAGGACTTTTATCATGAAGGGATATTGGATTTTGTCAAATGCTTTTTCTGTATCTAATGAGATGATCATGTGATTTTTGTCCTTCAGTCCATTTATATAATGTATTACATTTTGGATTTACATATGTTGAACCATCCTTGTAGCTCTGGGATAAAGCCTACTTGGTCGGGGTGAATGATCTTTCTGATACATTCTTGTATTCTGTTTACCAATATTTTGTTGAGAATTTTTGCATCTATGTTCATGAGGGAGATTGGTCTGTAATTTTCCTTTTTTGTTCTATCTCGTCTGGTTTTGGAATCAGGGTGATGCTGGCTTCATAGAAGGAGTTTGGTAGGATTCCTTCCTCTTCTATTTTATGGAAGAGTTTAAGAAGCATTGGTGTTAGTTCTTCCATGAAGGTCTGGTAAAATTCACCAGTGAATCCATCTGGGCCTGGACTTTTTTTAGTTGGGAGATTTTTTATAACTGCTTGGATCTCCATACTTGTTACAGGTCTATTTATATTTAAGTGGTTAATTTCATCTTGATTTAATTTAGGTAGGTCATATAAACCAAGGAAATCATCCATTTCTTTTAGATTTTCAAACTTAGTGGAGTATATGTTCTTATAGTATGTCCCTATGATTTTCTTAATTTCTCTGGTATCTGTTGTAATGGTGCCTTTTTATCTCTGATTTTATTAATTTGTGTGTCTTCTCTCTTTCTTTTGGTCAGATTTGCTTAGGGTTTATCAATCTTGTTTATCCTTTCAAAGAACCAACTATTTGTTTTTTTGATTCTTTGGATTTTTTTTTTTTTTTTTTTGGTTTCTGTTTCATTAATTTCTGCCCTAATCTTTTATTTCTTCCCGTCTACTGATTTTTGGTTTGCCTTGTTCTTCTCTTTCCAAGGCCTTAAGGTGGAGCATTAAGTTGTTTACCTGCAACATTTCTAATTTCTTAACATAGTCACTTAAAGCTATAAAATTCCCTCTTAGGACTGCCTTCATTGTGTCCCAAAAGTTTTGGTATGTTTTTTTTCTCATTATCATTCGACTCTATGAATTTTTTTATTTCCGTCTTGATTTCTTCATTGACCCATTCATCATTTAGTCGTGTATTGTTTAGTTTCCATGATTTTGTGTATGCTCTATAGCTTTTCTTGTTATTGATTTGTAGTTTGATCCCATTGGGATCAGATAGAGTGCAAGAAATTATTTCAATTTTCCTATATTTGTTAAGATTTGCTTTGTGTCCTAACATATGGTCTGTTTTAGAGAATGTTCCATGTGCTGCTGAAAAGAATGTGTATTCTTCAGCATTTGGATGAAATGTCCTGTATATATCTGTTAGGTCCATTTGTTTTATGACCTCATTTAATCCAGATGCATCTCTGTTTATTTTTTGCCAGGATGACCTGTCAATTGGTGAGAGTGGGGTGTTGAAGTCACCGACTACAAGTGTGTTTGGTGTTATCTGTGACCTTAGTTCTAATAGCATTTGTTTGATAAAATTGGGGGCCCCCGTGTTGGGTGCATATATGTTTAGGATTGTAATGTCCTCCTGTTGGAGTATTCCTTTAATCAATATAAAGTGACCTTCCTTATCTTTCTTAACTAATGTTGGTCTGAAGTCTACCCTGTCAAATATTAGGATAGCGACTCCTGCTTGTTTTCTAGGCCCATTTGCTTGGAACACCATTTTCCAACCTTTCATCCTAAGATACTGTCCATTCTTTGTAGAAAGGTGAGTTTCTTTGAGGCAACAAATTGAAGGATCCTTCTTTTTAACCCAGTCTGCAAACCTATGTCTTTTGGTTGGGGCATTCAGGCCATTGATATTAAGAGTTATTATTGAAAGGTGTGTATTTATTTTTGCCATTTTTCTTGTTTTGTCATTCTTCCGGTTTTACCTTTGCTCTCTTGTATTATCTAGTATTGGAGTATGGTTTGTTTTTTCCAGGTTCCTTATATGTGTGCTTTTCTTTCTCTTCAGCATGGAGGATCCTTTCAAGTATTTTCTGTAGAGCTGGTTTTATCTTCAAAACCCAGGTTTGACTTGCCAGAATCCATGTAAGCCAGATGCAGAAGGTGATGCATGCCTATGGAGTTCATTTGCAGTAGGTAAGACCCTGGTGTGCCAGTTCTCCTCCCTCTCTCTCTCTCTCTCTCTCCATGAAAAGAGAAAGAATGAAAGAAAACAAAATAAAACAAACAGCAACAACAAAAACCCCCATCAGGGGCAGGGACTTTGCCTTCATTCTAGGTTATCTGAGTCATGATTTCAACCTGACCATTTTAATAGTCCTGACCTTAGAATGTTCAGTGTAACTTGATTTATAAAGTTCATCTGTCTTTGTGATCCCACATAATTAAAGAGGATTTTTAATAACACATGTGTAGTTATGATGTATACAGGAAGATACAGGCATAACACACTAATTGAATTATTCTAAAAACATAAATATTTAGCTGGGCTAAAGAAACACATATTAAAGATCTAAATCTCCAAACTGCTAAAAACCAGCACCTTTTCTGACAAAGAGAGCAGTTTAATAACAGTGTTGGAAATCTGGCAATATGTTTGTTAAAATCTTTAATTAGGGACAGACTTTCCCAGAGGCCTCTGAAGGCAAAGGTGTAAATGGAGAAACTGTCCCAGCCTGCATGCTCGGTGGTGGCTGTGTTCCGAGCACAGATGGGCTGGTGAGGAAACTGTGAATGGACAAATGATAACAGACTACTCTGTCATTCCAACATCAGCTCATTAGCAATCTGTCAGAGATTTTAAATACGCATCCTGGTGAAAACGCAGAGCTGATACGATCGTTTTGTAGTCATGTGTCTGTCTGACTGCAAAGGCCATTGCAAACGGATTGGCATCATGGCTAGAAGTGAGGTACAAGGTCTGGGGAAGCTCAGGCATTTGTGTTCTCCTTCGGGGATGGTGATGTCATGCATTCTTGGGCCATTCCAGGAAGCTGGGGTAACAATGGTTCCATGATGGAAGTCATTAATAAGTCAAGAACCAAACTGGCATGACAGGAACTATGAAGGACATGATGCTACCCCCATTTCCAAAGAAGAAATGAGGGCATTTCTCAGTTCCAGAAAACATCATGTTCACAGATTTAAATTCTCTCACATCACAAACCCAGGTTCTGAATTTATACAAACCTGTTGGTGAGTATCTCAAATAGTTGCTACTGAAAATGCATTTATTTAGAGTGAGTTGTTCAGGCTGAGTCAGAAGGATAATGAAAGCTTTAGTCTGAAGGAGAAAGAACAAACATATACTGTGTATCTGTTATACACCAAGGACATGTTATATTGATTAAGTATGTGATGTCATATTATTTACTTTTCACAACAACTCAGTGAGCTATCTCCCCCATTTCACAGGCAGAAAAGCAATGGGGCCCCACAGAGGTTATATGACATCATGGAAACAGGATGGCTGGTAAATGAAGATGATTCTGTTTGAACACATCTCTATGGTGGCACAGCTGATCTTTGTCGCACTCTCAGTCTGTCATGCACAGTGGGAGTAGCCTTTAGGATCTGTATTACTTTACTGTGTGCAGGCATGAGGGCCCCAGAGACTCTGCTGGGTTCCACTTTGATGAAGCTGTACAATTTTCATGGCACAAATGGACAATGAGTTCTTTGAAATACCTTTTAACATTTCGTTGGGGAGGATCTCTCTGGTTCCATGTTGTATGGACATGTCTGCAGATGACATGAAGAATTAAACTAGCAGGTCAACAAAGACTAGTCAAAGAATTCAGAAAAAAAGGAGCTCATATATTACAATTTCATTGTTTTTGAGAGAGACAGAGGATGGTTGTGCCAGCGGCCTCTCAGCCACTGTGAATGAACTCCAGATGTGTGCACCCCCTTGTAGGCAAGTGTGGCATTGTGTACTTGTGTCATTTGCATCTGGCTAAAGGTGGGACCTGGAGATCGAACGGACGTTCTTAGGCTTGGCAGGCAAGCACCTTAACCGCTAAGCTATCTCTCCAGCCCCAATTTTGTTTTTATAAAACTCAAAAATAAATCCAATGAATTACAACTGCTGGAAATCAGGATGGTGGTTACCATGGGGGAGAATAGTGCAATGACAGGCACTAGGGGACCACTAGAATTCCTTCCTTTCTTTCTTCCTTCCTTCCCTCTTTCCCTTCCACCCTCCCTCCATCCTTCCCTCCCTCCTTCCTTTTTTCCATCCATCCATCTATCCTTTCTTTCTTAATGTTTTTCTTGAAAATTCCATAAATATAAACAATATAACATGATGGGATTTATTTCTTGATTCACATGTTGGTTATAGCAGATGCTCACTTTATGAAAATTTGCTAGTAAATTTCTGATTTGGACTTCGTGTATGTGCATATCATATTTCAATAATGCTTACCAAAGGGAAACACAGACCTTTTTTCCTTATAGGATTCAAATCAGAATATGACTTGTTCAATTTCCATATTTTGTGGCGTTGGAAAAATCATCCTTTATTTTTTGCATGTGTATGTGTGTGGAGTGTGCATGTGTGTTTATATGTGTGTGGGGTACATGTATTTGGGTGAGTCTGTGTGTGTGTGTGTGTGTGTACGCGAGCGCACACAAGTGCACGTGCACATGGAAGCCAGAGGAAGCCTCAGGTGCTGTGTTTCTCGGAATGCCACCCACCTCCTCTTGTGACAGGGCCTCTCATTAACCTGGAGCTCATCAATTAGGCTAGAATAGCTATCCAGTGAGCTCCAGGGATCCACAGTCTCAGCTTCTCCAGCACTGAGATTACAGATACTCCACACCACACCTGGCATTAAAATTGTTCTTATTTATTTTTATTTATTTCCAGTGGGAGAGACAAAGAGAGAGGGAGAGAGAGAATGAGAATAAGAGAGAAAATAGAATGGGCCTGCTAGGGCCTCTTGCCATTGCTAACAAACTCCAGATGCATGTGCCATTTTGTGCACCTGACTTTATGTGGGTACTGGAAAATTGAACCCAGGTTATCAGGCTTTTCGAGCAACCACTTTTTAAAAAAAATTGTTTATGAGAGAGAAAGAGAGAGAGAGAGAGAGAGAGAGAGAGAGAGAGAGAGAGAGAGGGAGTGAATGGGCATGCCAGGGCCTCCAGCCACTGCAAACAAACTCCAGACGCATTTGCCACCTTGTGCATCTGGCTTTCATGGGTCCTGGGGAATCGAACTGAGGTCTTTTGGCTTTGCAGGCAAATGCTTTAACTGCTAAGCCATCTCTCCAGCCCCTTAAGCCAGCACTTTTAACCACTGAGCTGTCTCTGAGGCCTCCAGAATTGTTCTTTTTTATGTGAAGCTTGTAGTCTTGGAGTTTAGAGATTATCAATGGGGCACTATGTGTCTACCTTTGTTTACTTGGGTTGGCATACATATACTACCATAAGCATGTCCATACCTAGGAAATGAAGAAATACCTGTATTCTTTTGCTGTAACTTCTCAGCCTTCTGGAAAACTTAGCATGGAAACAGAATGCTCTTCAAATGAAAAAAATTTTTTTTTCTTGCTGCAGTCAATGTATGGGGCTTTATTAGGGTCGCAAGGCCATGGCTTTACTTGACCTTGTTTTTGGGGTGAAGGTTGTTGGTGTGGCCACACTTCTTCCTACAACAATTCACAGCACAGGGCAAGCTGGTACAGTGAGGGCTCCATAATGCCACAATGCAGGTGCGACACCAGGTGCAGGGTGGACTCTTTCTGCATGTTGTAATCAGTGAGAGTGTGGCCATTCTCCAGCTGTTTGCTAGCAAATATCAGCTGCCACTGGTATGGTGGGATGCCTCCCTTGTCTTCGATCTTGGCCTTGACATTCTTGATGGTGTCACCTCTAGCGTGATGGTCTTGCCAGTCAGGGTCTTCACAGAGATTGGCATTTTGGTGTCTGTTAGGCCACCTCATTACAGAGAAAGAGCTTGTGGTAGTTTGAATAGATATCCCCCAATATATTCAGTGTTTTATTAGTTTGTAGTTTGCATCTATAGCCACCTGGCTGGATGCAGTGTCACTGGGAAGATCTTAAGGTGTAGTGATAGGTTTGAGATTTCAATCTAAAGATATGCAAAGTGTGCCTGGCTAGAGTTCCTGAAATGTGCTGTTCTGTGTGGCTTTTGGGTTGTGGCTTTCTCTCTCTCTCTGCCTGATCCTGTAATACCAGGCCAACCTCTTCTGCCATTATGGAACCTCCCCTGGATCTGTAAGCATGAATAAATCCCTTCCTCCATAACTGCACCTGGTCTGGAAATTCATCTCAGTGAAGCTATCTGCTACAGAAGTTGGTACCAGAAGTGGGGTGAGATGAACCTGACCAGGTGGATTTTGGACTTTTAGAACCTTTGTTTTGGAGGAACAGGCATGGACTTGGTGCTTGCAACTGAAGATGCCTTCTAGAGTGGTAAGCCAAGTTTAATGGACTATTCTGATGAGAGTTTGAGAATGCTAAATGCAGACAGTATTGAACTTCAAAGCTTGGCTTATAAGCTTTTTAAGGGAAAGGAAAGACTGCAGAGGACTTTCTTGGAACTGGGCTACTGGCATAAGGGATGGCTCCATTCTGCTGCCCAGGCCCAGAGAGTTTGATCAAGGTTAAATATGTAATGGACTGATGTGCTTGACTAAAGATATTAGACTGAGAGATTTAAGATTTTAAGTTGGAAAACCTCAAGCAAGTTAAAATTAGAGGCACTGAAGCTGGTTTTAGGTTACTGAAGCTGCTGTTGTCAACACATCAGGCATCTTAAGGAAGATGGCCCAACTGCTTTACATTAAAACAATGGAGAAGATCCCTGAGGAAAGACTGTTAGAAATGCAAACTCTTTTGGAAAGAGTTGACTGGAGAAGGAACCTGCTTTTCAAGGTTATGATTTATTTTGTTCCTGAATTAAGAATATGGCTGTGTCCTGCACACCTGGTATTAGTTTTGGAGGTATGAAAAATGCATGAAGTGGGTCAAGAAGAGCACACTTTTCCAGGAGCCACTGCTGAGATGCGGCATGAGGCAGGGCATGATGCCCTGATAGGCTGAAAGCATTTAGAAGATGGACTGTGGTTTGCATAGAGACCTGAAGACATTTTGGATATACCAGGACTGTGCAAGGGCTATCATGGAGTGTATTGTTGGCCTGGGATAGAAGGTTTCCTGGCTGCTCTGCCTAGCTTGGGGGGGGGGTGTGGAATTGGAAAACCTGGAGACTGACAGTCTCTGGTTAATATTGAACTTGAACTGTAGAAGTTTGATGATTGCTGCTGGTGGTTGAGTTTGCATTTTTCTAGTCGCTCCTTGCTATGCCTTCTACCAGTTGAAAATGTTTACTCTGTGCCTTTATATGTTGAAAGTATATAACTTGTTTGGTTTTATAGGACTCACAGCTAAGAGACAATCTTAAATCTCAGATGAGACTTGGGACTTTAGAACTATCTTAAGTTGGTAAAACTGTGGGGACCTTTGAAATTGGACTGAGTACAGTTTACAATATGTGATGGTTATGAATATATTGGGGGCCAGGGGTGGAATGTGGTAGTTTGAATAGATGGCCCCCAATATATTCAGTGTTTTATTAGTTTGTAGTTTGCATCTGCAGCCACCTGGCTGGAGGCAGTGTCACTGGGCAGATCTGTAGGTGTGGTGGTGGGTTTGAGATTTCAATCTAAAGATATGCAAAGCATGCCTAGCTAGAGTTCCTGAAGTGTGCTGTGCTGTGTGGCTTTTGGCTTTCTCTGTCTTCACCTGGTCCTGTAAGAGCAGGCCAACCTCTTCTGCCATTATGGAACTTCCCCTGGATCTGTAAGCTTCAATAAATCCCTTCCTCCATAACTGTGCCTGGTCTGGAAGTTCATCTCAGTGAACCTGAAGTTGTGTGCTACAGAGCTCAAATGAAAATTTTGTTGGAAGAGGATTGTAAGAATGGAGCCATTTCATCTAGTGACCCCTTTGTCAGTGCAACCTGTGCAGTTGGCAGCACAGGCCTTCTCTCTCTCAGAACCAACTTTTCCAGTCAAGGTATAGTATTCACTGTCACTCTCATCCCACCTCAACTCTTCACATGCTGGATTTCAGTGGAAAAATGGAAGGATTTGTGCCTCCCACAGATACCTGAAGGGCAGATTTTGAGGACTCCTGAATAGGCTTACCCTGTTCATCTGTTCCTTTTGCAAACATACATTCTTCCTCAGAGGACCTCCCTACCTTCACAGTCCAATCACTTTTTAAAAATTTTTATTTATTTATTTGCAAGCAGAGAGAGAGAGAGAGAGACAGAGACAGAGACAGAGACAGAGAAAGGAGAGAGAAAGAGAGAGAATGGCATGCCAGGTCCTCTAGCCACTGCATATGAACTCCAGACACATGTGCCCCTTCTGCATCTGGCTTATGTGGGTCCTGGGGAATTGAACCTGGGTCCTTTGGCTTTGCAGGCAAATGCCTTAACTGCTAAGCCATCTCTCCAGCCCTCAATCACGTTTTTAAAGAAAACATTAATGAAAACTACAAACAAGGCAGATCGTTGGAATACATGTAACCTTTGTCAAAATAAAAAGTAGATAGAACTTTATTTTAAGGAAATCATCAGATAAGTTTACACAAATTCATTATTCTCAAAGTGTGCTTTGAGGGCCGCAAGCATCAGTGCCTGTAGTGCTGATTCCTGGGTGTTGCAGCTTCCTTCTCATTGTTGGGACAAAGCACATGATCCAAAGCAGATAATGAGAAGAAAGGATTTATTTTGGCTTACAGTTTCAGGGGAAGCTTCATGATGGCAGGGGAAAGCATGGCATGAGCAGAGGCTGGACATCACCTCTGTCACTAAAGGTGGAGAACAACAGCAAGAGAGTGAGGTGAAGTCTAGCAAGGGGGGGGGGCTGGCTATAACACTCTAAAACCTGACCCCCCCCCAACAAAACATCTCCAGCAAGGCGCCTCTCAAATTGCCATCAGCTGGGGACTAAGCATTCAAATCACATGAGTTTATGGGGGACATCTGATTCAAGCCACAACACTGAGTCTCGTGCCTTTCTTATTGAAGCAAGCAACTCTAGATGTGAGAGTCAATATCCATATTTTGGTTTTTTTCTCAATAAACATGTATTACTTTTTTATCCTACTACTTCAATAAAACTATTGAAAACAGGAAAATAAAAATATATGATCTTGGGAGCTGCAGAGATAGTTTAGCACTTCAAGTGCTTGCCTGCGAAGTCAAGGAACCCAGGTTTGATTCTCCAGTACCCACACTGGGCACATGCATCTGGAGTTCATTTGCAGTGGTGAGAAGCCCTGATGTGCCCATTCTCTCTCTCTCTCCCCCTCTTCCTCTTTCTCTCTCTCAAATAAAATTTAAAAAAATATATTAATATATATGAAATTAGTTATATATAAATATATATTAATTAAAATATTAATATCTGATCTTCTGCACAGGTAATCCCAGTGTAACATCCAATGAAATGTGTGGTGGTGAATTCTGAAGTAACAAGGGCCATAGGACATGGCTAGAAGACATCACCTGGGTAGTTCTGGAGGTCAGCTACATGGTTCTTTGTTACATTAAAGTTTAAGGGTCATTTGATAGTCTTAGACACAGTGGAGAAGCAGGAGAGATCAAGATCCACCAGAAAGGGAAAATGGCCAGAATCCCACTGAGGCGCTCGCGGCCCCCAATCCGTGCCATGCACGCACCCAACACCGCCTGCCAGGTGTGCCGAGGAGCAGCAGCAGAGACCAAACAAGGGGATTTTCCAACCTCATCAGCCTCCTTGCAAAGTCAAGAAATCTGAAGGAAAGACAGCTGAGATCAACTAAGGAGCTATTGAAAGAGATATAGGTGGGATTACATGAGCAACTCCAGGCTACCTACACTCTCCCATGCCCCAAACCATCAGAACTGTGAACCTCTGGCATTCAGGCATTTAGCCCCCTTGGCAGTGCACCCCAGCACAGCTGAACAGAACTCCAGATCCACAGCACAACACAGAGGGATTGAGGTGGGCACTCAGAAGCCATACCAAAAGGTAATGAGGGTGACTGACAAAAAAAAAAAAAACCAAAATAAAACAAAACAAAAAAACAGGCACATGGGCCTGCATCATTGGAAGTGCTAATCTCTCTGTATCAGGTTATGGGTTACATAATTTTGGCTGGCTTTACCATTTTCAAATAAACTGTATTTGGGGGTTGAATATTTTTGTCTTTGATACTTTCAGATTTATAGGGCCTTTGTCTTTTGCTTCTGTCATTATTGGGGGCAGGGTCTGATTCAGATCCAGGCTGACCTGGAACCCAATTCAAAACAGAATTATCTACTCCCTTAGGCATTTTGGCTTTATAAGACAATCTGTTTGTTTTAATCCCCACATTTGTATACTCTGTGCTGGTTTTTATTGAATGTGTATATTGCTCATTGAAGTCTAGAATTTGTCAGTAAATTGATCCACCCAGTCCACTAGAATACTTGCTTAGCAAGCAAACTCAACACCTAGGGTTACTTTTGTGGTTGGATTGGGGTACAAGAACTACGCTTGGCACCTTAAACTCATGTCCTGAAAGTATATAAAGGTAGACTGCCACATCTAAGAACACTGCAGATAAGTAGAAAACCCAAGCATCAAATCAATTCAGGATGCAAAAGTTGCTACATTATAATACAAGAAACACAAAGAATCAAGACAATACAATCCCACCAAAAATTATAAATCCATCAGAAATGATTACCAATGAGACTGTTTTAGATGAAATGCCTGGCAAAGATTTCAAAAAAAAATATGATTATATCTATACTCAAAGAAATCAAAGAAGAAATCAAAGGAATCAAAGAAGAAAACAATGGAATTAAAGAAAACAAACTCCTGAAAGAACACATGAAACGAACTTAATGAAATGAGGTCATTACAAGACATGAGTAAGGAAATAGAAATACTGAAGAAAAATCAGGCTGAAATTCGAGCTCTGAAGAACACAGTTAATCAAATAAAATGCTGTGTGGAAAGTCTCACCAGTAGAATGGATGAAGGAGAGAACAGAATATCTAAACTAGAAGACCAGATGGAAGACCTAATACAGTCCAGTAGAGAGTCATACAAGCTAATAGGAAGGTATGAATGGGAATTTCAAGATATCTGGGACACTCTGAAAAGATCACACAGAATTCAGGGTATGGTAAAAGGAAAAGAATTTCAACCCAGAGGCTTAGTAGGTATTTTCAACAAAATTATAGAAGAAAAATTTCCCCAAATTGGGAAAGAAATGCCAATGCAGATACAAGAAACCTGTAGAACACCAAACAGACAAAACTTGGAAAGAACCTCTCCTTGCCATGTTATAATTAAATTACTAGACACACAAACCAAAGAAAATATATTGAAAGCAGTTAGAGAGAAAAAGCAAGTCACCTACAAACGCAAGCCCATCAGAATCATAGCAGATTACTCAACACAAACTTTAAAGGCCAGAAGGGCTTGGAATGATGTATTCCAAGTTCTGAAAGATAACATCAACCAATATTACTTTATCCTGCAAAGCTGTCTATCCAAATTGATGGAGAAATAAGGGCATTCCATAACAAAAACAGGCTAAAGGAATTTATGACAACTAAACCAGCTGTACAGAAAATACTTGAAGGAATCCTTCATGCTGAAGAGAAAGCAAAACACACACAGGAGGAAATAGGAGAAAATAAACCATACTCAAATAACAGTTAAAACAAGTGAGTAAAGGGAAAACAGGAAGCACTACAAAACAAGAAGAATGGTGAGAATAAAAACATACCTTTCAATAATAACTCTTAATATCAATGGCCTCAATGCCCCAACCAAAAGTCACAGGCTTGCAGACTGGATTAAAGGCAGGATCCTGCCATCTGTTGCCTCCAGCAAATTAATCTCTCAATAGAAAATAGACACTGTCTTAGGGTGAAAGGATGGAAAACAGTATTTCAAGCAAATGGGCCTAGGAAACCATCAGGGGAAGCAATCATACCAACATTAGTGAGGAAAGATAAAGAAGATCACTTTATACAGATTAAAGGAACACTCCATCAGGAGGACATTGCAATCCTAAACGTATATGCACCTAACATCGGAGCTCCCAATTTAATCAAACAAACACTATTAGACTTAAGGTCACAGATAACACCAAGCACAATTGTAGTGAGTGACTTCAATACCCCACTCTCATCAACTGACAAGTCATCTGGTCCAAAACTAAACAGAGAGATATCTGTATTAAGTGATGTCATGGAACAAATGGATCTAACAGATATCTACAGAACATTCCATCCAAATGCTGCAGAATATACATTTTTCTCAATAGCACATAGAACATTCTTTAAAATAGACCATATATTAGGATACAAAGCAAATCTTAACAAATACAGGAAAATTGAAATAATCCCTTGTACTCTCTGTGACCACAATGGAATTAAACTGCAAATCAGCAACAAAAAAAACTACAGAGCATACACAAATTCATGAAGACTAAATAGTACACTATTGAATGATGAATGGGTCATTGAAGAAATCAAAAAGGAAATCAATAAATTCATAGAATCAAATGATGAAAATACAACATACCAAAATCTTTGGGACACAATGAAAGCAGTTTTAAGACGGAAACTTATAGCTCTAAGTGTGTGTATTAAGAAATTAGAGAGTTCACAAGTAAACAATTTAATGCTTCACCTTAAGGCCTCGGAAAAAGAACAAGGCAAACCAAAAATCAGTAGGTGGGAAGAAATTATAAAGATTAGGGCAGAAATTAATGAAATAGAAACAAAAAAAAAATCCAAAGAATCAATGAAACAAAGAGTTGGTTCTTTGAATGAATAAACAAGATTGATAGAACCTTAGCAAATCTGACCAGAAAAAAGACAGAAGAGACAAAAATTATTAAAATTCGAGATGAAAAAGGCACCATTACAACAGATACCAAAGAAATTCAGAAAATTATAAGGACATACTTTAAGAATATATATGCCTTTTGAAAATCTGAAAGAAATGGATGATTTCCTTGATTCATATGACCTACGAAAATTAAATCAAGATGAGATAAACCATTTAAATAGACCTATAACAAGTATGGAGATACAAGCATTTATAAAAATCTCCCAACTAAAAAAGTTTAGGGGCTGGAGAGATGGCTTAGCAGTTAAGGCACCTGCCTGCTAAGCCTAAGAACACCAGTTCTAATCTCCAGGTCCCACGTTTAGCCAGATGCAAAGTGACACAAGGGTACAATGCCGCACTTGACCACAAGGGGTTGCACGCATCTGGAGTTCGTTCACAGTGGTTGAGAAGCTGCTGGCATGCCCATTCTCTGTCTTCTTCTCCCTCTCTCTCTGCAAAAAAAAAAAAAAAAGTCCAGGCCCAGGTGGAACCCTTCAATGGACAAAGAGGTACCCTTCTACACTGTTGGTGGGTATGTAGTCTGGTACAGCCATTGTGGAAATCAGTGTGCAGGTTCTTGAGACAGCTAAAAATAGATTTACCTTATGATCCAGCTATAGCACTCCTAGGCATATATTCTAATGACTCTTCTCACTACCTTAGAGATTGCACATCCATGTTTATTGCTGCTCTATTCACAATAGCTAGGAAATGGAACCAGTCTAGATGTCCCTCCACAAATGAATGGATAATAAAGATGTGGCATATTTACACAATGGAGTTCTGTTCAGCAGTAAAGAAAAATGAAATTATGAAATGGATGGATCTGGAAAGGATTATACTAAGTGAGGTAACCCCGGCCCAGGAAGCCAAATGTTGCATGTTTTCTCTCAGATGTGGATCCTAGCTACAAATGTGTAGACTTGTGTGTGAGCTGGAACCAAAAATCAGTAGCAGAGGCCAGTAAGCTAGAAAAAGGCTATAAGGCAGGGAGGAGAGGGAAGGACCTAAGGGGATGCTAATGTATATATGTAAGTAGAAGAGCCAATTATAGGGAGGGAAAGGCCTAGGCGAGGCCAGGGGAAGAGACTGTATAAAAGAAGGGTGGGGGAATGGTCAATCAAAATTCAAGACATTCTGAATAAGACATATGAAAACCTACTTTTTTGGATAATGGCATATCTAGAAGCTATAGATTGTTATTAGAAAAATTTCAGTGCCAGTAATGGGATACCTTCCAGTGAGTTGTTGCCTATGGAGGTCCCTGTTGCCTCCAAAAGCATTACAGGTTATTGCCAAGGCCCTTGATTTCCCTTGAAAAACATGGTAAGACCCTATTGCTAAAGACTTCACATGCCTGGGCGGCAAGGCCACTGAGAAATTAAGCTGGTGCTGAGCAGAAAACCTTCTCCCTGTAGACCAGCCAACTGAAAGCTGGAAAAAGCTGCACTGCATGCAGCCCTATGGGAGACAGAAGTCATTAGTGGTGAAAACAGTGGACACTGGAAGCCTCAAGTTTGGCCAAACAGTCCAAATGACCGAATGAGTGCAACAGTGGCATGTCTGCCCTGGGGGAAACCAACTGCTCTCTAATTGGACTGAAGGCCCACTCTATGCGAGGGAATACATGCCTGGTACTAAAAAACCTAATCAAAAGTCTATGGCAGGAGCCGGGCATGGTGGTGCACACCTTTAATCCCAGCACTTGGGAGGCAGAGGTAGGAGAATTGCTGTGAGTTTGAGGCGACCCTGAGACTACATAGTGAATTCCAGGTCAGCCTGGACTAGAGTGAGACCCTACCTCAAAAAACCAAAAAAAGGGGAATGGGGGAGGGGGAGAGAAATATCATGGTTTATTGTCTGTAAGTATAGAAGTGGTCAATAAAAAATAAAAATTAAAAAAGAAAGCTTAATGGTCATTGATGGATAGGATGTTATTGGAATATTACTGTGTTTGTTTTTTCAAGGTAGAGTCTCATTCTAGCCAGGATCACCTGTAGTCCTAGGCTGGCTTCATTGTATTCAAAAACAAACTCACAGGTCTGGAGAGATGGCTTAGGGTTAAGGCGCCTGCCTCCTAAGCCTAAGAACGCCGGTTCCAATCTCCAGTGGTTCCAATCTCCAGGTCCCACGTTTAGCCAGATGCAAAGTGACGCAAGGGCGCAATGCCACACTTGACCACAAGGGGACGCACGCATCTGGATTTCGTTCGCAGCAGCTGAGAGGCTGCTGGTGTGCCCATCTCTATCTGTCTTCCTCTCCCTCTCTCTCTCTGTCTCTCTCTGTGTCTCTCTCAAAAAAGAAAAAACAAACAAACAAAAAAAACTCACAGCAATCCTCCTATCTCTGTCTTCCAAATGTTGGGATTGAAGACGTGTGCTAGTGTGGAATATTGTTTTTAATAGAAGAAGAAGAGGGAGCAAAAGAATATAACTGTTTATCAAAAGAAGATTAATTAAAGTGATGATACAATAATAATTTGCAGCTTTAAATATATGATGTGGCTGTACATTTATTGACATAAAACCGTTCATAGAATGCTGAATGACAAGAAGCAATTTATACTACAATGGGTATGATCTGAAAATACTTCCCTTTTTGAGTATGCTTTGCAGGTTTAGCTCTAGATAATATCATTAGTTTTCATTGTCTTCTATATTTTCTGAGGTTCTTTTAGACAACAAACATATATTACATTTATATTCTAATAATTCAATGAAACTATTAAAACAGGAAAATAAAAATATTTGATTTCATAGACAGGTATTTCTAGTGTAACATCCAAAGAAGTTTATGGTAGTGAATTCAGAAGGTAGCAACAGCTGTCTGATGCATCTAGAAGAATTCAGAAGACATCTGTTGGTTGGTTCAAGAGGTCAGCCTGTATTGCTACTGGAGAGAACTTTTGGAATGCAACAGTGGCTTTATAGCAGATGTTTTATATTACAGGGCTACTTACTCATCAGAACTAGTGCCTTTTGCAGGGGAAAAGAATGGTACAGAGGACTGAGAAAAACATTCTTTAATTTTGTAATGTTAATTGGATACCTAAAACAAACAAACAAAAAAAAAAGACTGTGAGCTACAGAGATGTTTTGTTGGTCAAGAGGGCTTCCTTTACAACCATGAGGGCCCGAGATGGCTGAGTTCAATTCCCCAGGGTTCACATTAATAGTTGGATATCATGTCTCTAACCCTAGTCCTGTGAAGAGCAAAGACCAGAGAATTTCTGGGGCTCCTGAAAACAGCAAGCTCCAGAATCAGTAAAGAGATTCTGTTTCAAAGAAAACAAGTGGTGGGCCTGGAAAGATGGCTTAGTGGTTAAGCACTTGCCTGTGAAGCCCAAGGACCCCGGTTCAAGGCTCCATTCCCAGGACCCCACGTAAGCCAGATGCACAAGGTGGCACATGCATCTGGAGTTCATTTGCAGGGCTGGAGGCCTTGGCGTACCCATTCTTTCTCTATCTATCTGCCTCTTTGTCTGTTGCTCTCAAATAAACAACAACAACAAAAATTAAAAAAGAAAAGAAAACAAAGGGTGAACAATGGATGGGAACACCCTACATTCTCTTCTAGCCTCTTCTTGCACACAATGCACCATATCTGCACACACATGTGCATATTGCACACATACACTGCAGTACACCTACTACATACATGCACATGCCAAAAAAAGACTGGCCAACTCATATTTGGATTTACAAAAATGGAAAAGGGTATTAAAAGGATGAAAGGTAATCAAATTATGGTGATATCATGCTTTTTATACATTTATTCAAACTTTTGTCCCTCACAGTTATGTTTTTTCCTTCTTCCTCTTTTCCTCCTCCCCTTTTTCCCCCTCTTCTTTTTCCATTCCCTCCTATCGAAGGAAATGTGGGTATGAGAACTACTGAAAATTCTGAGACTTTGCCTCTAGACCTCAATTCTAAGAGCACTTTTCTTGGACCAATTCTGCTTTAAATATTGTCAGGAGGTACCATAATTGGTTGTGGTAAATGACACTGGAGCCACGTTGCCACTCACTCTGGAAATGATATGAGCTCAGCGTGCACTCATCAGATGCATTTCTGTATTAAACTATTACAGGCAGAATGCCTCCATGGGATTCTGTTCTCCTAATAGTTTTCCAGGGTTTGTGCTGAAAGGGTTCTGTCAATCAAGTCTGAAAATCTGCTTAACACCCTGACTCAGGTTAATAAAATGCAGCTGCCTGGCTCGTGGCTCAGAGGCCACTGTTCCCTGGTTCTAATATTATCAAGCCTCTCTAAAAATGCTTCATTATAATTGACACTCACTGATAAGACATCTTTTTAATATAAGAAGTGCACCCACAAAGCCTGCTAGAAGAGATACCCCATACCGAAAGCAATAGCTACGAGGCCGTAGGAGAGGCTAAAGTGTGTTTTCACAAGTGCCCTGGAGACAGGACCCGACAGACATTGTGACGTTCTTGGGTGTCTGGGAGTCAAGACCAAGAATTGATACACAAGTAGGGATATGGCCCAGACTATAGAGTTGCGCATGGACTCTGCTAGCATGCTCACTAATTAATGAGAATTCCAAAAGCCTTATTTGATGAAGATGTCACCATACTCTGGAAAGTCTGTGCCACCTGAACAGCAGAGAAAAGAAAATCTGGGACAGGAAGGTGGCTCAGTGGTATTGGTCATACAAGTGAGCGTGTCTCTTAATTTAGATCCCCAGAACCCGTATAAAAAGCCAGATGCTGTGGTAGAGATCTACAATCCCCATCTACCTATGTGAGAAGGGAGGCAAGGCAGGAGAAGTGTCCGGACACTCGTGGGTCAGCTAGCCTGGCAAATACAGTGGTGAATGATGACTAGAGACCCTGCCTCCAATGAGGAAGAGTGTGAGCACTCACACCCAAAGTTATCCTCTGACCTGCACACATGCACTGTGGTGTGTGTGCGCCTACACTCCCACGCATGAACACACACACACACACACATACACACACACACACACACACACACCTCTTGAATCACTGGGTGGATGGTCCCAATATCCCTATGTACTAGTTTTTCTAAGGTTAGAATTTCTATGCCAGTTGATTCCAAATTACTCTGGAAAGAAACATTTCTTCTCTGGTTTCATGGACCGAGGCATCCACATACAAACATTGCTGGAGTGAGGGCAATACTTTTCCAAACAAATTCTACTTTGTAGAAAGTTTCTAATGGCTGCCTCCAAGGAAGGAAAACAAAACAAAACAAAAAACAGAATAAACAAAGGCCGGGTAGGTGGGGTAATCTCATCCACAGGGCTCTCTGCATGGTGGAATATCATTAAGGTACACGAGTAGGAAACTGAGGAAGGAACATTAATAATACGACTGTAGTGTTGTTTATTTGAAAGTTTACATTCAGAGACAACATGAGTGACTTCACAGGAAGGAAGAAGAAAATGGTTTTTCATGGGTGTTAGAGCTTTTGTGAGGAACGTCTTAATGAGGCACTCTGGGCAGAGTCTTCTTAGCATAACCAACATGGCTTTGGTGGCTGTAAGGTCGCATACCATTTGTCTAAGGGACTACTTGACTCCGCTCTAATTTCCTTCAGATTCTTTTCAGACATTAATTGCCTACATTTTCCTGGTCAAGTGAAAAGAATTAAGCACATGCAAATGTATTCCGTGGGTCTGGATTAACTCCTGATGTGTTTGCTAGCACCCATTCCTCCGTGTGTAAGTAGGGAGTAGGTAACCATCCATTCGCTTTAGGACGGATTGTGACATTTGTATATTAAGGACTTTCTATGTGTTATACCCTGTACTGAGCTCTTCGTAAACACTCTCCACCTGATCCCCCACACAGCTGTGCAGTTGCTGATGATTATTTTATTCCTACTTATAAGGAATCAAGTAAAAGGAAGGCTGAGTAAGTAAATTGCTCAAGGTCACCCAGCTGGTGAGCGCATTCTATCTACCCTCATGGGCCTACCCATAAAGCATCACTTTTCACCGCTTTCCTCTGTCCTTGCTCGATAAACATGTGCCACCCTTGAGCTCCTCCACGACAAGCTTTCTGAGTTCTGTAGTTGTCATTCCACGTGTTATTTCTAGGGAAGAGGGCTCTATCCCTATTCCTGGAACAAGCCCTGGGGAATTCTTGGATCCACACCCCCTTTGAGAAATTCTACTGTGGGGAGAGCTCCAGCTTCAAGACCAGAGGGGTCTGGTTGTCAGTTTTGACTTTGTTCTTATTATCTGTGGCCACATAACTTGTAGAACTTCAGCTATTTAGCTTTGTATTTAACATAGAAAGAGCTAAAAAGTCGTCAGGGACAAGTGAACCCTTGCTGGTACTCAGACTCTGTGCTTCTGCAAAGCTGACTGTTATGTATAGGGGTTGGGCAAAGGGGTGCTAGGAGATGAAGACAGCATGACTGTGTTTAGGTGAGAGAGACTAACAGAGGTGATTTTTTTTTTTCAAAAGTAGGCTATTATGATACCACTTACTTTTCCTGAGCAGACATCATCCACTGATCTTGGAAATATTTTGTAAAATTTATTTTTATTTTAGAGAGAGTGAGTGTGAGAGAGAGAGAGAGAGAGGAGAGAGAGAGAGAATTGGCAATCCAGGACCTCAGCCACATTGAACTCTAGATGTTTGCGCCACTTAGTGGGCATGTGCGACCTTGTGTTTGCCTCACCTTTGTGCATCTGGCTAACATGGGATCTGGAGAGTAGAACATGGGTCCTTAGGCCTCACAGACAAGCGCCTTAACCACTAGGCCATCTCTCCAGCCCCTCCCTTGTTTTGTTAATGTTAGTGCTGAAGATCAAAGCCAGGGCTTTCTGTGCTAGGCAAGGACTCTAACAGTGAGTTACTCTTAAGTACATGGCTCCATTTCATTATGAGTCTGGATTGGGTACCATTTTTTTGTCACAGGTTTCAAGGCTTACTACTGGAGATACCCCATGCACAGGTCTGTTCAAAAAACCAAACCACACAGAAAGGAGTAAAATGAGAAAGAAAAGATCTAAAGCTGTGTGATGCGTGGACATTGATCGCCTCCTCTCATTTTGGTTTTCATGAATTTTAAACAGTCCTCACAGTGATAGAGAGTGGATCTCACGGTAGAAGGGTGCCCTCAGCCAGAAACTAACATTCCTGACTACTTTCCATATATTACTACCCACTGGGCAAGCCTTAAAAGGAAGGAACTCCATGGCAAGCAAGGAAACTGGCTCAGAAAAGTAGAGTAACGTGCCGTGCCCAAGATCACAGAACAACTGAATAGGAATTACGACGTAGGGACATTTGGCATTAAATGCTGTCCTCTTCCCGCAGAATCCTATGCCTATCAACACTGGGCTTAAGGTCTTTTTGCAGCTGTCTCCTGCCAGCCCTGGCTCTTCAGTGGTGGGTTCCACTGATCTCACAACCTGCCCTGGTAGGGAACATATGGGAATGGGGCTGGAGGCAGAGTTCCTTGAAAAGTATTGTAGGAGATTTGAGATTAGAAGGTGTTAAAGCAGGGGCCAGGGAAATGGTTCAGCAGTTAAAAGTCCTTAATTACACAGCCTGCTAGCCTGGGTTCAATTCCCTAACCACCCATAAAAGTCAGGTGGACATTTGTTTGCAGCACCAAAAGACCCTGGTGTGCGCTCACACACACACACACACAAACATTGTATTTGGACTTTATCTTAAAATTGAAACAGAAGCTTATAAAAATTGGTATTTCAGGAATTGAGTCTGTGAAACAAATTACTCGAAATCTTCGGGGCAATCAAGGAGGGCTGGTAGTGTAGCTCAGTAGTAGAGCACTTGCCCAGCATGCCCAAAGCCCTGGATTTGATCCCTGGCACCATAAAACAAAACCAAAGTATTATGCTAACAGATTCTGTGGGTCAGGAACTCAGCACATGAGTCAAGAGGTTCCCACCAGCAGTTTTAATGACATCAACGACAACAATCCTGTTTTATCTACTTTGTAACGACACAAATCCAGGTCATGAGCTTTTCCATCAGGAGTTCCTCCCCACCCCTTTCCACTTCTACTCAGCCTCGTCCTTCTCTGACTGTTTCATTATAATTTCCTTTCCATGGTTTGGTTCAGCTCCTGGCCTCCTGCTACCTCTGTGTCCTTGGTCAGGCTTCACCAACATAACTCATTCAGAGATTGTGTTGCCAGCACTTGTCTGGATCCCCAGGGTCAGCCCCACTTTGTTTGAACTGGTTCCTCCTGGAGCCTGGACCCTGCCATGGCTCCAGCCTAATATGTTGCACCTTCCTTGGGGAGAGACGGACCTCACCTATCTGCCAACCTGGTGTGAAGATCAAACTTGGGTACTCTAGCTTGAGTGGCAAGCAATATACCCACTGAGCCATCCCTGCAGCCCTGAAATCTTTTATTTATTTGTTTGTTTATTTGAGAGAGAGATACAGAGAGAGAGAATGGATATGCCAAGACCTCTAGCCACTACAAAGGAACTCCAGACGCATGTGCTACCTTGTGCATCTGGCTTTATGTGGGTACTGGGAAAGTGAACTTGGATCCATAGGCTTTGCAGGCAAGTGTCTTAACTGCTGAGCCATCTCTCCATACCCCCCCTTTTTAAAATGACACAAAGTACATTTTGTTATTATGCAATCAATGGCCATGAATATAAAACATGTAGATTTCCTTGTGGTTACAATGACCCATTAGAAGTATATAATGCAGAGGTGTAACTACTGCATGTGCATTTCAGAAAGATCTCTGACTGCAGAAAGGGGTCATGGGAACAAATGGAAGGCTCTGACCTTGGTTTGGGTAACAGAGGATGAGAGCTAAACTCAGGCAGTGGGAGGGATCATCTAGACGCTTGGGAGGCAGAACTGACAGAACTTCCTCTTCTGGTTCATAGGGACCCCTGAGTAGAGGGGGTGGGGAATAGATATTAACGTTTAGCTCCACGAATTAACAGAATTATGAAGCTATTAATGGAAGACAAGGAAAGATAGAACCACATTTTGGAAAAAAGATATTAAGCTTATTTTTTTTGGGGCATGTGCATAGCATGTGTAGTGCTGCTGCTGCTGCTGCTGCTGGTGGTGGTGGTGGTGGTGGTGTGTGTGTGTGTTGTAATGTATACATGTGTGTGTATAGATGTGTGCACCTGTGTGCAGATGTGTGTGGCCAGCAGAGGATATCAAATATTCTTTCACTTTTCCACTTTATTTCCTCAAGACAGTCTCTAACTGGAGCTTAATGAAAACTTTCTCTCTTTCCTTCTCTCTCTCTCTTCTCTCTCTCTCTCCCTTTTGTTAGATTGGCTTATCAGAGAGCTCAAGTGATTATCTTGTCTTCACCTGGGCAGAGCTGGGGTTACAAGCTTGTGAAGTCATGCCCAGCTTTTTGTGGATGCTGGGAATTGAACTCAGGACCTCATGCTTGCAAAGGAAAAGTACTTTACCAACTGTATTTCTCCAGCCTTGAATCATTCTTGTGTGTGTGTGTGTGTGTGTGTGTGTGTGTGTGTATATACATATGATTTATTTGATAGAGAGGGAGAAAGAGACAGAGAGAATGGGTGCACTAGGGCCTCTAGCCACTGCAAGCAAACTCCAGACACATGCACCACCTTGTGCCTCTGGCTTACGTGGGTTCTGGGAAATTGAACCTGGGTCCTTAGGCTTCACAAGCCAAGTGCCTTAACACACTTAGCCATTTCTCTAGCCCACCATTACTGTTTTGAAAGAGAGAAGTTTCATCACCATGGGGACTGTGGCAATAAGGTGAGGTCACCTTGGGTGAGAAAGGAAGCAAAAGAAAAGAGAGAGAGAGAGAGAGAGAGAGAGAGAGAGGTGGCTTTCCTCTCTGGAAGCTGAGACCTGAGGGGAGAAGACCTGGTGCAGAAGCTCAGGAGAAAGGGGAATGCAGTAGGCTGACTGCAAATTGACTCAAGATCTTATACATCCCCCCTCCAATCCACACTTTGCAATTTCTGACTTTGCAGCTCCCCGACTCAAACAGTAGAGCATATTTTCTTGCCCTTGGGCTGGCCTTGTAACTAGCTTCTGCCAATGAAATGAGACAAAAATGATAGTATGCCAGCTCAAGAGATCTTATGTACCTCTGTGTTCTCTCTCTTCTCCTCCCCCCCTCTTCTTTCTTTCCCCGCTTGGCCACCATGAGGATTAAGCCTGAACTAATGTACTATACAATCAGGAATCAGTGGACCACTCACCTATGTCATAACCACTAACCTAGACCATTATTTAATTTTTATTTATTTATTTGCAAGCGGGGGGGGGTAATATATGAGTGTGGGTGCTCATGCCACTGCAAACAAACTCCAGATGCATGCATCACTTTGGGCATCTGGCTTTGTATGGGTACTGGGGAATCAAACTCCAGGCCAGCAGGCTTTGTAAGCAAGCACCTTTAACCACTGAGCAATGTCCTCAGTTCATATGAGACTATTCTTTTTTTTTTTTTTCTTATTAAGTAGAAACTTTGTATGGATACATCATGGTATCACCATTTCCCTCCCCACTTCCTGTCCTCACTCCACTGAGGACCCTCCTTAGTGGGATTGCTGGTATTCACGTGGAGTTGTGAGAGCAGCAGTCAGTCATTTCGGGGAAGGGCAATACCTCTGGGTATTCCCTCCCAGCCCTGTGGCTCTTACATTTTTTCCTCCCCCTCTTCCACAAAATTCCCTGAGCCATGGTGGGTGTGTTTTACATCTGCTTTAGTGTTGTGTTCTCAGCAGCTTCTGGATTTCTGCTTTGGTGCATTTTGAGTGTCCTCAGTGTCTGTCAGCATCACCCTGGCACAGGCTGTCAGGCTTGTCATGGAAGCAGCACCCTTGCTCATCTCACAGTTCCTTGGGGTTTCGCCTGAGCCCTGGCTGCTGTGCCAGGGGTGGATCATCTCCTGCCAGGGAGTCTGCTGTCTATTCTTGTTTTGTTGATAGATTTTGGTTGTCCTCGGTTCTCACAAAAAGAAAGATTCTCCAATGGAGAGTGAGATTGGGATGTGTTAAAGGGGATGACATTATTAATTTAGAGAGATTTTGATGGGTGTAGCCTCACTTTTGGCTAAAAACTAGTGGGAGCTTCTCATTAGAGCCCTTAATCTCGGTCTCCATAGGATTCTGACTTGGTTTCCATTTCTAGCTATGGGCTCCTTTCCACTGAGAGGATCTCAGCAAATAAGAGAGCCATTGGTTACACACCTAGGCTGGGGGCCACTATTGCACAGGCGTGTACATCTTGTCAGGCTGGTTGCTTTCATATTGCAGGGTCCCTTACTTGCTCACAACCGTGTTGACCGTTTTTCTCCCAGTAGCTCATGTAGTGCTCTATATGTATGTAGCACTATACAGGCTAACCATCTGGGAACTGGCTTTTTTCCAGTTTCAGCCAGATCTCCCAATGTTCTGTGTTGGCAGCATGTGATGTCTTCAGCAGTAGGGTCTTACCTTTCACCTCAGGTGTAATCAAGTGCTTTGTCTTGTTTTGAGGACTTCATAGGTCTTTCTGATTAATAGTTCAATGTGGGTTGCAACCTATTTCTGGTACTGGGAGTTACAAGCCCAGGGCCAAATATTTTAAGGTTTGGATTGGCTTCATCCCACCCTCTCCAAGGGCCCTTCTTTTTAAAAATATTATTTATTTGAGAGACAGAAAGAGAGAGACAGAGAAAGAGAGTGAGTGATCCAGGGCCTCCAACCACTGCAAATGAACTCCAGACACGTGCGCCCCCTTGTGCATCTGGCTTACGTGGGTCCTGGGGAATCAAACCATGGTCCTTTGGCTTCGCAGGCATGCGCCTTAACTGCTAATCCATTTCCCCAGCCCTCTAGGGCCCTTCTTAGCAGAAAATTCCTCCATGCTCTTATGAAGGGTTTTATCTTTCAGTTTGTTATCCAGGAGGAAGGTTTCTATGGTACTAAATCATTTTGGATTATTGTTATTATTATTATTATTATTATTATTATTATTATTATTATTATTGGTTTTTCAAGGTAGAGTCTTACTCTAGCTCAGGCTGACCTGAAATTCACTATGTAGTCTCAGGGTAGCCTTGAACTCATGGTAATCCTCCTACCTCTGTCTCCCGAGTGCTGGGATTAAAGGTGTGTGCCACCATGCCCGGCCCATTCATCTCCCCCCCACTCCCCTACCCCCCCACCCCCCTACCCCCCCACCCCCGAGCGAGGTAGGGTCTCGCTCTGGCTCAGGCTGACCTGGAATTCACTATGTATTCTCAGAGTGGCCTTGAACTCATGGTGATCCTCCTACCTCTGCCTCCCAAGTGCTGGGATTAAAGGTACGTGCTACCAGGCCTGGCTCTCATTTTGGGTTTTGTTTTGTATCTTCCCCTGCCTTCCTGTTCCCCTTCCCAAAACCCTTCCATCCCTCTTATCTATCCCTCTAGTTGTCTGTCAAGTGTGCCAGCAATTCAAGCTATTCCAGTTTAAGAACCACAGATGAGGAAAAACATGTAGCATTTGTCTTTCTGCTTGTGTGAATTCGCTTAGTATGATCTGTTCCAAGTCTGCCCATTTTCCTACAAATTTCATTATATTGTTTTTCCTTACTGTAGAGTAGAATTCCATCATCTGTAAGTACCACATCTTCGTTATTTTCGTCAAAAGATGGGCATCTGAGTTGATTTCAATTCTTAGCTATTGTGAATTGAGCAGCTATAAACATGGTTGAGCAAATATCTCCGCAGTGAAGAGTGGAGTCTTCAGGGTTGGTGTGCAGTAGAGGAAGGGCTGTGTCAGTTGGTAGCTCAGTTTTCATCTTTTCTAGGAGTCTCCATATTGATTTCCATACTGGTTGTACCAGTTTGCACTCACAGGAGACTATTCTTGATGCTCACACCGAGCCACGCAGCTACCTGTGTCCACATGAGCGTCTACAGTCAGTGTTGCAGGGCTCACTGCAGTCACCTGGGCCTGACCCAGATGACTCACCACCTTGAATAATTTAAATGGCCATTATTTGGGGGGTGCTTTGGTACACACAAATAGCAGACTGATTTGAGAGATCCTTGGAAGGTTTTCATTATTTTGCATTGGCACAGGTGGGAAAAAGAAAGATTTAAGAAAGAAAGAGGAACTGATGGGAGAAGGAATGTCACCAGAAGTTCAGGCAGAGCTTTTCTTTGTTTCAAGACAAGACAAGGAGGTTCGGTTGGGAACGGGAAGTCCTGGGCCGAACTTCATGAATCACAGGGGCTTCGGCCTTGGACTGGGAAGGAGGTGGCACTTTCTCTAGGTTTCCTCTGGGCATGCTCACATTTTAACATCCAACCCAAAATTAGCACCCCATACTCATGCATCTGCGCATCTGTCAGAGCTAAAAGGGGCGTCTGAGACAGATTTCCTCTTGGTGTCACTGGCATGTCAGAAGCTGCAGCGACAGCCAAGAAATAATCTTCAGTTCGTGTCTAATGAGGGCTGAAATTTCTGTCTCCACGCACTGATCATGAATCGTATTTCACTAGGTAAACTGACAGCAGTCTCAGGTACTTAAAGATCGGGAGTGGGGAATCAACACAACCACCCACATCTATCTTTTTCTTTTTTATTTGCTGTCATCTTTATGGTTCCGTTATCCTGTCTTTTTGCAGTCAGTTCCAGTTTTGTCTAGATTCTTCAGTCCTAGACATACACTCTTCTATCCTTAAACCTATGACCTCGGGGCTGGGGAGGTAGCTCCTAGGGTAAGAGTGCATGTTGTACAAACACGGAGACCTGAATTCAATACCCAGCAGCCACTTAAAAAGCCAGGCATGGGACTGGAGAGATGGCTTAGCGGTTAAGGTGCCTGCTTTCTAAGCCTAAGAAGCCGGTTCCAATCTCCAGGTACCACGTTTAGCCAGATGCAAAGTGACGCAAGGGCTCAATGCTGCACTTGACCACAAGGGGGCGCACACATCTGGATTTTGTTCACAGCAGCTGAGAGACTGCTGGCACGCCCATCTCTATCTGTCTCCCTCTCCCTCTCTCTCTGTCTGTCTCTCTCTGTGTCTCTCTCCAAAAAAAAAAAAAAAAAAAAAAAAAAAAGCCAGGCATGGCCCATGTGCCTGCAGTCATAGCAATGCGGAGGGCGGGGGAGTGGAGACAGGAGGATTGTGGGGACTCCCTACTCAACTAGTCTAACAAACAAACAAAAAAAAAAATCAAGTAGCCCCAGGCCCAGTGAGAGACTGTGTCCGGGAAACAAGGTGCAAGAGCCATAGAGGAAGATACTCAACATCTTCTGGTTTCTGCACAGATGCACATGGAGCTGCATATCTGCATGCGTGTGCACACACACACGCACACACACACACACCACATCTACTACACATACACACAACAAAAAGTATGGCAGTACAAAGACATCTGGTGTGGAAGACAAAAACAAAAAACCAAAACAGCTCTAGTCTTGATGCTAATGTTCACTAGCAGATGACCTAGGCTAAGTCATTTGATCTCAGTTTCCTTGTCTGAAAAAATTATTTCTCCAGCGAATGTTTGTGGAGTATTTTCCACAAGCTCTAAGGGTTCAGGATACCCCAGTGCAAAAACCAGACAGCCCTGTTCCCTAGAGGCTCACACTAGAGGAGTCAGACCATGAAAACAAATGCAATAGACAGGATAATTACATCCTGTGATTGAAGGTGCAATGTGTTATGAAAAAATTAAAAACGGCGTTGCAGAGGACACCTAGTGTTTTTCTCTGGCCTCCATATATACATCAAACAGAGCATGCATCTGCATATACCCATGTATGCACGACACACACCCCACAAATATACACATATGCTGTGGTAGTTTGCATAGATAGGTTTAGGAGTTTTATTAAAGCTTTTTTTTTCTTTCCCTCTCTCTGTCTTTCTTTTGGCTTTTGTCTCTGCTTTTATCTATGAAAGCTGGCCAGCTTCTGCCATAATGGAACATCCCCTGGATCTGTAAGCTTCAACTAAATTCCTTCTTCCTGCCATAAACTGTGTCTGGTTTGGAGGTTCATCCCAGCAACATGAGGCTGTCTGTTACATATGCCAAAAATTTAAAAAAATATCCATGATGGGAGCATCATGAGAGACCTCATTAGGTACTTGGGAAGAAGTGAAGGAGTTACTGTGAGAATATCTGGATGCGGGTTCTGCATAAATTAGACGCGTGGGGTGCGGGGAGATGGTGGGCAGGCATTCCAGACAAAGTTCCGACAGTATTTCCTCACTTTGCATTAATTTGGTTGATCTCAGGGAAGCTTCATAATGCATACTATTTTTAGACCAATCTTCCATACCACTCCATACCTTTGTTTTTTAAAAATGTTTTTACGCTGGCCATGGTTGTGTACGCCTTTAATCCCAGCACTCGGGAGGCAGAGGTAAGAGGATCACCATGAGTTCGAGGCCACCCTGAGACTACATAGTGAATTCCAGGTCAGCCTGGGGCTAGAGTGAGACCCTACCTTGAAAAACTACAAAAAAAAAGTTTTTATTTTTATTTATTTGTAAAGAGAGAGAGATTGAGTATGAGCACCCCAGGGCCTCTTGCTGCTGCAAACAAACTCTAGATACATACCCCGCTTCGTGCACTGACTTCACGTGGGTACTAGGGAATTCAACCTGAGCCAGCAGGCTTTGCAAGCAAGTGTCTTTGACCACTCAAATATCTCACCAGCCCCTAATAACTATTTCTTTTAACAGCTGGTAAGTCACCAGCTATTCTTTTCCAGTCTAGCTCCATGAACACAAGGCAAATGAACCTGTAGCCTTATGCTTATTTTCAGGGACCTCTGTGGCATTTCCTGCCTTTGGGGAAAGTTAGGTCTGTTTTGTGCCCAACATCAGCTGGGTATTTATTTATTTATTTATTTATTTATTTATTTGAGACACACAGAGAGAATGGGCATGTCAGGGCCTCTAGCCACTGCAAACGAACTCCAGATGCATGTACACCATGTGCATCTGGTTTACGTGGGACCTGGAGAATCGAACCTGAGTCCTTAGGCTTCACAGGCATGCACCTTAACCACTAAGCCATCTCTCCAGCTCCACCTGGGCATTTCATAGGTGCTTTGCTGTTCTGCGTAATTCAGCTTGTGGTGGTTTGAGTCAGGTGTCCCCCATAAACTCATGTGTTCTGAATGCTTGTGCCCATGCTGGTGGCGATTTGAGAAATGGAACCTTGCCGAGGAAGCGTGTTGCTGGGGATAGACCTTGAGGTTTATTAGCCCCTGGCTTTCCGGTGTTAGTTTTGCTTACTCTCATGGGGCTGGCACCACCTACTGTGGTAGAGGTGATGCCCAGCCTCTGCTCATGCTATGTTGTCCCCTGCCATCATGAAGCTTCCCCTTAAGACTGTAAAACAAAATAAATCCTTCCTTCCCACCCATAAGGTGCCTTTGGTTGGGTGTTTCATCCCAGCAATGTGAGGGTAACTATAACACAGCTGAAGGAAAATGTGTTTTTTTTAATTTTTAAAAATATTTTTATTTATTTATTTGAGACAGACAGACAGATAAAGAGGCAAAGAGACAGAGAGAATGAGAGAGAGAATGGGTGCACCAGAGCCTCCAGCCACTGCAAACGAACTCCAGATGCATGTGCCACCTTGTGCATCTGGCTTACGTGGGGACTGGGGAATCAAGCCTCAAACTTGGGTCCTTAGGCTTCAAAGGCAAGTGCTTAACCACTAAGCCATCTCTCCAGCCCAGAAAATGTGTTTTTTTTAAAAGACACGGGAAGGCTGGAGAGATGGCTTGTCTCATAAGCGTGAGGACTTGAGTCTGGATCTCCAGTCCTCTCATAAAAGCTGGGCGGGCATGACAGTAAGCACCTGTAATCCCAGGGGACACGGAAACCACAGGATCCCTGGGTCTTGCTAACTAGCTAGTGTAGCCAAGTTGGTGAGCTTCAGGTCCAGTGAGGGACCTTGTCTCAAAAAATATGGTGCAGGCATACTTGGGCTGCAAGGTCACTGAGAAATCCTGCTGGAGCTGAGCTGAAAGCCTCCTCCATGTGGACCAGCTGACAGAAAGCTGGAAAAAGCTACACTGCATGCAGTTCAATGGGAGAGAGAGAAAACACCAGTGAAGAGACTCAACAGTAGACACTGCAAGCCTTAAATTTGGCCAGCCAGGCCAAATAAGCCAATGGGTGCAATAGTGGCATGTCTGTTATGGGAGAATCCAACCACTCTTTAACTGGACTGGAGGCCTGCTCCATGGGAGGGAACACATCCCTGATACTGAAAACCTACAACAGGGGTAGTCATGAGCCTTAGTGGTGTAATGTCTGCTGGTTTCTCGCTAAATGTATATACTATACTCACCAAACTGCCCAGTAAGCACTTCTCTTAATGTTCATACTCATATATTAATGCTATTCTCACTTTTGGTTAGAGGAGCTTCTCTTTTCAGATGATAGTGACTGTGGGATGACTCAGAAGGCTGAGCAGAAGTGACAGAGGAGTGCTCAGTGCTGAAACATCTCTATCACACCTTCTAAAGCTCAGGGTCCATTGCAGAAGAGGTGGCAGAAAGAATGTAAGAGCCAAAGGAAAGGTAGCTCTTTACAATACGCCCTTCCAGACACAAAATGGCCTGGATATCCATGACCTCACAGTGCCTGACACTATCTACACAAGACCATCATAATAGGAAGAAAAGATGATGACATCAAAATAAAAGAGAGACTGATTGAGAGGGGGAGGGATATGATGGAGGGTGGAGTTTCAAAGGGGAAAGTGGAGGGAGGGAGGGAATTACCTGGGATATTATCTATAATTATGGAAGCTGTCAATTAAAAAATAAAAATTAAACAAAATATGTTAGAGGGCTGGAGTGATGGCTTAGCAGTTAAGGCACTTGCCTGAAAAGCCAAAGGACCCAGGTTCATTTCCCTAGAATGCACGTAAACCAGATGCACAAAATTGTTCATGTGTCTGGAGTTGGTTTCTGGTGCACCCATTTTCTCCCCCCCTCAAATAAAAAAATAAAAAATAAATATATTTTTAAAATATGGTGGAGGATGATTGAGGAAGACATTCAATATCACTCTCTGGCCTCCATATATGCATGCACACACACCCACACATATAAGAACATGGCTATGCACATGAATGCACAACACCCACACATGGCAACTGGGGGTGGTGGAACACACAGGAGGAAGGATCAGGAGTTTGAGGTCATCCCTGGCTACATGGCAGGCTGAGGCCAGCCCCTGTTTGTCCCAGGGTCCCTTCAATCCAGCTGGTCAACCCGAGCATGTGTGTAAGTGACAGTTTGTCATCTGGAGCCAGGTAGCATGATGGCTAAGAAGGTGAGCTCGGGCTGGAGGCTTAGTGGTTAAGAACCCGGTTCCAACCTCCAGGTCCCACGTTTAGCCAGATGCAAAATGACGCAAGGGCGCAATGCTGCACTTGCCCACAAGGGGGCGCACAGACCTGGATTTCGTTCACAGCAGCTGAGAGACTGCTGGCGTGCCCATTCTCTATCTGTCTCCCTCTCCCTCTCTCTCTGTCTGTCTCTCTCTATGTCTCCTCTAAAAAATAAAAAATTAAGAAAGAATGCGAGCTCTGCAGTCAGACAGCCTGGAGTCATAAATTCCAGTTCTGTATCTCACCACAGTGCATCACGGGTAAGTTCCTTCCTTTCCTGAGCTCCCATTTCCTCATTTGTAACATGTGGGTAATGAGAGTATCTATCTCATAAATGAGTAATAAAGTAATACATATAAACTTCTTCGTATAAGCCAAGCGTGGTGGCACATGCTTATAATCCAAGCTTGTAGGATGCTGAGTTCAAGGCCAGCCTGGGATACATAGTGAGACCCCATCTTAAATAGAAAAAAAAGTGGTAGGCACATAATGTATGTTAAAATGGTCATACTTGCTGTGTATTACTTAAAAGACCGCATGCAAGGCTCAAAATGGAACAAGAGGAACTGGCTAGAGTGCCTCTGAATTGGGACCCTGGAATAGGGACAAAAGGAGCTTCACCTTTATTATTTGTAGCCCAGTGTCTGTCTGTTATTTATTTATTTATTTATTTATTTATTTATTTATTTATTTTATTTATGTGTGTGAGAAAGAGAGAATGAGAATGGGTGCTCCAGGGCCCGTTGGTGCTGCAAATGAGTTCCAGACACATGTGCCACTTTGTGTGTCTGGCTTTACATGGGTCCTGGGGAATCAAAGCCAGGCCATCATGTTTTGCAAACAAGTTTCTTTATCCACTGAGTCATCTCTCCAGTTCTCCAGTGTCCATATAATGCTGGATCATGGGGTCTGAGGGATGGCTCAGTGAGCAATGCGCTCGCCATGTAAGCATGAAGACCTGAGTTCAGATTCCCACTTCCCATGAAAATGTGGTTGTGTGCGCCTGTAATCCCAGCACTGGGGAGGAAGAGACAGGAAATCCCTTGAGCTTACTGGCTAGGTAGTCTAGCCAAATTGGTGAGAGACCCTATCTCAAAGAACAAGGTAGAGAGAGAGTGAGAAGAAGGCGCCCACCATTGACCTCTAGCTTCCATATGCATGTGCACACACACACACTCAAAAACACACACATATACATGCACACCCCAAACACATGTATGCACAAAACAGAAATAAATGTTGGGCCATATTATATTATCTATTTAAATAGGAAACCATATAATTCTAGGAAAAAGCTGTTATTATTACCGTTGTAAGGCATTTGGAGTAAGAAGGCCATTCCTGGGGAAAACTTAGTTGGAGTTTCTTGGAGAAGCTAAAGTCTCACAGTACCTGGGCAGAAGAGATGGTGCAACCAGTGAGAGCTCTTGCTGTGCAAGCGCGAGGACCTGGGTTTGGTCTCTGGCACCCAAGGAATCGGCCAGACAACTCCGGCACTGAGGGAAGTGGAGACAAGTGGATCCCAGCAGCTCCTTGGTTAGTCAGTCTAACAGGAAAACGGTGAGCTGCAGTCTCCGTGAGAGACCCTGCTGCAGGGAGATAAGGCAGAAGAGTGAACGAGGAGGACATGGGACTTTCTCCTCTGGCCTCTGCCTGAGTGCACATGTGGTGCACGCATCTACATGCACATGTGCATATACTACACACAAATGCACACAGACACCCAATGCAAACACCCACCTACATCTTACACACACAATACAAACACCCACCTACATACTCACATACACACATACATAATGTAAACACCCACCTACATACCACACACATACATAATACAAATACTCACCTACATACTACACATACACACAATATAAACACCCACCTACACACACACATAATACAAACACCCAGCTACATACTACACACACACAAGCACACACGCACAATACGAACGCCCACCTACACACACACACACACACACACACACACACACACACACACACACAGACACATTTTTTTTTTTTTACAGGACCTTGAAGAAAGTAAAGTCTTTTGCTGAAAGAACAAAGAACCAGGAAGCATTTTAAGGGCAGGCAAGATTCTTTCAAAGTTAGAGCACTGAGGTGGAAGTAAGTAGCCAGTGAGTGCAGTCCACCTGGGAAAAGGGTTGGTGCTGCTGTGGCATGACTTTTCTCGGAGTGACCATTTCTCTCCACTCCAGACACAGAGCCACAACAGAGCAAGGAGAGGATTCCATCAATCCAGTGAGTTTGCCCGGCTTGAGTGACTCAAAGGCAGCTGCGCTGGGGAAAGCGGTGGGTCTGGAGTTAACTTGCAGGAAGCTACTCGCTACAGACTCCTCGCCCCAGCAGTGGTTTACTGTTCCTGTCATGGAGGGGGCGGTCCTAGTGAGTCTTTGAAAGTTTTGTCCTCCATCTCCTGAGCTTCCCTCAGTCCACAGGAAAGCTGCATCACCATGAAGACAATGAATACAGGCAAGAGATTCAGCAAGGCCTTGTTGTGGTTTTTCTTCAGGTGTCTGTGGAGGGAAACAGAAGAAGTGAGTGAGAAATTGGCAAAATAAAAAAGCTCTGTGCCAAATACAAGGTTTGAGAAGGAGATGGCTGGTGTAGGCTGACTCTGTGAGAATCAGCTGCCAGAATTATTCTGCTTCGCCAGTCCAAATAGAGCAGGAAAAACTTCTGACCCTGCCTTCTCTCTGCCTACAGGTCAGCTGCCTCCAGTCCTGAGGTCACCACTCATCTGGGGAGGCAATACCACACACAGCAGGACCTGCTTCATCCCTTGGAGTCAGGAGCAGGAAACCCGTCAGGCGACCAAGCAGGAACCATGACCCACCATTAAACACCCCGGCAAAGAGCAAGACGAGGAGCACATGCAAGAAGACGCCGGGAGCACCCGCTTACTCTGAGCCACAGGGACAGCATCGCCCCTCTCCAGAGATGCTTGGATGTGGACCCGTAACACACAGAATGCATTTGACAGACTGGAATGACTTTGGAGTCAAATAGACTCCAGTTTGAATTGTTACTTTCTCACTTCTTTGCAGTGCATTCAAGACATATATACATATACATATATATACACACACACACACATATATATGTATATGTATGGAGAGAGAGAGAGAGAGAGAGAGAGAGAGAGAATGGGTGCACCAGGACCTTTAGCTGCTGTAAAGAAACTCCAGATGCATGCACCACCTTGTGCATCTGAATTTTTAAGTAATTAATTTAATTTGGGGGAGAGAGAGGGTCTGGCCACATTTTAGTCTAATCCTAGGTGGGCTGGGGGTGGTGGTGGGTCGACAGGTAAAAGCACTTGGTGCACAGACAGCCTGAGTTCTGGTCCTTAGACCCAAGTAAAACCAGACACGACGGAGCACGTTTGCAATCGTCGCATTCCTGTGGAGAGTGGCAGGTAGAGACAGGACAACACCCACGAATTGGTGGACCCACTAGCCTGGAATAAGCTGTGGCCAACAAGAGACCCTGCCTCATGGTGGGGAGATGGCTCAGCAGTTAAATGTTCTTGCTTGCAGAGCCTTATAGCCTGGGGTCGATTCCCCAGTACCCACATAAAGCCAGATGCACAAAGTGGCACATGCACCTGGAGTTTGCTTGCAGTGGCAAGGGGCCCTGGCATGCCCATTTTCTCTCTCTCTCTCTCTCTCTCTCTCTCTTTGTTCATAGATGAATTATTTATTTATTTATTTAAAAAAAACTGTTTTTAAAGAGAGACCCTGCTTCAAATGAGGTGGAAGGTGAAGGCGACAACCAAGAATGTCCTCTAACCTCCACACACAGCCATATTCCCACACATCTACATGCAAAGATTCATCTTAAGTTCCTGAACCTGTTCCCTTGTCTGCAAAATGGAGCTAATAACTACCCAACGTTTTGTTTTGTTAAAGTAAGATCTAATGCATCAGAATTGGAAAAGTGAAAGCGTTTCCAATTTCCTTTAAGGGATTCAACCAAGGTGTGTGGGCCAGCGAAAGAACCAACACAATGAAAGATGGTCTCAGAATTATCCTTCGTCCTGGGCACTCAGCTGCAGAATGCATGCATTTCCTTTAGCTCAGATACCAGGTAACAGAGAGAAATGTAGCCAGGTTGGAAGCCAGATTCCAGCTCTTAAGCAAGAAAATTCAGTCTAAATAATTTGCAGGCAATGTTGCTCTTTTTCCTCAAACACTGGGGCCATAGGCTTGATGCCAAAGCTGCCAGCAGCCTGGAAGATATTTTAAACCGATTCTGAGACCAAGCGACAGGCCATTTGCTCCATATGCCACTGACACATTAATCTAGGCTAGGATGCTAGGCACCTGGGGAAATCCACGCTGAAATGCCACTTAGGCAGGGCACACCGACTCCAGAGGCAGAAGTTCATCAAAGCAAACAGCAAGGGCAGCCAAGAAGATTGAAGTGGAAAGAGAGTGACAGGAGCTGCAATTCCAAAGCTTGAAAGATTTTCCAAATTGAAAATACTTCTAGGAGAGCTGCATGTCTTGATTCTGCAAGACGTCAAAGTTCTAGAATAATGGCCTGGCCTGGACAAATGAGCGTCTGCTCTTTTTTTTTTTTTGAGCGAGCATGTGTGCTTAGTTGTGTGCAGATACACATGCTCATGTGCACACGTAGACGTCAGAGGTCAGAGGTCAACATCAGGTCTCTTCCTCAATCACTTTCCACCTGGTTCTTTGAGACGGGGGTCTCTCGCTGACTCTGGTGCTTATGGATTTGGCTAGACTGGCAGACGAGTGAACCCTAGGGATTCTCCTGTCTCTACTTCCCCAGTGCTGGGATTATAGGTGGGTGCCTCTGGGCCTGGCTTTTTTTTTTTTTTTAAATCCTTTTGTTTATTTGTTAGAGAAAGAGATAGAGAGTGGCAGATATATATATAGAGAGAATGGGTGTGCCAGGGACTTCAGCCACTGCAAATGAATTCCAGATGCATGTGCCAGCATGTGCCACCTTGTGCATCTGGCTAACATGGGTCCTGGGGAATTGGACCTGGGTCCTTTGGTTTTACAGGCAAATGTCTTAACCGTTGAGCCATCCCTCCATCCCTGGGCCTGGCTTTTTATGAGTGTGCTGGGGATGGAGCTCAGGTTGTTGTGCTTATGCAACATGTATTTTTTTAAATTTATTTTTATTCATTTATTAGCAGCAAACAGAGAGAGAAAGAGGCAGAGAGAGAGAATGGGCATGTCAGGGCCTCTAGCCACTGTAAATGAGCTCCAAATGCATGCACCACCTTGTACATCTGGCTTTACATGAGTCTTGGGCAATCAAGCCTCTGACCAGGGCCCTTAGGCTTCACAGGCAAGTGCTTAACTGCTAAGCCATCTCTCCAGCCCCTGTGCAGCTTGCATTTTTATCAGCTGAGCCATGTCTCTAACTTCTAGTACCTGCTACTTTTAAAATATAAATATTTTATTTTTTATCTGAAAGACATGAATATATATAATCTGCCTCTCTCTTTCAGATATATATATATATATATATATATATATATATATATATATATATATAGAGAGAGAGAGAGAGAGAGAGAGAGAGAGAGAGGGAGAAGAAATGGTCACCCCAGGATTTCTAGCCATTGCAGATGAACACAGATGCATGCACCACCTTGTACATGTGGATTAACATGGGTCCTGGGGAATTGATCCCCAGTCCTTAGGCTTTGCAGGTAAGTGCCATAACCATTGATTCATCTCTCTAGCCCCTAGTACCTGCTGCTTTTGCATGCATTATCCTACATAGCCACGAAGCCCGTGATCCTTTTAGCCAGTGACAATAATGGGCAATGATCCAGTCCACCAGAGTCATCTGCTTTATTCCTGCTGTTCCATTGTACAAAGCCCAAGAAAGTGGCTGCCAGGAGACTCTAGTGAATGCCCAGCATCAGACTTTTCATGATGCAATTTGGTGGGAGCATCCAGGCCTTTGGTCTCCTTCTCCCTCTGCCCAACCCTGTTTCTTGGTCACCCCGAGCCGTAATGAGCTTCTCTACCCCAGCATGGGGACAGGCTCACAGTCAGCACAAGAGAAGGGCTGAGCTCGTGTGGGGCAGACAACTTTATCTCACGGGTAGATCACACAACTGTGTCTTTCCTTCTCTGGTGATGTGGCTGCACTAATGATTTTTTAAACTAGGAATAAGGCAGAACCACGAATGTCTGAGAAAAAATGTCACACAGCAGGAAAACCGGAGCAGAAATCATCAAAGGAGCTCAGAATGCATGCCCACCCGCTCTTGTCGTTGGTCCAAAGGATCGTTGTAACTTAGGGCAGAATAATAAACAAATAGAATCACCTCCTTCATCGTATTCTTCTAGTCAAATGTGGCTTTAAGACAAAACAACTCTTTCTGTTAATGTTACTTCCATAGCTAGAAAATTGTAACTATCAGATGAGGTCACCAAAAAACGTGTTTCCCACAGTCCTCTGTGATGAGGGGTTCAGAGTTGTGAGTGTTGAGGATGGAACCTGGAATCAGCTCATGGTCCACGTGCAAGGTGCTGCTTTTTGCCCTATAATGACCACTGGCAATTTACTCAGCTGCACTTCCTTGGTAACTTGTGTAGACTAACCTCACCCAGCAGCGTCAGTGAGAGTTAAAAGATGCATGTGTAGTGAGGAACACACTTGCAGACATGTGGTCAGGGTACCTGTGTGAAAATGGTAGGCGTGACCTGATCACTTTTGCTTTTCATTATTTCTATGAATTTTTTTTTCCCTGAGGTAGGGTCTCACTCTAGCCCAGGCTGACTTGGAATTCACTCTGTAGTCTCAGGATGGCCTTGAACTCCCAGCAATCCTCCTACTTCTGCCTCTAGAGTTCTGGGATTAAAGGCATATGCCACCATGCCCAGCTTTTTTTTAAAAAAAAATTTTTATTTATTTATTTGAGAGAGAGAGAGAGAGAGGCAGAGAGAGAGAGAGAGACAGAGAGAGAGAGAGAGAATGGACATGTCAGGGCCTCCAGCCACTGTAGAAAAAAATTCTAGACACACTCACCACCTTGTGCATCTGGCTTATGTGGGTCCTGGGGAATCAAACCCTGGTCCATAGGCTTTGCAGGCAAGCACCTTAACCACTAAGCCATCTCTCCAGCCTATTTTTATGAATTCTTACTAAAGTCCAAGGAATTTAACTCAGGAAATGATAAGCATTTTTCGGATCACCCACCAACAGATCCACTGGGCTGTAGTATGCTTTAAGAAGGGTTGCAAAATGTAGAAGGGATGCCCCTGCTCAGGTAGGTTCTGAGGAAGAGTAAAACCACCCGCTCCGCAACGACCCTACACCTTTGCTCTCAGCACCCAGAAAACACATCTTGAAGGAGATCTGAGATTGAATTGCAGGTCCCTGGATCTCAGCTGACTCTCAGGGCAGCAGGAAGCTGCATATAAGGTAAAACACATCAGATCTTCTCAGACTATGCAGTCGGCTCTCTGTCTCACACAGAATGAGATGCAAGGTCCTCACTCCACCTGCAGATTTCTCCTGGTTGGCGTGCTGTTACCTTCCTGATCACCTGCCTCTCTTTCTCACTCTCTCCAGCCACAGGAACTTATGCAAACACAGCGAGCACGCTCCTGCCATTGTAACTCTGGACTCGCAACATTTTTATTTCATATACCCTTGTGCTTTAAATTTATTATCTGTGCAAATATCATATAATCAGAGAAAGCTTCCTTGACATTTATTTATTTATTTATTTATTTATTTATTTATTTATTTATTTATTTAATGTGGGGGGGGCATGCCAAAGTCTCTTGCTACTGAAAATGCCCATGTGTCTTTACATGAGTGCCTTGTGAATAGAACCCTGGGCCAGCAGGCTCTGCAAGCAAGCAGTTTTAACTGCTGAGCCATCTCCCCAGCCCTATACTTACTTTTAAATAGCTCCCCAAGCCTGCTATTCTGTCTCCTTCGTGGGGCTTCTAAGACCTAATATCGGAAGGTCCAGTTCCTGTTGCTACAGGTATTCCCAACCCCATCATTACCAATACTTGTCATCATCTTCTGTGCCACTCACCCTAGATTTCCCTCACTCTGCCACCACCTCAACTGGTCTGGAGATGTCATCCGCCAACTAAGGAGTCATCTAGGTGGGATTCAGGCCTTCATGGCCAAGAAACCTGGGCTGCTGTTGTCCCTTTGAACTGAACTTGGCACAGTTGCCCATTTGTAATTCTTACTGGGCAGTGCAGTTGCCATAGAGTTTCCCCACTGGACCCCTGGGTCCTAGACATTCTCATCTCTGTCGTGTTATCTCCATTTTATAATACTACCCCAGATAGAAACCATGGTCAGTTGTCATAATAAAGGTTTCACAGAGCCAGGCATGGTGGTGCACGCCTTTAATCCCAGCACTCGGGAGGCAGAGGTAGGAGGATCACCATGAGTTTGAGGCCACCCTGTGACTACATAGTGAGTTCCAAGGTCAGCCTGGACGAGAGTGAAACCCTACCTAAAAAAAAAAAAAAAAAAAAAAAAAGATTTCACGGACTGGAAAGATGGCTCATGTTTAAGGAACTTGCTTGCAAAGCCTAATAACCTGAGGTTTGATTACCCAGTACCCACATAAAGCCAGTTGCACAAAGTGGTGCATGTATCTGGAGTTCATTTGCAGTGGCTAGAGGCCCTGGTGTGCCCATTCTCTCTCTCTTTGTCTCCTTGCAAATGAAGGAAATAGATAAAAAAGATTTCACAAGTGGATCGATGAGAATGATGTTGACAGGGACCAATTCTGTTTCCATCTGTTGACTTCTGGCCTCACAGGATTTAGTGGTTAAGGTCCTGGGACTGATGGTTCTGCATGTGCCCTGCCTGCTGGAAGATGCAGGTGAGTCCTGAAGAGTGTGCTCTTCCCAGTGGCCCGTTAGTTATGCCATCCCATCATTCTACTGAAGGCCGAAATATATTGGCAAGAGGTTGATCCAGAGTCATATGTATTTTGTCACACCCCCTCCCTGACCATCAAGTAAGTCCCTTAATCTAAGGCAAAGTTGTATAAAATCCTGTATAGTCAAGAAGAACTGCGTATCCTCAGATCATAGTGCTGCCAACAGCATGGGTGCCAGGGAAGACAAAGCCAAAGCAGTAATGGAATTGGGGCCATGTAACCAATTGGTCACTGAGTGCCAGCTATGTCCTTGAGAACAGTGCCAGTGTGGGATGCTGGCTGAATGTCCAGCAATGGTAGGAATTACACCAGCCTGAAGAGAAGAAGTCAATATTGCCTTGACCAGGTGTAGTCCCTTCCCATAAAAATGGCTTTAAATTTTTTTATTTATTTGACAGTGAGAAGAGAGAGAGAGAGAGAGAGAGAGAGAGAGAGAGAGAGAGAGGCATGCCAGGGCCTCTAGCCACTGCAAACAAACTCCAGATGCATGCGCCACCTTGTACATCTGGCTTTACGAGGTCCTGAACCTGGGTCCTTAGACTTCATAGACAAGTGCCTTAATGACTAAGCTATTTCTCCAGCCCCTAAAAGTGGTGTTTTAAAACTAAAGGAAAACTAATGAGAATACACAAACCAATAAGAGATACTGGACAGCTGGGAGAAAAGCAACCACAATCCTGGGCTATACAAAGAAAGTGACATTAAGGAGAGCGCTACAACAGGAATTCAGTCATATCATCTACAGAAAGTGCTTGCCATGTCCAAGGCATCTCAGAGATGCTGACTCAGCAGTATGCCTTATGGCTTCTGAGCAAAGAAAACTTATCAAACAGCAATGGCCCTGTTATCAGGAAAGGCAGCTGCAAAATTAAAACAAAACAAAAGTGCTGGAGAGATGGCTTAGCAGTTAAGGAACTTGCCTGCAAAACCTAAGGACCCATGTTCTACTCTTCCGATCCCATGTAGGCCAGACGCACAAAGGTGAGGCAAGTGTAAGTACAAGTGCCCACTAGGTGGTACAAGCATCTGGAGTTTGATTGCAGTGGCTGAGGCCCTGGCCCGCAAATTCTCTCTCTCTCTCTCTCTCTGTTTGTCTCTCTTGTCTCATGGTCTCTAAAATAAAATTTAAAAAACAAAACAAAACAAAAATGAAACCTATGGGTAGGCTTGTGTCCTTTAGGAATTGCTAGGACAGATGGATAGCTTGGGCCTTTTCTCGTTTCTCCAGTGTATGCTGGGATTAGCCATGCACATGCCATCTTCTTCCACATCAGGGAGAGGATATGTCCATGCAGAAAGGGCTCCAGCTGTCGTGGCCATGGGCTGGGCCCCGGGGCAGCCAGAGAATGGAGTGCTTTGCTGCAGCCAAGTTTTGAGGGGAAATGGGTGTGTGAAATCCTTGTCCTCCAACCTGAGCTGCCCAGCTGGCTTCCTGTGAACAGAGCAGTGGTGTTGACTCTGCCAGGCACCAACACAGAGTTGAGGAAAGATCAAATCACTTGAGCTTTGGTTTGACAAGGTATCTAGAAGACCACGGAGAGGAGGCGGAGGGACTGGTCTCTCTGTGGTCGTCTGCCTTCCAGGCATACTTTCTCCCATGATAAAATTCTCTGGTGACTCTGCCTCAGCAATTAGCATGAAGACATGAATGGCCTTTGACAATCATTAGCTCCTTAATCATTGACTGCCTTCCTTTTAGTCTCCAGCGGATCCTGACCCACTTCATTTCTGGGTGATAAAACCTGTCCGTTATTTCTTAAGTTCAAAGGACTTTCTTTTAAATGTTTCCTTTTATTATGAAAGTCATACTTATTTTAAAAAAATCAGATGGCTCAGAACATTACAAACTGAAAAGAAAAAGTTTCCCTCTGCACTCTACCAAGAACCACATGATCCCATCCCTACAGGCTCAACATAGGCAGGTAGCAGGAGATTGTTTCTTTTCATCCACTCCCCTCTCATCAAAGAGGGTTGTATCTTTTCACGCAACTCACACATATATGTTCTTGGGCAATTTATTTTCACAATTTGCTTTTTTTTTAAAAACTTTTTATTTTTTATCTTCTATTATTTTTTGGAGAGAGACACAGAGAGAGACAGAGACAGAGAGAGAGAAGGAGAGGAAGACAGATAGAGATGGGCGTGCCAGCAGTGTCTCAGCTGCTGCAAATGAAATCCAGATGCGTGCGTCCCCTTGTGGTCAAGTGCGGCATTGCGCCCTTGCGTCACTTTGCATCTGGCTCAACGTGGGACCTGGAGATTGGAATCGCTGGAGATTGGAACCAGTGTTCTTAGGTTTAGGAGGCAGGCGCCTTAACCCCTAAGCCATCTCTCCAGCCCACAATTTGCTTTTTTAATGAATAGCTTTCATATGTCCATACGGATTTCCCGTGTACTTTTTTTTTTTTTCCCCCAAAGTAGGGTCTCACTCTAGCTTAGGCTGACCTGGAATTCACTGTGTAGTCACAGGGTGTCCTTGAACTCATTTTGATTCTCCTACCTCTGCCTCCCAAGTGTTGTGATTAAAGGTGTGTGCCACTGTGCCTGGATTTCTTTTTGATGAGTACATAGTATTCTATTGTGTCATTTTACCAGAATTTTCCAACCAATCCCTTATGAGTGGGATTGTGATGTTTCTAAATTTTTCTCCATTACGAAGATGATTTTGCTGACTCATCTTGCATGTAGACTTAACATTTTGGTAGTGATTGCTAAAATTGTAACCATTTACCAGTATAGGAGCGCACTATTTTTCCATGTCCTCCCAAGTGCCCTGAGAGAAAGTGGCCAAGGCTTTGAAGTCAGGCAAACTTTCTTTTTTGTTTTTTTGAGGTAGGGCCTCACTCTGGCCCAGGCTGACCTGGAATTCACTATGTAGTCTCAGGGTGGCCTCGAACTCACAGCGATCCTCTTACCTCTGCCTCCTGAGTGCTGGGATTAAAGGCGTGCGCCATCACGCTCGGTGAAAACTTTCTCCTGTATGGTGGCTCAGACTCATTAGCAAGGGGCCCCTTGGGGCTTCATGTTTCTTACCTATCAATTGAAAAAATATATACTACCTTCTTGGTAAATTTGTTTTGAGAATTCAGTGAAGCCATGCAGATGAAGCTCCGGGAAGCTGTTTCCCTTACCTGAAGCTTCGTAAGGTGTCACCTGTTTCCACCTGCTTCCTGTTGACTATTCTTCCTGAAATGCTCCTTTTTTTTTTTTTTTTTTTTTTTTTTTGTTTTTTGCGGTAGGATCTCACTGTAGCCCAGGCTGACCTGGAATTCACTATGTAGTCTCAGAGTGGCCTTGAACTCATGGCCATCCTCCTACCTCTGCCTCCTGAGTGCTGGGATTAAAGGTGTGCGCCACCGCACCTGGCCTTTTTTTTTTTTTTTTTTTTTTTTTTTGTAGAGAGACACAGAGAGAGAGGGAGAGGAAGACAGATAGAGATGGGTGCGCCAGCAGCCTCTCAGCTGCTGCGAACAAAATCTAGATGCGTGTACTCCCTTGTGGTCAAGTGCAGCATTGCACCCTTGTGTCACTGCATCTGGCTAAACGTGGGACCTGGAGATTGGAACCAGCCTTCTTAGGCTTAGGAGGCAGGCGCTTTAACCACTAAGCCATCTCTCCAGCCCCCCTTTTTTTTTAATGGTGCAGATTACCAGGCTGGAGATACAAGTCCATGGTCTACAGCGCTTGCCTGGCATGGATGAGGTCCTAGACTCAATCCCCAGCACTGCAAAAGGACTGAACGAAAAGAGATGGATATGCTGGGGGTTTCCCATCACGTGCCTCTTGTTTAGTCTGTGTGCTCCGTGCATTCCATCAGACAGGTGAGGACACGGTTCCTAGAGCATCATGTCAGGAGTTTGAGCACCTGTGTTCCTGGTCCCAGGTTCCATTTGTGTTTTGTTTGTTTGAAACAGGGAGTCTAGTTAATTTTTCCAGGCTGTTCTCAAACTCTAGGGCTCAAATGATCCTCCCACCACAGTCTCCTAATAGCTGGGGCTACAGTGTGCCACAACTCTCAGTGAAGTTTCCATTTATTTATTTATTTATTTATTTATTTATTTATTTATTTATTTATTTATTTATTTACTTGAGACAGAGAAAGAGACAGAGAGAGACACAGAGAGAGAATGGGCATGCCAGGGCCTCCAGTCACTGCAAACGAACTCCAGACGCATGCTTTACCATGTGCATCTGGCTTATGTGGGTACTGGGGAACTGAGCCTCGAACTGGGGTTCTTAGGCTTCACAGGCAAGTGCTTAACCGCTAAGCCATCTCTCCAGCCCTGAAGTTTCCTTTCTGGAAACATCTTGTGAAGAAAATGTATCAGTCCTAAGAGGTTACAGAAATTTGAGAAGAGAAGTACATTTTGGGGGTTATTGGGTGACTGAAAAATTTCCTTCAGTGAGGATGGAGAGATGTCTTAGTGGTTAAAGTGCTTGCTTGCAAAGCCTGATGGCCTGGGTTCAGTTCCTGAGTTCCCATATGAAGCCAGATGCACTACATCATGCATGCATCTGGAGTTTGTGTGCAATGGCAGAAGGCTCTGGCGTGCCCAAATGTTCTTTCTCTCCTTGCAAATAAATAAATAAATATTTTCTTTTTCTTTGAGAGAAAGAGGCAGAGATTGGAAGAGGGAGACAGAATGGGTGTGCCAGTGCCTCCAGACACTGCAAATGAACTCCAGATGCATGTGCCACCTTGTGCATCTGGCTTACGTGGGTCCTGGGGAATCAAACCTGTGTCCTTTGGCTTTTCAGGCAAGTGCCTTAACTGTTAAGTGATCACTCCAGCACAAAATAAATAAGTAAAAATTTTAAAAATTAAAAAGCAAATCTCCTTTGGGCAAAGATTCCTAAGGAATTCCTTACAGAGAAATGTGCATAGCCTCTGTCACTCCCATCACCTGCCCCTAACATCTCTGGTCACATATTAAAAGATGGAGAAGTCATTGGCAGCTTGTGTGTATTCTCAATGTAGGTGAGCTCAAATAGCAATTTAATTACTGTGTGATGCTTACAGCCGCACTATAGTATGCACATCCCCAGTACAAATCCACAATCTTTTCGTCTTCCAAGAACTTTTGGTGTGAACCGTGGAACACTAGAGCTGACCCATTTCCCAGGAACTGGGTCCTCCATTTTGATAATCTGATGGGGTGTGGGTGTGGCTGTGTGTGTGTGCACTCACACTGGAGGGTGAGCGCGGGGACTGATAACACACTCTACCGGTAAGGCGAATCACCAGCCTCTGTTTTTTCTTTTCTTTTTAAGATCTGGAAAAATTCAAGACAAGACTACTCCAACCACATCCATTAACTTACAAGAAAGAATTGCACATACCGAGGAGGTAAGAAAATCAGTCATTCCCTTCCCCGCACAGTGTTCATTCCCCATGGATTTTTCTCAGTTGCTGAGCAGCAGTTCACCTCCCCAACGTGACTTCATGTGGTGGGGAACAAGATGGAGTGCTCTCTACGGCCAGGCCACCTTAACCCTACCAGGGTAAGAGGATCAGTGTGAGCCTTCAATGCAAGGAGATTTTAGTTTTGGCAAGAAAAGCCACTATCAGATCATTTGAATTTATTTTCCACTTCAGTTTGCCCATCTGCTCCAGGAAATCTGATTTAAATACATTTTATCAGAAGCTTTCCACGGGCACTAAGTTACCTAGCAACTCCAAGTTTCCTTCAATGCTATTTCCAACATCAAGAGCATTCACAAGTTAAGGAGGATGTTTTTAACCCTCAAAGTTTAGGAAGCAAGAATTAAATATTGAACCTGCCATTCTCACTCTGCATGAATATAGAATCTATTAAATTACATAGAGTTTGGGGGGCTATATTTCTAAAGAGGAAATTTTAATTAACCTACATGACCATAAACTTAAATGAAATAGTTCTGATTAAATTGAAATAGCCAATCCAAGGATGGCATTGCTTAGTTCTAATTTAGGATCTTTAACAAAATCTAATTAGTTCTTTGCTTTTTTTTTTTTTTTTTTTTTTGGCCTGCTTTGATAAGAAAGATTTAGTATTTCAGGGTTTGGCAAATATATCCCTCACCTCCATTATAGAGATGTGAGCTTAAAGTGGTGGGTTAGTCATGTACAGAAGAATACTGAGCAAAACACATCTTTATGTATGTATCTATGGACATGAACACATATACAGCCACAATTTTAAACAGAAAAGGAAAATACTTATGGGTCAAAAATGGAAAGGAAAACCAAGCAGTTAGCAAGACTTGACGCTGTAGGAGCTGGGAAGCTGGCTCAGCAGTTAAAGGTGCTTGCATGCAAGCCTGCCTACCTGAAAAATAGCCTCATCACCCATGGAAAGCCAAGTCAGATGCAAGTGTCCCATGTATCTGTCAGGCCAGTGTGCCTATGACAATGGCAGGTGGAGCCAGGAGAATTCAGAAATTCTCCAGCAGCAGCGGCCAAATGAGAGAAACTGTGTCTCAGAATAGAAGGTGAAAGAAGAAAAACACCCTAACATTGTCCTCTACCCTCCTGGTCTCCACACATGAGCTGTGGCACATGTGTACCTTACACACACATCTGTTACACACATATACATATACATACATGTACAAGCACACAAATAAGTAATAAGACAACTATATTTTAAAAAGAGAGAACTGAAACAAAGGAGCCCACAGGGAACAACACGTGAACCAGAACCCCAGGTTTAGAGTTTTAACAACCAGGTCCCATCACCGTTGCATGTGTAGGAGCTCGGCACCAGATTCTCCATGTGAAGAAGGAAGCCAGACTTTCTTAACCTGCTCATGCAGAGGGACAGAAATCACTTTGCCCAGCACCTATGGTTGCACTCAAGAAGGAATTAATTTGCTAGTGGGGAGATTCAAGGCTCATTAAAATGACAAGAAGAAGAGAAAGCTCAGTGCTTACCATGGTACAAGCCATCTCTGTCACATGTGTCAGGGCTCAGCGGACATTGCAGAGAAAGTGGCAGAAAGGGTATGCATGCTAGACAGAGAGCTGTCTTATGGAGATGGTGTAGACGCTGAGGACACTCAAAATTCATCAAAGTGGGGCTGGAGAGAAGGCTTGGCAGTGAAGGTGCTTGCCTGCAAAGCCAAAGGATCCAGGTTCAATTCCCCAGAACCAACATAAGCCAGATCACAAGCATGTGTCTGGAGTTCGTTTGCAGTGGCTGGAGGCCCTGGCTTGCCCATTCTCTCTCTCTTCTCTGCCTCTCTTTTTTTCAAATAAATCAAAAATAAAATATTTTTTTAAAAATTAAAAAAAATTCATCAACGTAAAAAATAAGAGGCTAAAGCTGGGTGTGGTGGTGCATGTCTTTAATTCTAACACTAGGGAGGCAGAGGTAGGAGGATCACCGTGCTTTCGAGGTTACCCTGAGACTACATAGTGAATTCCAAGTCAGCCTGGGATAGGGTGAGATCCTACCTTGAAGAAAACAAACAAAAAAGAAAGAAAGAAAGAAAGAAAGAAAGAAAGAAAGAAAGAAAGAAAGAAAGAAAGAGGGCTGGAGAGATGGCTTAGAGGTTAAGGCGCCTGCCTACTAAGCCTTAGAACCCGGTTCTAATCTCCAGGTCCCACGTTTAGCTAGATGCAAAGTGACGCAAGGGTGCAATGCTGCACTTGACCACAAGGGGGTGCACGCATCTGGATTTCATTCACAGCAGCTGAGAGACTGCTGGCACACCCATTCTCTATCTGTCTCCCTCTCCCTCTCTCTCTGTCTGTCTCTCTCTGTGTCTCGCTCCAAAAAAATAAAAAATAAAAAATAATTTAAAAAGAAAGAAAAGAAAGGAAGAGAAAAAAGAAAGAAAGAGTGAAAGAAGAAAGAAGAGAAAAGAAAAGAAGAGGCTGTCGAGAGAGAAGAACTAAACTCCATATTTTTAGGAGAACTATAAAGGAGTCTCAGGAGAATTATTTCCTGAGGGACAGTGACCTAAAGACCTCTCATTGGGCTCCACCTCCCCAAAACTCTCACCACCTCCCAATGTATTACCGTGCAGACCAAGCTTTCAACCCATGGATGCTGAGGGGCATTAACTATATTTAAGTTGTTGCAAATAGACTTTGGGTAAATGCTCCAGTCTCATATAGCCCCCAGGCTAATAGCCAAGATAAGACCACCTAATTATGTAGTCAAAAGACTGAATCTACCTGGGATGTACAGGCAGCTTCACAGAGAAAGATCGAGCAGCTCTGTAGGGAGTCAGGTCCACTGTGCCAAGTCCATTTGCTTTCATCACCTCCTCACTCCATGCTTCAGGGTGTCTCTAGAAGAATTTCCTGGCATCACCACTTTCCCTGATGCCCTCTTCCATACATACCAAATAAACTATTCCCATCTCTTGTGAAATATTGATCTGTCCTCCTTTCCTGCGGAGGTTTTTAAATCTTTTGAACTAATTTCTATTGACAGCAATTAGCACTGGACCAGGCATATGGTAAGTGCTCAATTATCTGTCATCTCTGTGTGTGTGTGTATGCATTTGACATGTTTATTTCCATTCGCATACATATAGGTGAATGCAAGCACATGTGCATAGTCATACACGCACGTTTGCCAAAGTAAAAATCTGGCTAAGGAAAGGTTTCATCACTGCTATTATGAAAGATGTCTTCTCCCAGACACTTGCATGGTGTCCAGGTGATAGAAGTTCAATTAAGAATAGAAAGGACAGCTGGGTAGGGTGGTGCATGCCTTTAATCCCAGCACTCAGAAGGCAGAGGTAGGAGGATCACCATGAGTTCAAGGCCACCCTGAGAATACAGAGTGAATTCCAGATCAGCCTGGGCTAGAAGGAGACCCTACATCGAAAAACAAAACAAAACAAAAACAAACAAACAAACAAAAAACACAAAGAATAGAAAGGACCAGGCTGAAGAGATCGCTTAGTGGTTAGTGCTTGCCTGCAGAGTCAAAGGACCAAGGTTGAAATCCCCAGGACCCACATAAGCCAGGTGCACAAGGTGTTGCATGCTTCTGGAGTTCGTTTACAGCAGCTGGAGGCCCTGGCATGCCTATTTTCTCTCTATATCTGCCCCCCCCAAATAAATAAATAATAAACTAAAATAAAATTTCTTTTAAAGAATGAAAGGACCAAAATGAAAGAACATTTTTGGTGGAAACAGTAACAGCAAGGGTAACGCTACTATTAGATGTAACGTTACTAGTACTGGTAGTAAGTGTCGTAGTAGCTGAGCTAGGGCTTGACTGCATTCCCTGACTCCACGACAGGATCATGTGACTAGGGTGTAGCTGAGCTAGGGCTTGACAATGTCCCCTGACTTACTGCAGGTTTTGTTTACTCTGTCCCCAAAATAAATAAATAATAAACTAAAATAAAATTTCTTTTTAAAGAATGAAAGGTTTTCAAGCTTTGTTCGTTTAGTCATTGTCTTGACTGCATTCCCTGACTCCACGACAGGATCATGTGAGGTTTTCCTTTGTTCCCATTGTGATCTGCGGCATGGTAGGGAGTGGCTTGAGAGCTACAATGTCCTTTTCTTTTCTATTTTCTAATGTTTACTTATTTGCATGTGCATGTGAGGGCACATACATCCTCACACCAGGTCAGAGAATAACCTAGAAGTGTCTGTGCTTCACCTTCATTGAGATAGAGACTCTTGCAATGTGCTGGACTAGCTGGCCTGAGAGCTTCGCTTTACATTGGGCCCTGGGGGATTGAACCTGGGCAGGCAGGCTTTGCAAGTAAGTGCCTCTAACCACTGAGCTACTGCCCCAACCCCAACGTCCCTTGCTTTAAATACTTAGGTATTAGCCGGGCGTGGTGGCGCACGCCTTTAATCCCAGCACTCGGGAGGTAGAGGTAGGAGGATCGCTGAGAGTTCGAGGCCACCCTGAGACTATGTAGTTAATTCCAGGTCAGCCTGGACCAGAGTGAGACCCTACCTTGCAAAAAAAAAAAAAAAAAAAAAAATACTTAGGTATTTTAGAAAGTAAACCTGTCCTCTATGAATTTTTACTCTTTATATTTGGAAAGGATGGTGGGGGAATGACATGAAGTTTTTGAGAAAACTCTAAACCTCAGCTTACCCAGGACTGTGTCAGTGTATGCCAATCCTATAGAATTGACTGTCAATAGCTTCCTTGCACTCTGAAAGTTGTCATGGTGTGGACGACAGACTGTATGATCATTCTACCTTCACTACAGTTAACTTTAAAATACTTTATTTAGGACTGGAGAGATGGCTTAGCGGTGAAGGCGTTTGCCTGCAAAGCCAAAGGATCCCAGTTCAATTCTCCAGGACCCATGTAAGCCAGATGCACAAGGAAGGTGCATGCATCTGGAGTTCATTTGCAGTGGCTGAAGGCCCTGGAGCACCCATTCTCTCCCTCCCTCCCTCCCTCTCTCTCTATCTCTCTCTCTCTCTGCCTCTTTCTCTCAAACAAACAAACAAATAAATAAATAAAATATATTTTTAAAATATTTTATTTATTTGAAAGAGAAAGAGGCAGAGGAGAGAATGGGCTCACCAGGGCCTCTAGTCACTGCAAACAAACTCCAGATACATGTGCCACCTTGTGCATCTGGCTTACATGGGTCCTGGGGAACTTGAGTCCTTTGGTTTTGCTGGCCTTAACCACTAAGCCATCTCTCCAGCCCGCCACTGTTAATTTTAGCCATTTAATGTAGACCAAATTGCACAGACTCCAAAATGTATTCGACCAGTATTTCTTTTCAATGTATTTTTAATTAATTAATTTTTGCATGTGTATAATGTGTGGTATGGTGGGGGGCACATGTATGTAGAGATCAGAGGTTAACATGGGACATCTTCCTCGGTTCTTCTCCACCTTATCTTTTGAGATAAGGTCTCTCCTTGAACCTTGAGCTCCCTGATTTGGTTAAACTAGCTAGCTTGCAAGCCCCAGGGATCCAACTGTCTCTGCCTCCCCAGTGCTGGGGTTACAAGTGCATACAAAATACCTGGCATTTTCACATAGATGCTCAGGCCCTCATGTTTGCACGGCAGGTACTTACCCACTGAACCATCATCCCAGTATTTTTGATTTTTAAGTAATTGCATGCCATTTTCATGAGAACAAATAGTTCATCAAAATTGTCCAAGCAGGACAATTTACAAAGAGTTTTCTTTTTCTTTTTTTTTTTTTTTTTAGTATCTGGATTATGGAATCAATGTCATTCTTTCCTGGAGAAAATTTATAACTAGTACTGGTTGTCTGTCCTTCTGAGAGCACTATGAAAAGCAAGGAGGATCGTGGGGATGGCCCTGGCTTTTTTCCTGAGTGCGGACAGGAAGGGGAACGGACAGACCAACAGCTCCCCAGCCAGCCTGCAGTTGGGGGACGTCCACCAAGTCCCACTCCCACATCAGCTGTTCCACACTCCCCAGATCAAATCTCAGCTGACAGGACCAACTGGTGCCTCCTGGAGGTCTTTAAAAAATGATTTTCCAGCTGTAAGGGGCTGCACTATTGTTCTGTTTGGCCACCTTGTGTCTGACTGGCCCATGGGCAGCAGCCACGGGGACAGCCAAGGATGACAAAAGTCACTCAGTCACTTTCCCTCCTCCCTCAGCTGTCTGATGTGAGATCATCACAGGCCCTGCATATGGCTCTGCTCCCTCATCACTCACCTCCCAAGCCTCCAGAATTTTCACAAGTTAGAGGAGGCGCCAGGAGAAAATTTGCGGCCCCTGAGGGTGCCCTAGGGGTGGTTAATAGCCAGGGAGGGTGACAAGAAAGGGGGAAGTTTAGCGTGCTATGGTTCCCAATTGTTTGGCTAACAGCCAGAGGTTGACCTTGAGCTTGCGTCTGCCACATGGCGCACGCACCAGCCGGGCAGCATGTTCAGAGGGATCACGAATAATAGAACTTGAAAATGCAAATGTTTTAATGAATACTTCTCTCTCCCACCCCACTCCTAAAGCTCTGTGTGCTGGGAGAAGCCATTCTCAATTTAAAGCAGAAAGTCACTTTCTATTTTTCTTAATATCTATGTATCTATCATCTATCTATCATCTATCTATCTAACTATCTATCTATCTAAATTTTCCCCCCATAGGTTATAATCTTCACTCTCAGTCCCCATTTCCCTGAAGGCCCTCCTCAGTAGAGTCCTTGGTGTTCATTGTGCTGTAATGAGGATCTCCTTCACTTTCTTCCTGCATTAAAGTCTCAAGGTAAGGTTTCAGCACAAGGGTACTCCATAAACAGAGGGCAATGCCGCAAGCCCGACAAGCCTGGTTTCCATGGATCATGGGACGTGAGGCACGCTGTGTGTGTTCACAGCAGCCCATGAAATGATGGCACATGAAGAAGCTACTTGGCCTCTATGAGAATCTTGGTACAGGCCCACTGGCTACGGATCTATCTGGTCAGCTGCCTGTGTTCCAGGGGCTGGTGTCCAACATGGCTCTCCGCCCTCAATGCCCCAGGAGAAGAGAGCCCAGAGCTGGCATGGAGGGGACAGGGTCCATTACAGGACCACCTACTAGGTCGGCTGCATGTCACCCTCTCTCTCTCTCTCTGAATGTTGTCTCTCTCCTGAATGCTGCTTGGGAGAGACGGAGGGGCTTGGTTGGGTTTCTCCAGTATCAAACCTGGATAATTTGACTGGGCCCCTCATCTAGTCATGCCAGGTAGCTGACCATGTAGGGCTCATCTTTGGCCTTCAAATCCGAGACCCAGATACTTTGGGTGATAGAATCAGTGATTGAGAAAAGATAATTGTTCCCTGTTATTTCCTATATGAAAAATCTCATCCTGTTGTGTGGTTAACTTTTGCATCCATTTAAGGAGTTTGCAAGTAGGCAGGGAAGATCCTATATGTATGTAACTCAGTGTATAAGAGTCAAGTCAGGGCCACTCGTACGCTAAGCTTTTGCCCGATTGTCATCATTTTGACGTCAGTATCACCCAAAAGTTATCACCATTATTTTGTAAAATTATATACAAAATGTCAGCGACATTGCTACTTTTATATTATAGAATGCCCCCCCACCTCTCTCTCTCTCTCTCTCTATACACACACACACACACACACACACACACACACACACACACACACACACATATATATATGGCAAAGTGATTTATTCTTGTTTGTGAGAAAGATGAAATAAACACAAAACATTAGCATTACCACATGGCTGTTGCTCAAAATCTGCTTCCAAAAGGATCACATTTGTACAATTCTATTTACCCTGAACTCCACTGCAAAGACAAATTAGAGACATGCATCACTTAAACATGGGCTTGGGAAACCAAACCAGTTTGGAACAAATTATAAGACATGTGATATTCACATTCTTAATGGTAAGAGATACACACTGAATTAATTAGTGGGAAACTATTATTAGATGCAGGCATTTCACCATCCATTAACTGCCGTGTCCTCATAAACAAGCTCTGCCTGCATGGCTTGTTTATAAGCTGTTGCAGTTTGCATAAAGAAAAAAAAAAATAAACTGGAAGCTTTTGAATATCACAGAGTGCTGAGATCGCATTTGCCGTTGCTTTTTACATCTGCATGTCTTTCAAAGGCTTAAATTATTTTTACTGAACAGCAAGCTTAGGCAATGAGCCTGCATTTATACAATTGTTCTTGGAATGGGCTCCGAGAGCTTTGTGTGGTAATGTTTCCAGAAAGGAAAAACTTGCTTCTGGAGTCACAGACCATTCTCCTGCAGGGGAATGAATCAGTCTGTGTTCTCGGTAAAGGTGGTTAACCTGCAGGCGGAAACAACTGCTCAGGATGTCTTTTTGTAAATTTACATTTATGTTTGTTGATTCCATATTAAACGGAACATCCAGGCACATGGAAGGTAGAGTCCTCTTTTAATTAACCCTCTTGGTGTGGGCCTGTGTGATTAAAGATGCTGGAGCTGCTCCTGGGGTTTCTGCTACTGAAAATACTAACAATAATCATTTGTTTTGTTTTTATATTTAAACATATTATTGCATAGCTTGGTGCAGAGATAATTACCAATTTTATCTCCTGTGTTTTTCTAATGTTCATTAATAACAATAAAGGGTTGTAGGTTAAAAACTCATTTAATTGCCTTTATGTTAATGACATTATGAATAGCCTTAGCTACGAGATTCTAATTCTGTCCAGTATCCTCTCTCTCAGTGGAGCCCCAGGAGGGCTGCTCATTTTACCAGCATTACTGATTCAGAGTTTTTCCTTGCAGGTGGGTTTTTGTACATAATCAGAATTAATGCACAACACATTTTGCAAGGAATGGAGTAGAAACACTCAGAATAAGTAATTAACTAGAGTGCCCAAGGAAATATGCCCCAGCATTTTTTTAGCATATTCATAAAACATTAAGAACAGTCATAAACACAGTAGAAACAATTTCCTGGTAATGTGCTTTTAGACTATTTTCAGGCTCCTTTTCTTTGCTCCCTCACATAGAGAGAAAAAAAATTTTTTTAAATCTGAAAATCCCAGGGTTGCAAATAAAAGGCCCCAGGTGTGGTGTTTTGGGATCCCACGTGCTTCTGGGATGTTGGAACCCAGCTTTATCAGAAGTCTGGGTACAAATTCCCTCCTAGTCCTCGCTCCTGTCTCATTGTGTCATTTGTTAGGCAGGACCAGGGCTGGATGAGCTTGCACCACTCCGGAAAATGTGACTACCCAGCTACTTCCAAGCTGGAGCCATAACCCCACATGCAAGAGGATGCTGGGCTGGGTGGGGGGGGGGGCAAGCGGCAGGAAGCAATAGACTGACCAGTGAAGGCTGCGACTCACAGCCCAGCACCTTCTTCAGTTGACACTCATCCCTCTAGCTCTTGTAGGTTAATAGCTCTCGGCTGAGGGACTGTCCTTGGCCTATTAAGGCTGTGTTCCTATGTCCAATCTCAGACATCCTGTGGAAAAAAATGGTCCATCGAAGAATTTAAACATCTCCCCCCCCTTTGCCTGCAGGAGGCAATTCAGAAGGGCTATCTTGACTCCAGAGTGCCCAGTGGGATTGGGTGAGGTCTTTCTCCTGCACCCCTCACTCCCTCACAGACACCTAATGCACGCCCTAACAAGTGCATGAGCAAACCTCGCAACCTTTGTCCTGGGAACCCTGACCTACCACAGATAGACAAGCCATGGTGACTCACTAGGTCATTTGCATGCTGTCTGGTAGGCACTGAAACGGCAGAAATTTCCAACCCCGCTTTGACTTTGGTGGTCCCTTGGGTACATTGGGCACACGGTGGCATCAGGAACCCTTTCAGGCTCCATTCCCTTTCTTTGAGCCAGCATTACATGAGTCAAGGACATATCACACTGAAAAGTCACCGACATTGGAATCCGATGGAAATGCTCACGTACTGCCTGTGGTCATCAGATCAATTACTTATCCCTGGCCCTCAGTTTCCTTATCTGGAGAGCAGAACACACACACAGGTAATATTTGGATGGCATTTGGCATAAAGCCCAATAATAAATTTATTTTAAATCTTTTTTTAAACACTAACCTTATTTATTTATTTATTTATTTATTTGAGAGAAAGATCATGGGTGTGCAAGGGCCTCTTGTTGCTGCAAACTCCAGACACATGCATCACTTTGTGTGCCTGGTTTTACGTCCGTACTGAGGAGTTGAATCCAGGCTAGCAGGCTTTACATGCAAGTGCCTCTAACCACTGAGCAATCTCCCCCAACCCTATAAAGACCAACTACTGAGTAATACTCAATAGCTCACTTTCTCTCCCCTTCTATCTCCATATCAGTTTTTCACATGGACAGTACAACTTTGGATATTACAGATGATCTTTACACGTTCCAAATATCCCTGATTGAGGGTGTCAAGGACATATTTGTACAGGCATGTTCATAGCATCATGATGCATCCCAACTAAAAATGTGGAAGGAACCCAGGTGTCCATTAACAGATGCAGGGATAAGCAAAATGTGGTATGCAGTGGAGTATTCACCTCAGAAGGGAAGGAAATTCAGACGTGCTCTGGCATGGGTGAATGCTGAGGGCTTTATGTTGTGAGATAAGCCAGTCACAGAAGAAACATACTGCCTGATTTCATTTATAGGAGGCACTTCCCAGAGGCATCAAAATCGTTGAGCTAGAAAGTAGACTGGAGAAGAGGAGAGAATGGGGAGTTATGGTGAGTGGATATGGAGTTTCAGCTTCACAAGACAAAAAGGTTGTGGAGATGGGTGATGGTGACAGTTGTGCAATGAATGCTGTGAACATCTTTCACACCACTGAATGGCACACTAAACTGTTAAGATGGTAAATTTTACCTTATTTATATATTTTACCGCAATAATAACAATCAGGGAAAATTATGCTCATAATAAATATGCAATGTTAAGTTCTTATTTTGAGAGAGAGAGAGAAAAAAAATGCCCTGGTTCTTTTTGGAGGTCAGAGTACAACACAAATGGGAGCTCACAGAAAAGGAGGTATGAGCCAGGCATGGTGGTACACACCTTTAATCCCAGCACTTGGGAGGCAGAGGTAGGAGGATCACCATGAGTTTGAGGCCGCCCTGAGACTAGTGAATTCCAGGTCAGCCTGGGCCAGAGTGAGACCCTACCTCAAAAAAAAAAAAAAAAAAAAAAAAAAAAAAGAAGAAGAAAGAAAGAAAGAAAGAGAAAGGAGATATGAGCCCAGCCCAGATCTGGTTAAAGAAAGAACACGAACATTTGTAAGATCTCAGGTGACCTGCAGCGAGACTGCTTGTAGCCCTTCCAAACACTGGTAAAGAGAGGTAGGCAATGAGATTAGTTTGCTAGGCACCTAGGTATTAAAAAAATGTATTAAAATACATTATCTCATTTAATTCTCATAACATCCTTAAGTCATAAATAGTAAACCCATTGTATAGCTCAGGAAACAGATTCAACATGTCAAAATGTTGCTGGGCTCAGAGCCATGCTGTGCTCATGGGGGTATTGCTTGCCCACAGTGGGGTCATGAATGCACCAGTCAGCTCATGTTGGGAAGACAGTGCCCCAAAGAACTTCTTTCCACCCCCTTCTTTTACAGTGTTTCCTAAGCCTTGGAAAGCATGGTAGAAGTCTCCTTTAGCGTTGAGCACTTGGCAGCCTCTTCTTTTCCGCTTTGAAGAGTTTTGAGTCTCCTCAGTGTCTGCCACCATGTCCACAAACATGGTGCTCTGGCTGGCAGTGAGAGCAGAGCTCATCTTCTTTCCAGGACCACTTCTGCAATGTTCCCTGAGCCCTGGCAGGTGTGATAGAGATGAATCATCCAGTGCTAGTCCCTGGACTTTCTCTTCTTCTTGTCATTTTGATGGGTTGGGGCTTCCTAGTATTTGCCACCATCAGTGAAAGGAAGATTCTCTAACCAAAAGTGAGAACAGCATTAGTCAAAGGGATTAAACATACACACATAGAAGACTGTTTGGTGTGTTTAATAGCTCAATTTAAGCCAAGGAACGGTGGAAGCCTCCCTCTAGGGTCTATGACCTTCCAAGCCATGTGATTCTGACTTGCTTCTCAGTATCAGGCATGAACTCCTGCCCACTGAGTGGGCCTCATATCCAACCAGAGGGCAGTTGACGACCTCCATCATTTATGTGCCTCTATTGCACCTGTGGATATACCTTGCCTGGATGGTGGATTTTGTAGCTTGGCAGGATCCACTGCTCCACCAGTAAAGCCTTTTTCTTGAATCACACATGGTCACACAGAACAGTAAGGCTTGGAAATTGACTTAAAATGATCTATAATATCAATAATTCTCAGCTCATTAGATGTCCTATTACTTTTTTTCTTTGCATTTTCTTCTCTTTTTTGTGTGTGTGTGTGTGTGTGTGTGTGTGGTGTGTGTACATGTGTGCAAGTGTGTGGAGGCTAGAACAAGACAATAGGAACCATCCTCTATTGCTCTTCTTCCTGAGACAGAGTCTCTCACTGAATCTGGAGCTCCTCATTTTTCTGTTACACAAGCGGACCAGGGAGCCACAGCTAGCCCTTTGGGAAGTCACAGGCATGCATGGCCACGCCTGGCTTTGTTCGACTCTTTTTTTTTTTTTTTTGGTTTTTCGAGGTAGGGTCTCACTCTGGCCCAGGCTGACCTGGAATTCACTATGTAGTCTCAGGCTGGCCTCGAACTCATGGCGATCCTCCTACCTCTGCCTCCCAAGTGCTGGGATTAAAGGCGTATGCCACCATGCCTGGCTTGGTCTACTCATTTTTAATGAAAAATATCAAAGGCCATTTTGTGGTGATGCCAGGGGCCATGATCTTTTACAGTGAAGTCACAGTGTCCTAGTGCTTTAACTGTTAGTGGCTTAGCTTTTCCTCTAACAGCATAACTGGGAAACGCAAGTCCCCTGGTCTTAAAATTCAAGGTGTGTGTTTTGAAAACCCAGTCAGAAAGATCTGGAAGTAATTATTGGTCAAATAATTTTTGGTAACAGACACTACATATTAAAAAATGTGAATACCAGAATATCATTTTCTCAGAATACTATAAATTTGTGTAGCACATAAAATTGTATCAAATGTTTTTATATACTTATGTGGCATCAAACAATTTGATCTGCTCCGTGGTAAGATTTCACTTCTCCCATCCAAGTGCTGACTAGGTCCAATCCTGTTGAGATTCCAAGATCAGGAGAGTTCACTTTTCCAAAGAACTAGTCCCAATACCAAAATGACTATAGATATATTCATGAATATAAATGAGTATGCAAAAATGAATCTGGATCCCAATTTCTGGAGATCCTTTGCTTCTCAAAAAGTATGAATGTAAGCTAGAGAGATGTTCAGTGGTTAAAGGGGCTTGCAAAGCCTGATGGCCTGTGTTCGGTAGCCTAGTACCCACTTAAAGCCAGATGCGCAAAGTGATGCATGCATCTGGAGTTCATTTGCAGTGGCAGGAAGCATTGGTGTGCTCTCTCTCTCTCTCTTTCTCTCTCATTCTGTCCCTCCTTCCTTCCCTCTCTCTCTCTGCTTGTAAATAAATAAATAAAACATTTTTAAGTGTGAATGTCAGGCCAGTAACAATAGAATGAGCAATGAGTTAAGAATTCAGACTTGGAAGTGAGGAGATGTGTAAAGTGCTTCCTGCTCAAGCCCCAGGGCAGGAGTTCAGATCCCAGAACTGATGTAAATGTTGGGTGTGATGGTGTGTGCTTATAATCTGAGCTCCATCAGAGTACCTAACTTGGTGGTTAGATTTTCTAGTATAACTAGCGAGTTCCAGGTTCAGTGAGAGACCTGTCTCATAAAAATAAGGTGCAGAGCTGGCTTAGCATTTAAGGCGCTTGCCTGAAAAACCTAATGACCCAGGTTAGATTCCCCAGTACCCACATAAAGCCTGATGTGTGAAGTGGTGCATGTATCTGGAATTCATTTGCAGTGATTGGAGGCCCTGGCATGCCCATTCTCTTTCTCTCCCTCCTTGCAAATAGATAAATAATATTTTTAAAAATATAAGGTAGAGAAGTGGTAGAAGAAGACCCCTGATGTTGATTTCTAGACACACACACACACACACACACACACACACACACAACAAATTTGAGACTCTCAGGCCTCACTCAGACCTACTGAATCAGGATCTATGTTTTAACAAAACCTACCATAAATTCGCATGCACATAAAGTTTGGGCTCTCAATTGCTCCTCTCTGAGTCTAGACTTCACTCCTTCCAGAACAAGGTCTGCACCAGCCTCAGCTACCCTTGTGTCCTTAGCACCCACACAGTGCCCAGCCCAGGGATCTCAGTCATACCAACAACCTTGTCACTGGGTGGCACAGGTCGTTTCCTCATGCCCACCTCTCTACCAACCAGTTAGTATCGAACCGGAAGACAGCATGGTTTCCTGCACCCCTGCACCACCAGCAATGTCTTGACCTCGTCCATCTGATAAAGCAAGAGTCCAGCTCACGAAGACACAGGAAAGCCTGTGGTTTTCAGGGCTGCTTCTCAGCCTCACATTGCATTGTGTAACTCTTTCAATGAAGACAACATAAATGATGAGGAAAGAGCTATTTATATCAAGTGCTACTAATTAAATGAGAAATAATGGGCCCTGCTGAGAAAGGATACGGTCGGCGAGAAAAAAGACAAACTTCCTGCCAGTAAAGACTAGCGGACAATGGGGCCCGTTTTCCTAGTGGGATAATTATGACTCCTGAAGTAGATTGTCCAAGGCAAGATGAGGTAAGTACCAGCAAAGTATAATGCGTTTCCAACCCTATTATCAATGATGCCTTCACACACCAGCTCTGGGTCACAGATTCTGAATATACTAAATGCTTAATTCAGTGCTGCCCTTTCACCCCGAAGATCTCAGGGTAAGAGAAAAATGTGTGCACCAGTCCAGTGTTCCCCGATTTAACTCTTCACTGAAATACTGCAGGCATAAAGGAGAAGAGGAGGAAATTGTAACTCCTCGCCTCTCTTCCCACCCAGAAGGCTATTTCCATATCAAACAGCTGTTAGAGCAACAATGTGCTCATCAAAAGGCTTGTGAAGATGATCTCCCACCCCTGCCTTATTTTTCATCAAGATCACGCTGAAAAAATATTTTAGAAGCAGGAGACTGGTGGTGTGGAGGTGAATGTCTCCTATTCAGAAAATCAATGCACATGGAGGCTTCATAAGGAGATGTTGATTTATAAGCGACGGCGTTGTTGGAAACAACTTGCTTTCTCATTAGTCGGACCTAGTTCACGGTTATGATAAAAATAAGGCAATTTAAAATACATACTTGCGGCGCATTCGTGACTTTCTATTTGTCCTTGGGAGAGCTGGGGCCTAAATAGAAAGAATTTCAGAGAAGCTAAGGGACTGTGAATGGCAGGCACAAACAGCAGTCCGCTCTGATTCCAGGGCATGAAGTTCTGGGTTTCAATCCAGGTGCACAGTCTGTGAGATATACTGCTCTATGTCTGTGCCTCTCATTTGTAAGATGTAGGTGACAACAGTGAGCTGGTTGTGTAGCTCCATGATAGAGCACTTGCCTAAGATGCATGAAGCCCCAGGTTTGAACCTTACCACCACAAAATGAAACCTTCTGCAGGGCCTGGAAAGGACAGATGGCCTGTTCCATCCCTATGTGGAATACATGATGCCTGGCTGAGTTGACTTCCAGGTAAATGTTAGTTGTTCTTTTTTAAAATAAATGGCTTAGGGGCTGGAGAGATGGGTTAGCAGTTAAGGCGCTTCCCTGCAAAGCCTAAGGACCCATGTTTAACTCTCCAGATCCCATGTAAGCCAGATGCACAAAGGTGAGGCAAGCACAAGGTCTCACATGCCCACTAGGTGGCACAAGCGTCTGGAATTTGATTGCAGTGGCTGAGGACCTGGCACACCAATTCTCTCTCTCCCTCTTTCTCTGTGTGTCTCTCTGTCTTTCTCTCACTCACTCTAAAAAAAAAATTAATGGCTTATGTTTGACTAAAAAAAAAAAAAAAACATCCAGTTTTACATGAATTTATCAAGTACCTTGTGTGGGATTGAAATGGACAAGACTGAGCAACATTAACTGGAGCCTACTTCTTGCCTTAGTGAGCTTTCCAATTCACTGGGGAAACGATACAGAGACATGGAATGATTAGGGAAAATGAAGAGAGAATTTGATGACATCTAATCCAAGCTAGTGGCCTGAGATAGACTTTTGACTCAGGGGAAGCATGGGGAAGGAGTGGAACCATGGGCAAGGAGGGATAAATGGGATTGTGGGGGGAGTCTGGAGGACATGGGGATCTTCATTAGCACCAGGCATGAGCTGCATAGCAGTGAGATCTTACTACACCTGCTCTCCACCTATCCTGGTGATCCGACAGGCAAATGTTACTTGGCAGCACATCTCTCCTTATGAGAACCAGTGGATTACCTTTTCAGTTATTTTTTAAAAAATATATTTTATTTACTTATTTATTTGAGAGATAAACATGTATGCTACTTTACTTTTATTTATTTATTTATTTGACAGAGAAAGGGGGTGAGAGAAAGAGAGAGAGAGGGAGAAAATGGGCACACCAGGGCCTCCAGCCACTGCAAACGAACTCCAGACGTGTGTGCCCCTTGTGTATCTGGCTAAGATGGGTCCTAGGGAATTGAACCTGGGTCCTTTGGTTTTTCAGGCAAACGCCTTAACTGCTAAGCCATCCCTCCAGCCCCCTTTTCAGTTATTCTTAAAAGATGAGGTTCATTCATTCATGTTTATTGAACACATAGCATATGACAGGTATTGGGTATACACACACACACACACACACACACACGAACAAGAAAAACCATATTCTGATTTCTTACATGTGTGGGATGGGGGAGGCATGTGTGCCACATTATGCTTGTGGAGGTCAGAGGACAACCCTAGGGTGTTTGCCCTGTCCTTCTACCTTCCTTTTGAGACAAGATCTCTCTTGTTTTGTTACTGCCTGTGGCTTCTACATTCTCCTGGTTCTGCTCCCATTGCCATAGGTGCATTGGGACCACAGACTGCACCACTGATGTCCAGCTTTATGTGGATGCTGAGGAGGGTAGAACTTGGGTTGGCAGACTTGCAAGCAAACACTTTTAATCTTGGAGCCATCTCACTAGTCCCTATACCTTGTTTTTTGTTTTTTTTTTGTTTTTTTTTTATTGTCTACATGACCGCATGTGCTGGACCTCAGTCATGATGAGGACATACCTAGGCTTTTATGGTGTTCATATTCTATGGGTGTGGGTTCTGAAATGGGGCTGGAGAGAGTTCAAGGCACTTGCTTGCAAAACCTAATGGCCCCAGGACCCACATAAAGTCAGAGTCACAAGTTGGTTCATGCATCTGGAGTTTGTTTACAGTGGCAAGAGGCCCTGGCATGCTCACTCTCTCTCTCTCCTTGCAAATAAATAAAATATTTTTAAAATCTATTTTTTTAATTTTATTTATTTATTTGAGAGAGAGAGATACAGAAATAGGCAGGTAGAGAGAGAGAGTGAATGGGCATACTAGGGCCTCTAGCCACTACAAATGAACTCCAGATGCGTGTGCCCCCTTGTGCATCTGGCTTACGTGAGACCTGGAGAATTGAGCCTAGAACCAGGGTCCTAGGCGTCACAGGCAAGCGCTTTAACTGCTAAGCCATCTCTCCAGCCCAAATAAAATAATTTTTAAAAGCATGTACATATATGATGTGTATCAGTTGAGTTGAAATGGGAACAGGGAAGGACGGTAGGCGATTATCATTCATAAAGTGCTTAGGAAGTTCTCCCTGTGATCGATGAACATAGGCCTGAAGACCGGAAGAAGAGTATTCCAGATAGAGGCAACAGCAGGCGGAAAGGCACCAAGGGGAGACTCGTTACCTTTGGAAAGAAGGTTTGTGGCACCAGAGTGGACCTTACAGACCGTTGCCATAGTGCATCAGCATGCCTGCCCAAATGACACAGCAATGAACATATTTCCAGAATAAGGTCATGGAGTGAAGGGATGCCAGTCATGTGATTGGCATCCGCAAGCTGATGGGTCCATTCATCGAGGCAGACTCAAAAATGTGTCAGATTGCTTAGGTTGTTTTTCAAACTTGACCTTAGTTTGAATGACTTTCTAACTTCCTACTTGCTAAAAAAAAAGAAAGAAAGAAAGAAAGAAAGAAAGAAAGAAAGAAAGAAAGAAAGAAAGAAGAAAGAAAGTTATTACTGGTTAAAGTCATATTATTTAGTAAAAGCCTATGAAGTACACAGATTTCCATGTAAGAATAACAGTGAATACACTACTCTCTGGAACCTTCATCTTGGGACGTCCCCCTGAATAATACCACATTATTGTCCAACACCAATAATTCAAGTGACAATGTGTTGTTACAGGTCTGTTAACCTGAAATTTTGAGCTAAATCTGTCAAAAGTTTTCTGTTGTGCCTTTAAAAAAATGTTTAGCGGTAAGGAAAAAAAATGCCACAGACGTAATATGTTAAGAAACCTTTGCTTCAACATGAAGAGTTATTTTTATTTAACAATTTCTGCCAACAGCCTGGCTACATATTCAGGTTTGCTCATTTTCTTGACCTGTGCTGATAAAATGTATAGGACATCTAATAAGCAAACAATAGTGGTTCAGTCTCCTCATGGGGCGGGGATAGGATAATTATCAAGATGTTTATATAAATAGTACGGTCTTCAAATTTTTGCTTTTGAACCTTTCTGTAGAAAAGACTCTTGGGACACTACTGAAGGAAAAAGTGCTTTTTCGTCCTACCAGATGGATTTGTTGGCTAGGGCAATATTTTTAGTCATGCCAATAAAATGAAAGGGGAGACAGAGAACTGCAGGGTGGTTAGTGTGGGGCTATTACCAAGGCAGAAATGAGGCCAAAGAGATGATAAATGTGTGCCTCTCGCCCACTCCATCAGCCAGAGCCTGACCCAGACCCTCATCCCACATCTGAGCTCCAAGCAAGCCGCCATTTCTCACAGCAGCACTTAATAGCGGACGTGAACTTAGCCCTCCCCAAAAGGGCTAACCTGCAGTCCACCCTCGGTGCTTTTCCAAACTGTAATCATTTGCTCACTTGGTAATTTTTATCAAATAGCATGTACCTCTTCCAGCCACTTATTGGCCAATTAAGTCAAGTTCTCACTGAAGGGGTCCAGCTGGCTTCAAGTTATCTTTGGATGAATTGATTGAAGACATGGTGCGATCCATGAACCCGGTTTAATGATCTAGGTGATAATATTTGTAATTCTTCTCAGTCAGGGGAATTTGCCGCAGCTGTTGCCGGCAAATCCGTGCTCTGATGGACTGAAGTATCAGAAAAGCATTAATCCGCTCTCAGTTCCTCGGCGTTATGGAAAGGGGAAATTTTAAAATTCACTCGGCAGTGCCAAGCGAGGTGATCTTTCTGTCCATTCACTTTTTATTTTATTTCGCGGTGAATGTTTTCTTTGAAGTTAGAACACGGGGTGGGGGGGGCATGATTGATCATCATCAGGAGTGGAGAAATGCAAACAAGTGTTCATTTAATGTTACCCCCAGCAAGCAGCACATCTAATGTTTGAGATCTATATTGAAAAAAAAAAAAAAAAAAAGCACCACTTTCAGACAAGAAAGTGATGTTTTCTAACATATTGGGGTGGGGCTCTGAGGACTAAAATCATTATTTTTGTATGAAGTGTTACATGGAGGACATCACTAGGAAGAGTCTGCGTTCTTACCCCCTGGACTCTCTACGATTGAAGTGGTAATGAAGAAACGTCAAACAGTGGCATGGGCCTTAACTGCATCTCCAAACACTTTTCCACACAGTGACATGTTTTTTAAAAAGTAATCATTAAATAATTTGCTCGCTTGTTTCCCCAGGAGTGTGTTTGTTCTCTGAGCTGCTGAAACGTTAATTCTCCTCCCTATGAAGCAAATGCTGTAAATAACACTCTGGAGGTTTGTGGGGTGTTGCCTCTTCAGAATCCTTCGAAACACTATCCCACGGTGGGTCTGTGAAGTTTGTTTACACACTGAAGAGCTGGTTTTGATTTGCTTGGGGAAGTGGCATTTGTGATACTAATTTACACTGTGCCGAGGAGAGCGGCTATCCCTGTCTTTCTGGGGAAGGAGTTCCTTTTCGTGGAGAGCTGTGATTGAACGTGGCTTTGGGGATGTGAGACTCACTGGGAAAGGCTGACGCCTTAGATGAGATTTTGAGTTCTTTCCAACGAAGCAGGAAAAACAACAGATTTTGACAGTCTTATTTTCAACTTGAAAGCAGGCTTTGGTGGTGAAACTTACTTGGAACACGGTTGCAATTTAGATTCAAAGGTTCTAATTTCACAAAGATAGGGGACAGAAAACCAGGGCTGGTCGTTTGAAAAGCTTTTCAAATTTTTATTTATTTATTTATTTTTGTTTTTTGGAGGTAGGGTCTCACTCTAGCCCAGGGTGACCTGGAATTCATTATGTAGTCTCAGGGTGGCCTCAAACTCACGGTGATCCTCCTACCTCGGCCTCCCAAGTGCTGGGTGGGATTAAAGGCATATGCCACCATACCTGGCCTAAATTTATTATTAGTAGTAGTAGTATTGTATTTATCTATTTATTAGAGACAGAGAGAGGGAAAGAGAGAGAGGGAGAGTGAGAATGGACATGCCAGGGCCTCTAGCCCCTGCAAATGAACCCCAGACGCGTGTGCCCCCTTGTGTATCTGGCTTATGTGGGACCTGGAGAATCGAACCGGGGTTCACAGGCATGCATCTTAAATGCTAAGCCATCTCTCCAGCCTTATTATTATTTTTTTAATTTTTAAAATATTTTAAAATATTGTAGACACAGAGAGAGAGAGAGAGAGAGAGAGAATAGGCACACTAGGGCCTCTAGCCACTGCAAACAAACTCCAGATGTATACACCACCACCTTCTGCATCTGGCTTACATGGGACCTGGAAAATTGAACCTGTGTCCTTAGGCTTCACAAGCAAGCACTTAATTGCTAAGCCATATCTCCAGCCCTTTATTAATTTTTTTAATTTTTCATTTTTAAGTAGGATGAGCAAAACCAGACAGAGCTTTGGGGTCTGGCGTGAAACAAATTGAATTTTCCTTGAATGGTGGAAAAACTTTACCTTTCTTGTACTTTTTGTAAAATCTTCTCTCATACATTTTGTTAATGAGTTAGTCTAACTTAAAATTTTCTAACTGTTTTAAAAAAAACAGCTTATCAAAAAGAGATTGATGATGATAGCTGATAAGGAGTGTTTCAGCCAGACATTTTATTGTTGTGAAAACATTCCAGAGAGAAGCAATTTAAAAGAGGAAAGATTTATCTTGGCTCACTGCTTCGAAGGCGTCACTCTGCAAGTTGGCTGGCTCCGTTGTTTCTGGGTCATGGTGAGCCTGTTCATCATGGAAGAAGGTGACAGAGCAAAGATGCTCACCTCCTGGTAGCCAGGAAGCAGCAAAAAAAAAAAAAAAGAAAGAAAGCATCAGGGACAAGATATGGCTCCCGGCACACCCTCCCCCACTGACATACTTCCTCCCGTTAAGTCCAACCTCCCAAAGCTTCTGTGATGGTTTGAATGCAAAATGTCTCCTATAACCTCATGTGCTTATGAGTAAGCCTCAAACTTGATCCCCAGCTGGGGGAGCCTTTCGGAGGAAGAGGAGGTGTGTTGCTGGGCGCTGACCTTGAAGTTCATTAGTCCAGCCCCACCGGGTGATCAGACCTAGCTCCCTCTTGCTGCTTCCTTCCTGCCGATGTGACGAAATGTGACGTTCAGTCTCTGCTCTACCGTGATGAAACTTCCCTTCAAGACTGTAAGCTGAAACAAACCCTTTCCTTCCATCCGTCAGCTGCTTCTGGTTAGGTGTTTTGTCCCAGCAATGAGAAGGAAACTGCTACAGGTTTTTTTTTTTAATCACCACCGATGACACCATCACAGTAATGAATATATTAGATTAATTAGTCAAGTGATTGCTTAGAGCCCGGATGATCTAATCACCTCTCGATGAATGGACTTACCCATTTGAGAACAAGCTTTCCATATATTCATATCCAAACCATGACAAAATGCTTGTCACATGCCAGGCTCTATACTAAGGACTCTACATGGATTAAAATCCTGTTAAGGCCAGTGTTGATATTTCACTCACTTTGCAGTGGAGGAAGTGGAAGTTACACAGTCACCAAGTCAGAGTCCAGAGTTCTGGCCGGGCAAGTTGGACTCAGTGTACTCACTCTTCCTGCTGCGTGGTACTTGCCTTCTGGCCGCTAAGCACAGTCTCCAGGCCTCTCTGGTTAGCTTCCCAGCATGCCCCCATTGTTCCTTCCACAGGAAAAGAGTTTTGGAAGGGAGTGTCACAACACCACAGCCATTCCTCTTCTTTGTCTCTAGGTGGCCTTATCTTAGGCCTGTGACTGAGGCCTGCCTAACATCCAAACAGCTCCAGACATGTCTCACATTTGCTTTTGAATCATCAAAATGTTAGCCAAGTGTCAAAAGGGGAAAGATTCTGCTTTTAGATACAAATAAATACAGGTCAACATCAAAAATAATGAAATGTCAAGTTGACCTTGAATTCATGTCTTCTCGATTCTGATTCTCCTTGAAGTGTACTTTAGCTCATTGAAACATGGATAAACATTTCTCTCGCCACATGCATTCAGGTTATTCTTGGTGTCAAAGAGTCTATTTTGTCTAAATCTAGTATGGTAACAGCTGTTGAAAAATACCCTTACAAGAAGAGCTGGTGTGGAAATGGGGACTTCAGAAGCAAGAAAACTAAACACCGTCATGTGCCACTTAAGGACACATTCTGAGAAATGTGTCATTAGGCAGTTTTATCACTGTGTGGGCACACTGTATGGACGTCACAGACTACTCCTACACAGACCTAGTCAATGACAGCCCACGTCTTGATCTGGCCTCTGGGAAGCATAAGATGTAGGAGGCTGCTGCGGCCTGACACGGCACACTGCTTTAAGTGAACTTTTTGCTTATGAGTAGAAAAAAATAAAATAATGAGAAAAAAAGCAGAGTAAACATCCAAAACATAACATAGTTGTTTGCTACCTTTATCAAGTATTATGCACTGTACTTAATTATGAGTCTTCTATATGCTAAGCGATATGGTGGTGTTGTTGACAACAGCACCGTCGCAAACGTGTGGTTGATACTGTTCACGATGACCCCGGGACCACTATGGCACCAACAGGTGATAGGGACTTTTCAGTTTGTTCTTACGGAATCACTGTCATGTCATGCTGTCCACTGCTGAGCTAGACCTCATTGTCAGGGTCATCCCTGTGCCCTACGAAAACCATTTGCAATGTCATCGGAACTTGACAACGAAGAGAGGGCTTAAGCTCATGTTGCTTTTTACTGCCTGTGACATTTCTTCCAAGAAATAACAATGTACTCCCACCTGAAATTATTCTTAGTCAACATTTGTTTCCTTGTTTTAAAAATGCATGATCTGAGTGGGGCGTGGTGGTGCATGCCTTAATCCCAGCACTCAGGAGGCAGAGGTAGGAGGATTGCCGTGAGTTCGAGGCCCCCCTGAGACTATGGAGTGAATTCCAGGTCAGCCTGGGCTAGAGTGAAACCCTACCTAGAAAACACACACACACACACACACACACACACACACACACACACATATATGGGCATGATCTGGGGCTGGGGAGATAGCTCAGTGGTGGTTAAAGGCATTTGCTTGCAAAGCCTGCCAACCCAGGTTCAATTCCCCAGTAGCCTCATAAAGCCAGACACATAACGTGGCACATGCATCTGGAATTCATTTGCGATGGCAAGATGCCACTGGTGTGCCCATTCCATTCTCTCTGTGTCTCTATCTCTCCTTTGTTTGTAAATAAAATATATTCTTTTTAAAAAAAGATAATGGGGGCTGGAGAGATGTCTTAGCGGTTAAGGCGCCTGCCTGTGAAACCTAAGAATGCCTGTTCAAATCTCCAGGTCCCACGTTTAGCCAGATGCAAAAGTGATGTAAGGGCGCAATGTCACACATGTGCACAAGGGGGTGCACACGTCTGGAGTTTGTTCACAGCGGCTGAGAAGCCCTGGCACGCCCATTCTCTCTCTGCCTCTTCCTCTCTGTCTCTCTCTCTCTCTCTCTCAAATTAAAAAAAAAAAAAAAGATAAATGATCTGTATTGCAGCTTCACAGATCAAGGCTTGTTTTGCACATACTAAGTACAAATTGTAGCACTGAGCTCCACCTGAAACCCTGGTCAGAGCCTCTTGTTAAACATTCACGCAACACCGAGAACTTTGTGCTTTAATTAGTATGTGCCACAAATACAATTTATTGGTGCCTGTATTGGTGCTTATTTAGCTTAGGGTTCTCCAGTGTTCCATGAGATGAAACTGTGGTATTTACTCCGCTATCCCCACTGCTTCTGGCCCATGGCATGTTGTGATGGTTCATCATATCTGTCAGTGTGTCAGGATTTAGAGTCACCAGGAAGACACTCTTCTGGCCATGTCTGTGAAGGAATTTCTGGAGAGAATTAACTGAGGTGGGAAGATTTACCCTGAATATGGGTGGCACAGTCAGTCTCTCTCTTTCTCTGTCTCCTTCCTGACTCCAGACACAATGTGACCAGCCAGCTAGAACTGCTCCAGCAACGATACCTTTCCCACCATGGTGGACCGTGTCCTTAAATTGTGAGCCACAGTAAGCTCTTCATTCTTGAAGTTGTTTTTTGTTGTGTTTTTCAGGTATTTTGGCATAACAACAAGAAAAGTAACTAATAAATAAATGCTCATGTATTTATTGGATACCAATGAATGAATGAATGAATTTATTATATACAAAGGGGGGAAAGTATTTTGTGTCAAATTAATTAATTTTTGGAAGCATTTTAGGTTCCAAACAAAATCGCAACCACTAGGTTATTTACCTTTTGCATACTCTTATGACTTTACAGTGTATTTCAAAGGCAGCACATGGGATAAATGTCATTACTCTAACAGTTTGTGGAATCTTTGTGTCTTCTAGAATTTTCTAAGGTAGCAGATTTAGGACACAAAAATACTCATATTCTGAGATTCACTCAGTTGTTCTCAGTACCGTCATGTAGTCAGTGACATTATAGTGGAGCTGAAAAGCTCCTGTCATCTGATGTCATAACATCATCTAATGCATTTCTCACATGCATTGTGTCACATGCTCACAATTGTGTACAGCACATAATGCTTGATGACAAATGACCATATTTTTGGTTTATATACTTACTTTTAATCCTTAGAGTACATTCTTTCTATTTTTAACCGGGTGTAATTACCACTAAGCAGTATGCTATGTTATACCAGCAGTAGCTTCATACATGCAGTGTGTGTCATGTCAATGATGCTACATTTTCTCCTGGCCTTGATTTAGTTTCATGTGTCTCTATCCATCATTTATTGTATCTCTGGGACCCTCAGGCTAATACACACACACACACACACACACACACACATATGTAATTATATATACATATATATGTGCTGTGTAATAGTTGACACTGTGTAGTGTAAGTCCACTCTATGGTATTCATACAGTGACGAAATGGCTCAACAATGCATTGTTCAGAATGTATCCTTGTTATTAATTAATGAATGACTGTACTTCCTATGCTCTAACTAATCTTAAATGATACCAGTTAAAATTCTCTGAGGGGCTGGAGAGATGTCTTAGTGGTTAACAACGCTTGCTAGCTAAGCCTGAAGCCTTGGATTCAATTATCCAGTGCCCATGTAAAGACAGATGCACAAAGGGGCACATGTGCCTGGAGTTTGTTTGCAGTAGCAAGAGGCCCCGGTGTGCCCATTCCTCTCCCTCTCTCTCTATTTCTCTCTCCTGGCAAATAGATAGATAGAATATTTTAAAAATTAATTTTATGAAATCTCACAATTTTCCAATGAATTATTTTGAAAATCCAGTCTTTGTTACATCTGTGTAGAAACACAAAGTTTCTATGATATTTTAGAATTAGTTCTGTTTTCTAATACACTAAGTATAGATAAATAGATAGACAGAACCATCATAATAGATATAACCATTGTTAGCAAAATCTCTTTGGAATATGAAACACTTCGAATATTAAGAGTATTGGCTAGACATGGTGGCACACACCTGTTATTTCAGCTACTTAGGGGGTTGAGACAGGAGTATGACAAGTTCAAGGCTAGCTGGGCAACATAAATTCTGTCATAATAAAATTTCATAAGGCCTGAAGATGTATCCCAGTGGCCCTATATTCATTCCATAGTAACAACAAAAATGTGTAAAGGAGGCTGGAGAGATGGCTTAGCGGTTCAGGTGCCTGCCTCCTAAGCCTAAGACACCGGATCCAATCTCCAGCGGTTCCAATCTCTAGGTCCCACATTTAGCCAGATGCAAAGTGACACAAGGGCGCAATGCTGCACTTGACCACAAGGGGGTGCACGCATCTGGATTTCGTTTGCAGCAGCTGAGAGGCTGCTGGCGCACCCATCTCTTTCTGTCTTCATCTCCCTCTCTCTCTCTCTCTCTGTGTCTCTCCAAAAAAAAAAAAAAAGTGTAAAGGAGCTATGCTGCCAAGTTTAATTTGGAAGCCTAATATATGGAGGGGGAAAAATGTTGTCTGAGATTTTTATATATATATGTATATAAAATATTTGTGCTATGAAACTCAATATTGAAGTAAAGACAATAAATGCATTGGAAAGGGCATAAAGGATTGCATATTGGCGGGGGGGGGGTCATCTCTAAGGGAATGTTGTGGTCTGGACATGATGTGAGCATGTCCCCCAAAGGTTCGTGTGTGGGAATCTTGGTCCCTGATGTGGCTGTGTTGAGAGGTGACAAGTACTTGTGATGTAAAGCCCAGTGAAGATGATTAGGTCTTAGGGCCACCACCCTCAGAAGGGATCCCAAATATCATGGGAGCAGATTAATGCTTCTGAGAGCTGGATGCTATAATATGAGGCCATTCCTTATACTTGACCCCTTCTGCCCCAAACTGGTTCCCTTTCTGCTTCTCTGCCATGTTGTGATGCTGCAGAGACCCTTACCAGATTCCAGGGCCATGCTGCATGAACTTTCCAGCAAGCAGAATCAAGAACCACGTGAACCTTTAATACCTAGCATCATGTACTTTGTTATAGCAACCCTAAAATGGACCAATATAGAGAATGACCATCATCAGAGGAAAGGGATTCCTGTCCTGTTGAGAATCTTTGTGAATGAAGAGAAACTATACAAAGGAGACAGTGGGGGGAAAGTGTCATCAAGAGGGTCAGATGTGTGCTTGCTTCAACAGCACATATACTAAAATTGGAACGATACAGAAAAGATTAGCATGGTTCCTGTGCAGGGGTGACATGCAAATTTGTGAAGCATTCCATATTTAAAAAAAATAGGGCTGGAGAGATGGCTCAGGGGTTAAGGTGCTTGCCTGTGAAGCCTAAGGACCCATGTTTGACTCTCCAGATCCCATGTTAGCTAGATGCACAAGGGTGAGGCAAGCGCAAGGTCACACAAGCCCACTAGGTGGCGCAAGCATCTGGAGTCCAATTGCAGTAGCTGAGGCCCTGGCATGCCAATTCTCTCTCTCTCTCTAAAACAGAAAAAAAAGAAAAACAATGAAAGAAAAAAGTGTCAGATGTGTAGAGCACTGCCCAGCAGTTCTGAGCCATGTGCTGTGCTTTGATGTGTGGGACATCCATGAGAGCCCAGAGGGCATCACCTGCGAACAACAGGCATCAATCTGTGACCTACACTTCCTATAACAGCCAATGTGGGATCTTGTGTCCTAAAAAAGGTCAATTTCATCATATTGGAAATCCATGCCAAGACTCCTGAAAGTGCCACCAATGTGTGTGTGTGTGCGTGTGTATGTGCTTCACTTAAAGTGTTCTACTAAGGGAACATTCTAGCACCTGTTTTGGTGAAACGAAGAAAGAAGTTATTATATTGTTTTAGACAAAGGCTGTCACTTCTTCCATCTGATCAGTAAGAATTTGAAAACTTGGGCCCTAGTCTGCCATGTTCAACTGTGGTCACTTCTAGCAGCTTCAACTATCTGCCTTCAATTTTACCATCTGTAAAAGTGGTGATAGAGCCCACATACCACCCTAGAATGATCATACCACGAGATTTCTGCAAGGGCTGGGAAGATAACTTCATGGGTTAAATTCCCAGCACTCACATAAAGCCAGGCACAAAAAGTGACACATACGTCTGGCATTTGTTTGCAGTAGCAAGAGACCTTGGTGTACCTATATGCACACATGTTCATGTACACATACATACAAGTAGATACATCTTTTGTGGGGGAATTCAAGGTAGGGTCTCATTCTAGCCCAGGATGATCTGGAATTTACTCTGTAGTCTCAGGGTGGCCTCAAACTCACGGCAATCCTCCCAGCATGCCACCATACCTGGCTAATATTTATACATATTTTTTAAAGGTTCAGGGTTAAACTGGGCATGCTGGCACAACCTTTAATCCCAGCACTCAGGAGGCAGAGGTAGGAGGATCACTGTGTGTTCAAGGCCACCCTGAGACTACATAGTGAATTCCAGGTCAGCCTGGGCTAGAGTGAGACCCTACCTCAACAAATCAAAAAAAAAAAAAAAAAAAAAGGTTTCCTGTTATATCATGTTAAGATACAACAACTCCAAGAGCTAAACTTAGCTCTCCATGGAGAGAAGGAAATTTTCTGGTGGTATTGCCCTTTGAGGTGCCACAAATCTTTCCCTTCCTCTCTCTCTCTCTCTCTCTCTCATACACACACACACACACACACACAAAGTAAATATTAAGACACTTGGGTTAGTCAGCAGGGACTTGGGTGACCCACTTTTGTGACAAACACAGTTCAAGACCCAGGAAAATGCTTGCCCGTCTTCTAAAGAGCCACGAGACTAAAGCCAGGAAGATTTGTGGACATGACCACCATCAACCGCAGAAACAGACGGTGAGTGTGGGGAGGATGTGCGTGGCAGAAGTACTTTGAGATAAGGAAACCAAGTTGCCTGGTGAAGCCTTTCCGTGGGGTGGTGGGAGTGTGTGGATCAAAGAAGCAGCCTGTCCCAGTAGCACCAGGCACCCATGTTCCTGCTTCTTTGTGCTCCAGTTTGGTTCAAGCTGTTCATGGCATCAACACTGAACCAACTATAGTGACATGAGGAAGAGAAGACACACAGTACAGTACCCAAGGCTCACACATGACATGTGCATGTCTACATGTGACCTGAAGGAAGCACTGACATCTGGACGGAGTCTGAAAGCTAGCACTACAAATAGTTTATTATTATTATTATTATTAATTTAAGAGGGGGGGCAGAGAATGGTTGTGCCAGGGCCTCTCAGCCGCTGTGAACGAACTCCAGATGCGTGTGCATGTGCGGCATTGCGCCCTTGCATCACTTTGCATCTGGCTAAACGTGGGACCTGGAGATTGGAACCGGTGTTCTTAGGCTTCACAGGCAGGTGCCTTAACCACTAAGCCATTTCTCCAGCCCGTAAATAGTTTTAATATCTGTGGTAGTTAAATTCTATTATCAACTGATTGTCGAGGAATCAAGTAAGAAACATGCTGCTTGGGTACGTGTGTATGGCTGGGTGTTTCCAGGAAGGATTGAGATGGAGGGAGGAAGACCTTCCTCCGGAGGGGGCGGGGTGAGGGGGGTGCTGCAAGGGTTCCCTTCCCGAGGTGGACCATATATAAAGAAGTTCTAGGAGACAGATCATAATGCTTTTTGCCTGGTACCTGTGTGTTCCTCGTTGGTGTGTGGATATGCCCTGTTGCTGCTATCAACCAAGTTCATCAGCCTTCCACTATGAACTGAAGAGAAGTGGCTCTCTGGAAATCTAGACCATCAGCGCCAGGTTGGGACTGGTGAGGCGTACCAGCCTGGGGACTGAGCAGCTACTGAGTTCTCTCTCTACAGCTATTTTTGGACTGCCCAGCTTGAATCCTGTAAAATAATCCAATCAACTCCCTTTTATAATGCACATAAATTCTATCAGCTTTATTCCTCTAGAGAACCCTGGCTCAGACAATAACTGAGAGCTAGTGGTAGCCACGTGACTGATAGTCTTGCTGGGATTACAGAAGCACACCATAGCTTCAGGTTTTTACCTGGGGTGTAGGGATATGAACTCACGTACTTTTCTTTGTGTGGGTTTATCCACTGAGCTGATTCCCCACTCCCTGTTTTCTTTTATACTAACCTAACACTGGAAATTTTGAAACAAAGATATATGAAACACCTTATATATGTATGTAGCCACTCCTTTAAAAGATATTCCTTGAACATATTCATGTAAGAAGCTACAGAAATGAATTCAGCATTAAAGGTTTTCATTTTCTGTGCTGCTGCTGCATTGTCCCATGTGAGTGAATTACAGTTTTGAGTATTTGTTGTTCACCTGCAAAGCAATTTCCTAATTTTTATATTGATTTAAGAGCATTCTCCACAATTCCAGATTCACCTTCCTCGTAACAATGAAGGTTCTCCAATGTGAAATTAAATACATATGTATATATTACTAAATACATATATACATACATATATATATGTGATATATAAAGTCAGTAGAACTCGTAAAAATCTTGGCCCTATCAATACAATTAGCTGTTCCACTGAAATAAAGGCAAGAGAAGTTAATTTTATGTAATAAATATATAATAGCTAATGAATTATGCATGCCTTTATTACTCATCAAGTATTATCAGCTCGTCAACAGAGCACTCAGACATACGCAATGATAATTAATTCAGTCCTCCCTGATATTTTGCTGTCATGCCAAACATAGTATTACTCACATTTCTCAGTTTTGTCGGGATGAATGTTTATTTGTCAAGATAAAAAAGAACATACTGGAGTCCTTAGCTTTCTTTAAAACTTCTAAATATTTAGACAAATGGTCCATAGGCCTCCGCTTGTTTTTTCCTTGCCTTGGGCTCCATGAAAGTTCGGATCATGTCCTCTATATGGAGGGAAAATGGAGTCGACCTTGGGCTCTCCCTCCCCTGATGAGTCACTCTACAGGATGACAGAAGAAAGACCCTTGGGCAGGCCAAGTTGGGATTTCACACACCTTCCTCTTTCTCATCCCCAGCAGGAGGGGTGCACACATCCCTCCCCACATTCTCAGTGATGTCCAACAATTTTTAATAAGAGGATAAACCTCGACAGTAACATTTAAAAATGCAAATGCACAATTAAGGTGACACCTTAATGTGAATGCCTTTGAGTTGGTGTAATTAATTTTTCGGCTCATCAACCTCTAGAATCATCACTAATGAAGAGAATGCTATGATTTCACTGAGGGTGGGCTGTCTGCATTGTCCAGTTGGTAATGTTTAGTTTGGGGAGCAGCACACACAGAGGGGTGAGAGAAGTCTTGAAACCTATGGAGGGTTTCCCTGAGGGACGGTGGATCAAAGATGCAAAGTGCAAGGGCAGGGACAGGCTGGAATCCATCCAGCACTTCTTCGGCTTACCAGACCACATCCCAATGCCACATGGAGGCAGCTTAGAGGGCGAGTCTCTCCCAGTCTTGCCAAGTCGCTGTTTAGTCTATCTAGGACCTTTGTGTGCACGTTCAGTCAGTGATATGGCTGCTGCTGGCCTGTGGTTAGCATCAGGAAGAGATACTTCATAAGCTTCATCTCATTAAATCCTTTCAGCAACCCTGAAGGATAAGCATAATTGTTTCCCGACTCTATGGTAAAGAAGGCTGAGGCTGGTAAATAACTTATCTGAAGTTCCTAAGTGACTGACAAACTCAGGATGCGAAGCCAAGCTTCTCTGATTAAAAAAAACACCCACACTCTGGGCTGGCTGGAGAGATGGCTTAGCCATGAAGGCACATGCCTGAGAAGCCTAAGAACCCTGGTTCAATTCTCCAGGTCCCACGTAAGCCAGATGCACATGGTGGTGCATGCATCTGGAGTTCATCTGCAGTGGCTAGAGGCCCTGGTGTGCCCACTCTCACTCTCTCTCCCTGTCTCTAATAAATAAATAAATAAATACATAAATAAATACATAAATAAATACATAAATAAAAATAAAAAACCCACACTCAGGGCTGGGGAGATGGCTCAGCCAGGAAAGTGCTATGATGCAAATATGAGGACGTGAGTTTGGACCCCCAGTATCCTCTCCCACGCAAATGCTAGACAGACTTAGTAGCCCACCTATATTTCCAGTATCAGGAGGCAGAAGGAGGCAGAGAGAAGCCTGGAGGAAGCTGGCTAGTTGAGACCACGGGCTCTGGTTTCAAGTGAAAGATCCTGTCTTAATGAATAATGTGAAGAGGAATCAAGGAAGGTACCTGACATCAACCTCTGTACACACATACACACACACACACACACACACACACACACAGTCTCTCTCTCACACACACCCACACAATCACACACCACACATACATACACACCTACACACACACCTACACATACCACATACACTACACACACACACACATACTACAAACACATACACACATAATCTACACACACACACAAACACATACACACAGTTTCACACACACACACACTACACAATCACACACACACACATCTACACAATCACACACCACACATACATACACACCTACACACACACCTACAAACACATACACACAATCTACACACATACACACACACACTCACATACACACAGTCTCTCACACACACACCTACACAATCACACACCATACATACATACACACCTACACACACACCTACACATACCACATACACACCTACACACACACCTACACATACCACATACACACCTACACACACAATCTACACACACACCTACAAACACATACACACAGTCTACACACACACACACACACAGTCTCTCTCACACACACACCTACACAATCACACACCACACATACATACACACCTACACACACACCTACACATACCAAATACACACCTACACACACACCTACAAACACATACACACAATCTACACACACACACACACACACCACATACATGCCAAAAATAAAAGCATACACACTTGTTCTATTGGACACCAGGATGCTGCTTTCTAGCAATCTGGGCAGTTCAATGACATGGTGGCTGATTTTGTAGCAAACAGTTTCTATATTTAAGTGCTTCAGGAAGGGCTCCACGTCTGCAGGGAGAATCAGATGATATACCTACACCACATGGGCTCAGCAAGGGAAACAAAAGTTACCCCATGCCCTTGAAGTATTGAGGGCTTTACTACAGAAAACTCAAGTTATAGCCAATCTTTGTAAAAGTTAAGGGAACAAAGTGTGGGAGGACACCAGCCATGTCTCAGCCAGTCACCCTAAAACAGGCGATTCCCCAGGGTGTCAGCAACAGCCACTCCAAACTTTAGGAACTTTTGGAGAACTCTTGCCCTCTGTGTGTGTGTGTGTGTGTGTGTCTGTGTGTGTGTGTCTGTCTCTGTGTGTGTCTGTGTCTGTGTGTGTCTGTGTGTGTGTCTGTGTGTGTGTCTGTCTCTGTGTGTGTCTGTGTCTGTGTGTGTCTGTGTGTGTGTCTGTGTCTGTGTGTGTCTGTGTGTGTGTCTGTGTGTGTGTCTGTGTCTGTGTCTGTGTGTGTCTGTGTGTGTGTCTGTCTCTGTGTGTGTCTGTGTCTGTGTGTGTCTGTGTGTGTGTGTGTCTGTGTCTGTGTGTGTCTGTGTGTGTGTCTGTGTGTGTGTCTGTGTCTGTGTCTGTGTGTGTCTGTGTGTGTGTCTGTCTCTGTGTGTGTCTGTGTCTGTGTGTGTCTGTGTGTGTGTCTGTGTGTGTGTCTGTCTGTGTGTCTGTGTCTGTGTGTGTGTCTGTGTGTGTGTCTGTCTCTGTGTGTGTCTGTGTCTGTGTGTGTCTGTGTGTGTGTGTGTCTGTGTCTGTGTGTGTCTGTGTGTGTGTCTGTGTGTGTGTCTGTGTCTGTGTGTGTCTGTGTGTGTGTCTGTCTCTGTGTGTGTCTGTGTCTGTGTGTGTCTGTGTGTGTGTCTGTGTGTGTGTCTGTGTCTGTGTGTGTGTGTGTGTGTGTGTGTCTGTGTGTGTGTCTGTGTCTGTGTGTGTCTGTGTGTGTGTCTGTCTCTGTGTGTGTCTGTGTCTGTGTGTGTCTGTGTGTGTGTCTGTCTCTGTGTGTGTCTGTGTCTGTGTGTGTCTGTGTGTGTGTCTGTGTGTGTGTCTGTCTGTGTGTGTGTCTGTGTCTGTGTGTGTGTCTGTGTGTGTGTCTGTGTGTCTCACCTGGGAGTTTCCAGAACCTCTCATGTGCCCATGCTTGCAGAAGTAGCTGCATCTTGAGTATGACTTCTCCTCTTTAACCTGTCACTTCTACAGGAATCTCTCTTACTGGAAGTAACTCCCACTGACTGGGCCCGAAGAGGAAGGGTATGCTGGGAAGTGTAGTTTCTGATCCAAGGAGGGTCATGGTGAAGTGGAACTGATACACTCCAGCAAAAACCCGAAGCCCCTTCCCTCCACAATGATGTGCACTTACTATCTGAGTTATTTTGCAGAGGGTTGAGAATTAAAAGTGACCAGAGCTCTTGTCACTGTGGGGAAACAGCACCAGGAGAGAAGACTGGGCTTGATGCAGTAGTGCCAGGTGCTCTGGTGAGCGAAGCAGGAGGATCATTGAAGTCTGCGAGCTTAAGGTCAGCTTAGGGAGTATAGTGAGACCCGATCTCAAAAATATGGAAGAGGAGAAGGAAATGTGTTTGTGACGGACGGAAACTATACTATACCTCATCATTTTGCCTAAGATTTGATCACCTTCATTTGTGCAAAAGAAAACCAGGCCAGCCTTTCAGATTTTTAAACACTCAGTTTTCTCATACAGTAGCATGTTTGTAGGCAATATATTATGAAGAGCAAAACATAAGGGGCTATTTTTTCATATTTTTACTTATTTATTTGAGAGAGAGAGAGAATACAGACACACCAGGGCCTCTTGCCACTGCACATGAACTCCAGCTGCATGGCTACTGGGGAATCAAACCCAAGCCCCAGGCTTTGCAAGCAAGTGTCTTTAACCACTGAGCCATCTCTCCAGCCCCAAGAGGCTATCTTTAGGCATAGCAAAACAGAATTTAGCTGTAAGGAACTTAGATGCCATTTGGTCTTAGGTACCCCAAACCATTACTACAAGAGACATGAGCATCTTTGAGAGCATACCTGGGAAGTGGGGACAGTAATGGATTTGTAGAGCTACCTATTAAAAGTTTAACTCCTACCAATATACTGGCTGGCAACACCTCTGTTTTATTGCATTGGCCAGGGGAGTTTTAGGAACTGAGATAAACCATGAGCAACTCGATGGCACAGTTGAGAATGGAACTCATGTCTCCACGATCCCCTGCGATGCTTTCCATATAAGAGAGCACCCTCTGTTCTCTATCTACCTATCCTCTATCCATCCATCCTCCCATTCTTACCTGTGTCTACTCCTTTATCTTTCTATATCTATTGAGTCATCCAGCGATGTGATCTTCTCTTTCATCACCCTTGCCAGTGCACGAGAGGCTCTGCGATGCTAGGAGAAGATGTCTGTTTCCCCTTGGAGAAGTAACAGAAGAAGGCGGCAGGAAACAGGGGAGCTATTGATTTTTGTTTGTTTGTTTGTTTGGGCTCCTACCTGAGTAAAGAAAAAGCTTTTCTTCGTCTGGAGCACAGCATCAGAACAGTAGCAGGGCCTATGAATTTTTCCAATAGGTAATTCTAGGCTGAAGACAATGTATTTGAAAAACAGCCTAGTGTGCTACAATATTAAAACAGTAGGCCACAATGACCACAGCACACTAGCTCTTGATAATGAGAGCTCAGACTCCAGCCTCACAGTCTTCTCCTTCTGGGTCTCAGCACTCAATTTTATTGCTGCGGAACACCCACGGCTGGAGCAAGGGAAGGGCCTTGGTGGTGTGAGCCAGTCTTTTGCTTACATTTGGTTTAAGAACTCATGTGGTTTTATAAGTACTAGTCAAGTTGCCTCGGCTTATATCACCTGAGGAAGCAAGTCCTTAAAATAACCTGCTTAAAGTTTAAAAAAAAACACCAAAAACCTCCATTTAAATATCTGAATCTAGTCAAGGTATTTATGCATATGGTTTGTTTATTGTATTGAAAGAGCTGTTCTCTTCTGCCAGGTCTTAGGGAACATTAATCAAATTCATTAATTACTAAACATATGGCTTACATCTGAAATATTTGGTCTGAATTTGGGGGCTGAATTTTAAGAGGCACATTGGCAAATGGGAGTATGTTCAGAGGGTGGCCAAGATTATTAATAATAACAAAATATAATCTACAAAAGCAACTTGTATTCAGTCCTGTGCTAAGCACATGGCTTGGGTTGTTAATCCTCACAGTTTTTGGTTTTTTTTTTTTTTTAACCTTTGAGCAAGCTGAAGATTAGAAAGCTTGAGTTGCTAAAGGTCTCACAGCAAGTACCTGAGACCCTGATGCCAGCCCTGAGCTTTTAGCCATTGACTGTGCTGTGAGAGACCTGGAAACCTCACGTGGAAAACCGGAGAACTGTCAATGCTTGGGCTATCGAAACGGTGGCAGATTTGATCTCAGTGCAAGGAAGTTCCCATTTTTGGAATTCAGCATTGAAGCAAAGCTGAAAGAATTGTAAAGCTAGATAGAGAAAAAGAGGGTCTGGAGAGATGACTCAGTGGACAAGGCAGCTGCTCCACAAACATGAGGACCTGGGTTCAGATCCCAGAGCCTACAGCAGTACACATCTGTTTACCCTAGTCCTCCTACAGCAGGTCGCTGCTCCTTCCTAGGGATAGGAGGCGGAGACAGAGGAATCCCTGGATGCTCACGGGCCAGCTGGACTGGCATAGGAAGTGAAAACATCAAGAGACCCTGTCTCAGACAAGGTGGAAGATGAGAACACACACACACAGAGACACACACACACACACACACACTCACAATTTTAAAACATGGAGACAAGATTTCAATGCATTGGGCATTGAAGGAAGTGCGCAAAACTGGAATAACCAAATTATGACTTACATTCAAAAAAAATAAAAAGAAAAAGTCTCTCATTCCTATGACTTCTCTAAAAGCTGACTTCAGTGTGGATGGCAATACAGGCCGACCTTCTCAGAATGTGCCAACTGACTCTTTTATGTTACTGGGAAGATTTGTGGACATGACCACCATCAACCGCAGAAACAGACGGTGAGTGTGGGGAGGATGTGCGTGGCAGAAGTACTTTGAGATAAGGAAACCAAGTTGCCGGGTGAAGCCTTTCCGTGGGGTGGTGGGAGTGTGTGGATCAAAGAAGCAGCCTGTCCCAGTAGCACCAGGCACCCATGTTCCTGCTTCTTTGTGCTCCAGTTTGGTCCAAGCTATTCATGGCATCAACACTGAACCAACTATAGTGACATGGGGAAGAGAAGACACACAGTACAGTACCCAAGGCTCACACATGACATGTGCATGTCTACATGTGACCTGAAGGAAGCACTGACATCTGGACGGAGTCTGAAAGCTAGCACTACAAATAGTTTATTATTATTATTATTATTATTATTATTATTAATTTAAGAGGGGGTGCAGAGAATGGTTGTGCCAGGGCCTCTCAGCCGCTGTGAACGAACTCCAGATGCGTGTGCATGTGCGGCATTGCGCCCTTGCATCACTTTGCATCTGGCTAAACGTGGGACCTGGAGATTGGAACCGGTGTTCTTAGGCTTCACAGGCAGGTGCCTTAACCACTAAGCCATTTCTCCAGCCCGTAAATAGTTTTAATATCTGTGGTAGTTAAATTCTATTATCAACTGATTGGTCGAGGAATCAAGTAAGAAACATGCTGCTTGGGTACGTGTGTATGGCTGGGTGTTTCCAAGGAAGGATTGAGATGGAGGGAGGAAGACCTTCCTCCGGAGGGGGCGGGGTGAGGGGGGTGCTGCAAGGGTTCCCTTCCCGAGGTGGACCATATATAAAGAAGTTCTAGGAGACAGATCATAATGCTTTTTGCCTGGTACCTGTGTGTTCCTCGTTGGTGTGTGGATATGCCCTGTTGCTGCTATCAACCAAGTTCATCAGCCTTCCACTATGAACTGAAGAGAAGTGGCTCTCTGGAAATCTAGACCATCAGCGCCAGGTTGGGACTGGTGAGGCGTACCAGCCTGGGGACTGAGCAGCTACTGAGTTCTCTCTCTACAGCTATTTTTGGACTGCCCAGCTTGAATCCTGTAAAATAATCCAATCAACTCCCTTTTTATAATGCACATAAATTCTATCAGCTTTATTCCTCTAGAGAACCCTGGCTCAGACAATAACTGAGAGCTAGTGGTAGCCACGTGACTGATAGTCTTGCTGGGATTACAGAAGCACACCATAGCTTCAGGTTTTTACCTGGGGTGTAGGGATATGAACTCACGTACTTTTTCTTTGTGTGGGTTTATCCACTGAGCTGATTCCCCACTCCCTGTTTTCTTTTATACTAACCTAACACTGGAAATTTTGAAACAAAGATATATGAAACACCTTATATATGTATGTAGCCACTCCTTTAAAAGATATTCCTTGAACATATTCATGTAAGAAGCTACAGAAATGAATTCAGCATTAAAGGTTTTCATTTTCTGTGCTGCTGCTGCATTGTCCCATGTGAGTGAATTACAGTTTTGAGTATTTGTTGTTCTCCTGCAAAGCAATTTCCTAATTTTTATATTGATTTAAGAGCATTCTCCACAATTCCAGATTCACCTTCCTCGTAACAATGAAGGTTCTCCAATGTGAAATTAAATACATATGTATATATTACTAAATACATATATACATACATATATATATGTGATATATAAAGTCAGTAGAAACTCGTAAAAATCTTGGCCCTATCAATACAATTAGCTGTTCCACTGAAATAAAGGCAAGAGAAGTTAATTTTATGTAATAAATATATAATAGCTAATGAATTATGCATGCCTTTATTACTCATCAAGTATTATCAGCTCGTCAACAGAGCACTCAGACATACGTTAATGATAATTAATTCAGTCCTCCCTGATATTTTGCTGTCATGCCAAACATAGTATTACTCACATTTCTCAGTTTTGTCGGGATGAATGTTTATTTGTCAAGATAAAAAAGAACATACTGGAGTCCTTAGCTTTCTTTAAAACTTCTAAATATTTAGACAAATGGTCCATAGGCCTCCGCTTGTTTTTTCCTTGCCTTGGGCTCCATGAAAGTTCGGATCATGTCCTCTATATGGAGGGAAAATGGAGTCGACCTTGGGCTCTCCCTCCCCTGATGAGTCACTCTACAGGATGACAGAAGAAAGACCCTTGGGCAGGCCAAGTTGGGATTTCACACACCTTCCTCTTTCTCATCCCCAGCAGGAGGGGTGCACACATCCCTCCCCACATTCTCAGTGATGTCCAACAATTTTTAATAAGAGGATAAACCTCGACAGTAACATTTAAAAATGCAAATGCACAATTAAGGTGACACCTTAATGTGAATGCCTTTGAGTTGGTGTAATTAATTTTTCGGCTCATCAACCTCTAGAATCATCACTAATGAAGAGAATGCTATGATTTCACTGAGGGTGGGCTGTCTGCATTGTCCAGTTGGTAATGTTTAGTTTGGGGAGCAGCACACACAGAGGGGTGAGAGAAGTCTTGAAACCTATGGAGGGTTTCCCTGAGGGACGGTGGATCAAAGATGCAAAGTGCAAGGGCAGGGACAGGCTGGAATCCATCCAGCACTTCTTCGGCTTACCAGACCACATCCCAATGCCACATGGAGGCAGCTTAGAGGGCGAGTCTCTCCCAGTCTTGCCAAGTCGCTGTTTAGTCTATCTAGGACCTTTGTGTGCACGTTCAGTCAGTGATATGGCTGCTGCTGGCCTGTGGTTAGCATCAGGAAGAGATACTTCATAAGCTTCATCTCATTAAATCCTTTCAGCAACCCTGAAGGATAAGCATAATTGTTTCCCGACTCTATGGTAAAGAAGGCTGAGGCTGGTAAATAACTTATCTGAAGTTCCTAAGTGACTGACAAACTCAGGATGCGCCAAGCTTCTCTGATTAAAAAAAACACCCACACTCTGGACTGGCTGGAGAGATGGCTTAGCCATGAAGGCACATGCCTGAGAAGCCTAAGAACCCTGGTTCAATTCTCCAGGTCCCACGTAAGCCAGATGCACATGGTGGTGCATGCATCTGGAGTTCATCTGCAGTGGCTAGAGGCCCTGGTGTGCCCACTCTCACTCTCTCTCCCTGTCTCTAATAAATAAATAAATAAATAAATAAATAAATAAATAAATAAATAAATACATAAATAAATACATAATAAATAAAAATAAAAATAAATAAAAATAAAAGGGCTCAGGGGAGATGGCTCAGCCAGGAAAGTGCTATGATGCAAATATGAGGACGTGAGTTTGGACCCCCAGTATCCTCTCCCACGCAAATGCTAGACAGACTTAGTAGCCCACCTATATTTCCAGTATCAGGAGGCAGAAGGAGGCAGAGAGAAGCCTGGAGGAAGCTGGCTAGTTGAGACCACGGGCTCTGGTTTCAAGTGAAAGATCCTGTCTTAATGAATAATGTGAAGAGGAATCAAGGAAGGTACCTGACATCAACCTCTGTACACACATACACACACACATACACACACACACACACACACACACACCCACACACAGTCTCTCTCATACCACACACACACACAATCACACACCTACACACACATACACACAACACACACACACACACACACATACACACAGTTTCACACCTACACACACACCTACACAATACCACATACACACCTACACACATACATCTACACACCTACACACACACCTACAAACACATACACACAATCTACACACACACACACACACATACACACAGTCTCTCTCACACACACATCTACACAATCTACACACCTACACACACATACACACCTACACACACACCTACACACACACTACAACACACATACACACAATCTACACACATACACACATACACACATACACATACACACAGTCTCACACACACACCTACACAATCACACACCATACACCACACATACACACCTACACACACACCTACACATACAAATACACATACACACACCTACAAACACACACCTACACATACACACACACACACCACATACATGCCAAAAATAAAACACACTTGTTCTATTGGACACCAGGATGCTGCTTTAGCAATCTGGGCAGTTCAATGACATGGTGGCTGATTTTGTAGCAAACAGTTTCTATATTTAACATACAGGGCTCCACGTCTGCAGGGAGAATCAGATGATATACCTACACATGGGCTCACAGGGAAACAAAGTTACCCCATAGTATTGAGGGCTTTACACAGAAAACTCTAGCCAATCTTTGTAAAAGTTAAGGGAACAAAGTGTGGGAGGACACCAGCCAAATCTCAGCCAGTCACCCTAAAACAGGCTACATTCACACCTACAAAGCCATCCAAACTTTAGGAACTTTTGGAGAACTCTTGCCCACTGTGTGTGCCAAAAATAAAAGCATACACACTTGTTCTATGTGTCTGTGTCTGTGTGTGATGCTGTGTGTGTCAGCAATCTGGGCAGTTCAATGACATGGTGGCTGTGTCTTTTGTGTCAAACAGTTTCTATATTTAAGTGCTTCAGGAAGGGTGTGTCTGTGTGTCTGCAGGGTGTCTGAATCAGATGATATACCTACACCACATGGGCTCTGTGTGTGTCTGTGTGTGGGAAACAAAAGTTACCCCATGCCCTTGAAGTCTGTTGAGGGCTTTGTCTGTGTGTGTGAAAACTGTGTGTTATAGCCAATCTTTGTAAAAGTTGTGTCTGGAACAAAGTGTGGAGGACACCAGTCCATGTCTCAGCCAGTGTGTCTGTGTCTGTGTAAAACTGTGTGTGTGTCTGTGTGTGTGTCCCTGGTGTGTCTGTGTGTGTGTCAGCCTGTGTGTGTCTGTGTCCAAACTTTAGGAACTTTTGGAGTGTCTGTGTCTTGTGTGTCTGTGTGTGTGTCTGTGTGTGTGTTTGTGTGTGTGTCTGTGTGTGTGTCTGTGTGTGTGTCTGTGTGTCTCACCTGGGAGTTTCCAGAACCTCTCATGTGCCCATGCTTGCAGAAGTAGCTGCATCTTGAGTAGGGAGGAATCTCTCTTACTGGAAGTAACTCCCAGTGACTGGGCCCAAAGAGGAAGGGTATGCTGGGAAGTGTAGTTTCTGATCCCAGGAGGGTCATGGTGAAGTGGAACTGAGACACTCCAGCAAAAACCCGAAGCCCCTTCCCTCCACAATGATGTGCACTTACTGAGTTATTTTGCAGAGGGTTGAGAATTAAAAGTGACCAGAGCTCTTGTCACTGTGGGGAAACAGCACCAGGAGAGAAGACTGGGCTTGATGCAGTAGTGCCAGGTGCTCTGGTGAGCGAAGCAGGAGGATCATTGAAGTCTGCGAGCTTAAGGTCAGCTTAGGGAGTATAGTGAGACCCGATCTCAAAAACATGGAAGAGCAGGAGGAAATGTGTTTGTGATGGACGGAAACTATACTATACCTCATCATTTTGCCTAAGATTTGATCACCTTCATTTGTGCAAAAGAAAACCAGGCCAGCCTTTCAGATTTTTAAACACTCAGTTTTCTCATACAGTAGCATGTTTGTAGGCAATATATTATGAAGAGCAAAACATAAGGGGCTATTTTTTCATATTTTTACTTATTTATTTGAGAGAGAGAGAAAATACAGACACACCAGGGCCTCTTGCCACTGCACATGAACTCCAGCTGCATAGCTACTGGGGAATCAAACCCAAGCCCCAGGCTTTGCAAGCAAGTGTCTTTAACCACTGAGCCATCTCTCCAGCCCCAAGAGGCTATCTTTAGGCATAGCAAAACAGAATTTAGCTGTAAGGAACTTAGATGCCATTTGGTCTTAGGTACCCCAAACCATTACTACAAGAGACATGAGCATCTTTGAGAGCATACCTGGGAAGTGGGGACAGTAATGGATTTGTAGAGCTACCTATTAAAAGTTTAACACCTACCAATATACTGGCTGGCAACACCTCTGTTTTATTGCATTGGCCAGGGGAGTTTTAGGAACTGAGATAAACCATGAGCAACTCGATGGCACAGTTGAGAATGGAACTCATGTCTCCAAGATCCCCTGCGATGCTTTCCATATAAGAGAGCACCCTCTGTTCTCTATCTACCTATCGTCTATCCATCCATCCTCCCATTCTTACCTGTGTCTACTCCTTTATCTTTCTATACCTATTGAGTCATCCAGCGATGTGATCTTCTCTTTCATCACCCTTGCCAGTGCACAAGAGGCTCTGCGATACTATGAGAAGATGTCTGTTTCCCCTTGGAGAAGTAACAGAAGAAGGCGGCAGGAAACAGGGGAGCTATTGATTTTTGTTTGTTTGTTTGTTTGGGCTCCTACCTGAGTAAAGAAAAAGCTTTTCTTCGTCTGGAGCACAGCATCAGAACAGTAGCAGGGCCTATGAATTTTTCCAATAGGTAATTCTAGGCTGAAGACAATGTATTTGAAAAACAGCCTAGTGTGCCACAATATTAAAACAGTAGGCCACAATGACCACAGCACACTAGCTCTTGATAATGAGAGCTCAGACTCCAGCCTCACAGTCTTCTCCCTTCTGGGTCTCAGCACTCAATTTTATTGCTGCGGAACACCCACGGCTGGAGCAAGGGAAGGGCCTTGGTGGTGTGAGCCAGTCTTTTGCTTACATTTGGTTTAAGAACTCATGTGGTTTTATAAGTACTAGTCAAGTTGCCTCGGCTTATATCACCTGAGGAAGCAAGTCCTTAAAATAACCTGCTTAAAGTTTAAAAAAAAAAAAAAACCAAAAACCCTCCATTTAAATATCTGAATCTAGTCAAGGTATTTATGCATATGGTTTGTTTATTGTATTGAAAGAGCTGTTCTCTTCTGCCAGGTCTTAGGGGAACATTAATCAAATTCATTAATTACTAAACATATGGCTTACATCTGAAATATTTGGTCTGAATTTGGGGGCTGAATTTTAAGAGGCACATTGGCAAATGGGAGTATGTTCAGAGGGTGGCCAAGATTATTAATAATAACAAAATATAATCTACAAAAGCAACTTGTATTCAGTCCTGTGCTAAGCACATGGCTTGGGTTGTTAATCCTCACAGTTTTTTGGTTTTTTTTTTTTTTTAACCTTTGAGCAAGCTGAAGATTAGAAAGCTTGAGTTGCTAAAGGTCTCACAGCAAGTACCTGAGGCCCTGATGCCAGCCCTGAGCTTTTAGCCATTGACTGTGCTGTGAGAGACCTGGAAACCTCACGTGGAAAACCGGAGAACTGTCAATGCTTGGGCTATCGAAACGGTGGCAGATTTGATCTCAGTGCAAGGAAGTTCCCATTTTTGGAATTCAGCATTGAAGCAAAGCTGAAAGAATTGTAAAGCTAGATAGAGAAAAGAGGGTCTGGAGAGATGACTCAGTGGACAAGGCAGCTGCTCCACAAACATGAGGACCTGGGTTCAGATCCCAGAGCCTACAGCAGTACACATCTGTTTACCCTAGTCCTCCTACAGCAGGTCGCTGCTCCTTCCTAGGGATAGGAGGCGGAGACAGAGGAATCCCTGGATGCTCACGGGCCAGCTGGACTGGCATAGGAAGTGGAAAACATCAAGAGACCCTGTCTCAGACAAGGTGGAAGATGAGAACACACACACACAGAGACACACACACACACACACACACACTCACAATTTTAAAACATGGAGACAAGATTTCAATGCATTGGGCATTGAAGGAAGTGCGCAAAACTGGAATAACCAAATTATGACTTACATTCAAAAAAAAAATAAAAAGAAAAAGTCTCTCATTCCTATGACTTCTCTTAAAAGCTGACTTCAGTGTGGATGGCAATACAGGCCGACCTTCTCAGAATGTGCCAACTGTCTCTTTTATGTTACTGACTTTGAAATGATGTAATTCTTAGGTGTGGCTTCCTACCTCAGAGTACTGTTCTGAGGATCCCTCAAATGCGGCTTCTTACCGCACTGTACTATTTTAAGAATCCCTTAGGTAAAAGCCGGGCGAGGTGGCGCACGCCTTTAATCCCAGCACTTGGGAGGCAGAGGTAGGAGGATCGCCGGGAGTTCGAGGCCACCCTGAGACTACATAGTGAATTCCAGGTCAGCCTGGACCAGAGTGAGACCCTACCTCAAAAAATCAAAAAAAAAAATAAATAAATAAAAAAAGAATCCCTTAGGTATAGCACCCTACCTCATAGTACTGTTCTGAGGAGCAAATAAATTACACTGGCGGGTGCTGTACAGATATGAGTGACCATCAAACAAAACAGATTATCTTAAATCCCTTTCATGGTTTTCCTGTCTGATACAAATGGATCTTTAAAGCTACTGAATCAACCAAATTACCTGTTTAATAAAATGGTCCTATACCTATATCCAAGGTCATCACTATTAATAAATGATATATGCACAATAAAGACTACTAGTGCCAGGTTGGACAGATGGCTTAGTGGTTAAGGTGGCTTGCCTGGGAAGTCTAAGGACCCAGGTTTGATTCCCCAGTACCTACATACACCAGATGCACAGGTGGCACATGTGTCTAGAGTTTGTTTGCAGTGGCTAGAGGCCCTGGTGCACCCATTCTCTCTCTCTCTCTCTTTCTCTCTTTCAAATAAATAAATAAATAAAAATAAAATATTTTTTTGAGAGAGAGAGAGAGAGAGAATTGGCATGCTAGGGCCTCAGCCACTGCAATTGAACTCCAGATGCTTGCGCCACCTAGTGGGCATGTGCAACTTTATGCTTGCCTCACCTTTGTGCATCTGGCTTAGGTGGGATCTGGAGAGTCGAACATGGGTCCTTAGGCTTACTAAAAAAAAAAGGCCTGAGGGCTGGAGAGATGGCGTAGTGATTAAGGCACTTGCCTGTGAAACCTAAGGACCCAGGTTTGATTCCCCAGTACCCACGTAAGGTGGTACATATATCTGGAATTTGTTTTCAGTGACTGGAGGCCCTCGTGCTCCCATTCCTGTTCTCTCTATCTGCCTCTTTTTCTCACTCTCTCTCATCCAGTAATAAATAAATAAATAAATAAATAAATATTTGAAGTAAATAGTAGTACCAGAGCTGATTTTTAAATAATTATGTTCTAATATTAGAAATTTATTTTTATCTTATTTATGGAGTTTTCCCTTAATGCTGTGGTCTAGGCAATAAGAATGACTTCCATCCTTTAACTTATTTGGAGACAAGATCTCCCTATGTAGCCCAGGTTGGCCTCAAACTCATGATCTTCCTGTCTCAGTCTTTCAAGTACTGGGATTATAGGTATGCCTGGCCAACCAGCTCTTCTTTTCTTTCATCATTAGAAAAAAAAAGTACTTGTTATTAAAAGAACCTGAAATAGAAATGACTGGGTCTTACTGGAGAATTCTACCAAGCATTTGAAGAAGAAACATCAATTTTCTCATAATCCCTTCCAAAAAAATAGAACATCTAAGTCATTTCGTAAAACTAGTATTACCCAAAAACCAAGCCAGGCAAAGACAGTGCATGAAATGAAACCAAAACTGCAGATGGATATATCTCATGAGCCATCTTTTGATTTTTTTTTTTTTTTTTTTGAGGTAGTTTCTCACTCTAGTCCAGGCTGACCTGAAATTTACTATATAGTCTCAGGGTGGCCTTGAACTCACAGTGATCCTCCTGAGTGTTAGGATTAAAGTCGTGCACCATCATGCCCAGAATCTTGTGATTTTTAACATGACTTTTCTGGTCTCTATGCAAGGCCCTGCCTTTCCTCCCTAGAATATTCTCTCCTTTTCTCCTTTTTCCATTTTTCTTTCTCTAGCAAATTTCCCCTCATGCCTTGGATCCTGCCTTGGGCATACCTTCCCCAGGAAGCATTCTCTAGCTTTCTTGCATCAACAGACTGGGTTAGGACTCCTTTCTCTGTGCTCCCATGGATTTCTATAATACCACAACCATTACACTTTCAACTCCTTGTAATATATTTAGTTTCTTCTATTTTCTATAACTTGTACAGCCCTGGAATCAGGGGCTTTACCTGCACAGTTCATGATTATATTCTCAGGGATCTAACAGTATGTGGTATACTTATAGGGTCAATATGTAACACATCAGTTTTGTTTTGTTTGTTTTTTTTTAGTTTGTAAATAGAATTTTACTAAATTAATGACTTTACCAAGACCTCATGAGGTTAGTAGAACCCTCTCCCAGTTAGACTGCACATAGGTAATTTCTGTACTAATTTTTCCCATTTTCTCAAGAAGGACTATATACAACATACCAGAGTACTTTCCACTTTTGAATAGTGAGGAAACAAATGTGAGTTAACATCATTGACTTTCACAACATTATTAAATAAAGCAAGTGTGCGATGATACTTGAGCTGTACTTTGTGCAGTTGGACGGACTCACTAAACATTTGCATTTTATTTATTATTTATTTATTTATTTTGAGAGAGAAAGAGAGAGAAAGAGGCAGATAGAGAGGGCACGCCAGGGCCTCAAGCAACTGCAAACAAACTCCAGACACATACTTCACCTTGTGCATCTGACTTATGTGGGTACTGGAGAATCGAACCTGGGTCCTTAGGCTTCGCGGATAAATGCTTTAACTGCTGAGCCTTCTCTCCAGCCCAACATTTGCATCTGATTGATGGGACACAGTTTACTAAGCACTAAGCCAGAGCAAGGAAGTAGGCTACTTCCCATAGTCAGGAATGACAGAGAAGGCTGTATCTCCCACCAGAAGTGTGAGTAGTTAACGAATTCAGGTCTCAGTCTTATAATGTGGGTCATGGAGAGGTCAGATCCTAAAAGTCATTTGTGCAGCTGAAAAAAGTAACTGCTTAATCACTGAAAATTATATTGGGGATATAGCTACAAAATTTGGCCATTGATATATATCTATTGAAGTTTTCCTTGTTTTGTTTTTTTTAGAAGAAGATTTAACATTTACTATTATTTTCAACTACCATAGCAATAATAAACCTAAAACTATAAACTGTGTTTAGTAGTAGCATCCCTTGCCTAAGCAACTTCTATGGGAGTAGCAAAGTGAAGTAAAATTGTCATTTCTTTCTTAGCAAATTACAAAATTGTCATATGGGGGAGAACTATAGCCAGGTTTAGCAGCTATTTATTGGGTTAAAGCCAATACATGTGCATGTGCATGTGTATAGTGTATAGTGTATGCTTATATGCATTTCATTAGCTACTAATCCATCTATGAAACATCCCATGTCTCTTCTACAAATCTCTTCTTGGAACAATTTACAGTGTCATAAATACAGGAAAACATCAACATCTATATTTGCAATTTGTCTCATTATAAGTTGAGCACGGTATATGGAGTTTCATTGTATCTAGAAGACTATAATAAAAAAACAAACAAAAGTCTCAAACTGTGTGCAGACACAAAGGAGCTGAATTAAAGTGTCTGCTCACCCGTCACTCCGCACTGAGGAATCACCAGCATTAGAGCATTCATCTGCCATTTTCTACATGAGTAAAGTAAAAAGAGATGACTCTCCTCTCCAAGAAAGACGTATTTTCTGAGAAGCCACAACCATAGATTATTCTGTATCCATGTGTGTGAATAAATGTGGCTTTGATTGTATATCTGTATTTCTACCTGCAGGTGAAATGTTGAGCTCCCAATACCACCATTGCTCCCCCTTTCTTATAAGAAAAGCTTCTGGGTGGTACTTCTTAAATCCAGAGTGTATAAAATCTGTGAGGCTTCACAAACATGATTATTACCAAACAGATAATAATAATAATAATAATAATAATAACAATAATAATAATAATGTGAGTTAACAATCCAAAATGCAAAATATTTGCAGGTGTGGAGTAAAGCAAATTAGCAATGGAATGGGGGTGTGGGAAGAACTATCTCCTTACATAATGAAAACGATACAAGTGTTTTATAACCATACATGTGCCAAGTTACAGATGAAAGGTCTTCAAAATAATAGTTGGCAAACATGAAGCCAATGAAAATCCATTGTGAATTAACGCTCCAGAAGGATGCTTCCCTTGTTATATTAACAGGGGTGCTTTGGGCACACTTGTTTTCCACTTAGAAAGCAAATTGCTCTTATCAAGGCATGCTGTCAATTTTACAAGGCATTTATTAACTTTATTTAATACAAATAAAAACTGTGCTAAAAAACTGAAAGCTGACAAATTTGACTTGAGTGGACATGGAACTCTGACAAATGTGTTGTCTGGACTCTGCCCCATGTCCTACAGGTGCTAGAAAGCACTGAAGTGAAAATGAGGAAGGGGCCAGGACATGCTGACAAGTCACACACCAGGCTTACCGAGCATGTTCTACTCTTAGGAAATTGTATTGTTAAAAATAAGTGATGGTTGCTCAGGAGGAGGAGTCATGTTCTTCAGTGGTGTAGCCACTGGTAAACTGCCCATGCTCCAGTAAATAGTAAATAACCCCCCCCATACTCTTGCAAGCAACCCTAATTTAACTTAACACCCCCCCACACACACAAGCACATAAAAGAGAGACATGAAAGTAAGAAGGGGATTAGTTGGGAAGAAGAAAGGGTTTAGTAGGAATGGGAGAGGGATAAGAGAGGGTGCTGGGGGTGAATATGATCAAAATTCATTATATACATGTATGGAATTGTCAAAACAAATGTTTTCAAAAAGCGATAAAGCTTGGATGGCACCTTCAAGTTGATAGAGGCATTTGGAGGAAACAAAGCATGCCCACAGTACAGCCAGGACTGTAAACTACAGAGGGGTTGAGCCCAGGCAGCATCTTGCTGGGTCATCGGAGAAAAAAAATCATTGCACACATTTCTGATGATAAAGTCTTGCAAATGCTGAATAAGCCCACGGGGCAGGAGAGAAGTACTTCCTTGGAACCCGACTCTGTCAGACATTTCTGCAGATGTGCTAAGCATTTGTTTCCTTCTTCCTACCCTTCACACTGCCTCTGAAGAGATCTGGAGATGCTCTTGAAATGGGAAGCCCAACTTAAATGCAGACTCAGAGCCAATATCCATCCTTGACAGTGAGACAGGAGGAACTATCACCTGAAACCTTCCTGTCACTGCCCAAGCCAAGGTTCTATCTGTCATAAGAGCTGTGAGTCCTTGGCTAACAGATTAGGTACATCAATAACACACTATCACCACAGTCTGACAATGTCCTGTTACATAGAAGGTCAGAGGTTGACTGAGATGGCAGGGAACCCTAAGCATATTTATCACTGGTCAAGCTTCAAATTGACTTTTAAATTTTGTCAGACTTTCTGAAAAAACTGCTACCAGGTGGTGTTGAGATAATTCCTTTCCATGTTTTTAAAAAAACATTAAATATGTATATATAGTTTACAGTCAAAATCACATTAAGTTGGATGTGATGGTGCACACCTTTAATCCCAGCACTCAGGAGGCAGAGGTAGGAGGACCACTGTGAGTTTGAGGCCACCCTGAGACTACATAGTTAATTCCAGGTCAGCCTGAGCTAGAGTGAGGCCCTACCTCAGAAAAACAAAACAAAACAAAACAAACAAACAAACAAACAACAACAACAAAAATCACATTAAGTCCAAACACTTTACATACTTGGCTCCATACCTAATGTAAGTCAGGGGTACATTATTCAGATTTCTGCACCTTCCCCCTTAAGACAACCCTCCCATAATGCATAGTCATCTAACACAGGAATGATTTGATAGAGCTGTGGATTATCCCAAGACAAGAGGAAAAGAGAGCGTGCTATTCCAAGTAAGAAACAATTATAAGTTCATTTTTTTTTTAATTTGGTAGAGCATGCTTCTACTTTTTTTAAACCTATTTATTTATTTATTTATTTATTTATTTATTTATTTATTTATGTGCAAGCAGAGAGAGAAGAGAGGCAGACAGAGGGAGAATGGGCACACCAGGGTGTCTAGCCACTGCAAACGAATTCCAGATGCATGTGCCCCCTTGTGCATCTGGCTACATGGGTCCTGGAGAATCGAACCAGGATCCTTTGGCTTTGCAGGCAAATGCCTTAACTGCTAAGCCATCTCTCTAGCCCTGTGAGTTCACTTTTGCCAGGCATGGTGGCAAACACCTTTAATCCCAGCACTTGAGAGGCTGAGATATGAGGAGCAACGTGAGTTTGAGGCCACCCTGAGACTACAAAGTGAATTGCAGGTCAGCCTGGGCTAGTGCAAGACCCTACCGCAAAAAACAGAACAAAACAAAACAAAACAACAACAATAACAACAACAACAACAACAACAACAACAACAACAACAACAAAATTATTTTAAAGGTGGCTGGAGAGATTGCTTAGTAGTTAGAGTGCTTTCCTTCAAAGCCCAAGGACCCATGTTCAACTTTCCAAATCCTAGGTAAGCCAGACTTCCAAGGTGACCCAACTCTCAAGTTCGCGCATGCGCACAAGGTGGCACACTGGAGTTTGATTGCAGTGGCTGGAGGTCCTGGCATGCCAATTCTCTCTCTCTCATTTAAAAAAAAAAAAAAAGACTTCACTTTTGATTATCTCCACTTCCACACTGTACCCCCTTTAGCTGAAAAAAAAAAAAAAAAAGAGTTCATACATTGAGATGTTTAATTTCTACCACATAAAAGAATCCCTTGATTTTTAAATTGCCATTCTCAGAGGGCTACACATCATTCTTAAATTAGCCTACAAATGTCACACAAACATGTGAGAAAACATGTTATTGGTTCACAAAATTTAAAAATGGAAGAGACTATGGTGTCTTAAAATGTTTAAAGTAGTAAATATATACTATACATAGTGAATTTCAGGTCAACCTGGGCTAGAGTGAGACCCTACCTTGAGAAACCAAAAAAAAAAAAAAAAATGAAAGAAGATATGTGTTTGCACAAAGATGTTACTATGAATTAACTTGTAATATGCTTACATTCATCATTGCTTAAAAATGTTAAGTTATCGGACAATTGTGACTCTTCTTTGAGAAGCTTACACTCATGCTCTGGGGTAAGTCGTACTTTCTTCCCAAATGCCCCTTTTTCTCTTGCCCCTCAAGTTTAAAATCTGTATTAAAATCTCTTTTAAGGGATTTTAGGGAGATGGCTTAGCAGTTAAAGGCACTTGCTTGTAAAGCCTGCTGCCTTGGGTTACCAATTCCCTAGCACCCACGTAAAGCCAGGCACAAAGTGGCACCTGCATGTGCAGTGGCCAAAGACTCTGGCATGCCCATACACATGCATAAATAGATAAAAATTAAACATCTCTTTCAGAAAGGTCCAACTTTGCTTCATAAAACAACATGAATTGTTACATTTAATGATACAAATATTGGTTTAGCCCTGGTCTAAGATGGCATTTCACTGAGTGGGGATGGGACCCAGAATCACAGTTCTTCCAGCTGTTAACATGAAAATTACATTTTATTTTAAAATGTGAATGTGAAGGGGAATACTGGCACGGATCATCTGTGGCTGTGGGATATCACATGATACTAGGACCATAGTTCCAGGATCATGTTGGGTACATACATTTCCTACTAGGAATAATTAGGGCTTTGACTTTCCGCACAAGTCCTGCCTACTGCACTGCCAGAGAGAAGGCATGGTGTTGTTTCAATTCTCCACCATATGCAAAGTTTTCATAAGAGGAAGTAGGTGCATTAGGGGACTTCTGGGTTCATTTCTTAGAAAGACATCATTGGGCATAGGGCTAGATTTCCCCCACACCTCAATGAAGCACAATAAAGATCGTATTTTATGCTCCAATAATCATTGGCAAGAGCACGATGCCTCCTTCTGTCATCACACCGGGAGCTTCTCACGAAGAAGATCCTGGAACTGGGAAGATGAGGTAAAGTGAGGTCACATCTGGCAACAAGAAAACCATCCGGCCTTTGAACACAAAGATTGTAAAATGTCTACTGTTTTCTTTTCTTTTTCTTTTCTTTTTTAAAAAGTATCATTTTGGGGCAGGGTTGCATGTGTTCTCTGTGCTTATTCCGCAAATCGGGTTGATTATTATTCCAATCACCAGAGGAGGAGAGAGTCACATTAATTTGTAGTAATTAATAGCACTGAAGCATTTGACAGCGCATGTTAACAAGCCTCTTTGATTATTTGGATCTCTAACTGCGGCCCTTCTTGTTTGCATCACCTCCAAGGAATTCATAATATCAAAGCTTAACGGTATCTGATACTTGTCAAAATGCAATTTATAAAAGTTTAATTCTTTTATTGATTTAGTTTGGTTTTGATGCCTGCAGAGTCAGCTCCCTTGACAGAACTTAGCGGATTCAAATGCTTGTCACCAGCTCGGCCTCCTTTTTGCAGGGAACAATTGCCATAGGCCAAGCCAACAGGCATGGTTTAATTGCCATTAATTAAAAGCATAAATCTCTTTTTTCTTCAGTTGCTCTGCTCTTAAAGGGGGCTGCACAGATCTCTCTTTTCCTGTGTTTGTCAGAACACCTCCTGGCAAGCAAAGTTAACCCATTCCATCTTTCTAAGCACTTTCTGGAATAATCTTTTGAAGCGATGCTCTTGTGATCTGATATGAAATGCATGCGGTTCGGTGATATTTAGCAAACTGGATTCCTTCTTTATTGCAATATAATGAGGTCAAATGAATCCCTCCATGGGTTGTATACATGCTTAAATGGTTCTTCGCATTAAATGCCTTTTGACAGCAAATAAAACAGGAGCCAAACAAAACATCAGCTACTTCAAATTGGAAGAGAGGGGAGACGGGAGGAGAATGAGCTTTTCAAAGAAAAAACAAAAAAAAAAAAAAAAAAAAAAGCAGAGAGGGAGCTTTTTAACATTAGGTGCATGGAACCTTCCAGCAAAATAAGTCTGCCTGGTCAATTTTAGATGGGAAGTAATTAGTGAGATTCTTGGGATAAGGGGATGTGCTGAGTTTAGCAGAGCCCAAATGATTATACTGTAAATATTATTCCAGCTCCGTTTACCTTCTGGTATTATCATTAAATCTATTTCATTTAGAAGAGACCCAGTGATGTGAGCGAGGTAGAAATAATGAGGACTCATCGTTCACTCTGATGGGGGAAGGTAAAGAGGGTGGGGGAAATGGCTAGGTTCTTTTCATGATTATCATCATCATTATTATTATTTTTACTTGCTCACAATTATCCTATGAAATGATTATCCACCAGGCTTTGCTATTCAATGGCGGTGTCAAAACAATTCGGTTTCCCCTGCCTGCCAGGCGCCGTCTCTTTTCCCCCCGCGGCCCCGCCGCTGTTTGGGGAGGGTGGGGGAGGGTCGCTGTAAGCAGATTATTGCTTTAAAAGCATTTACACATATTAGTTTTGCTGCATCTGCCAGCTTTCTAGCAGGATGGAAGAGCTGCTGAAGTCCTCCTCTTCCTCCTCCCCCTTCTTGTCCTCCTCCTCCCCTCCTCCTTCTCGCTTTATTTAAAAGAAAAGGGGGAAAAAAAGTTACTTCGGCGCTGGGCTGCTCGTACTCAGCGCATGAATATGTTATGCATCTTTTCAGCGGGTCGGGCTGGGGAGAGTGATTGATTTTTGGCCCCAGTGCACTTTTTGCAAAAAAAAAAAAAAAAAAAAAAATCTTTAAGCGAGTGCGGTGTTGTTTAATTGGTAACGTTCGAGCTAGGCGTGCTGCTGCTGTTGCTGCTGTTGCTGCTGTTGCTGCTGTTGCTGCTGCAGGAACCGGGGAATCCGAGGCTGCAGACTGCTTTGGCTGCGGTGGCAGAGGCTGCTGCGCGAGTCCCCGCGGCGTG
>JAEOAD010000027.1:13552500-13755000 GCA_036365145.1 Orientallactaga sibirica
TTGACCGCTAAGCCATCTCTCCAGCCCTTATTTATTTTTTTTCGAGGTAGGTTTCCCTTTAGCTCAGGCTGACCTGGAATTCACTATGTAGTTTCAGGATGGCCTACAACTCACAGTGATCCTATCACTGCCTCCCAAGTGCTGGGATTGAAGGTGTGCGCCACCATACCAGGCCATGTATTGCTTATTTTTAAGTCTCTTTTATTTATATAACTAATGTGTTCATGTCTTGTTTCATTAAGTGAGCAGTTTCATCATGGCATACTATAGAAAGAAAATTCAGACAACAAGAGAACTATCACTAAGGAACATCTATTTAGGGTTTTCTTTTCTTTTTTTTTTTAAGATTTTATTTTATTTATTAGAGACAGAGAGGGGGGGAGAGAGAGAGAGAGAGAGAGAGCAAGCAAGAGAGAGAGAGAGAGAGAATGGGCGCACCAGGGCCCTTAGCCACTGCAAACAAACTCCAGACGCGTGTGCCACCATGTGCATCTGGCTTATATGGGACCTGGAGAATCGAACTGGGGTCCTTAGGCTTCGCAGGCATGCACCTTAACCGCTAAGCCATCTTTCCAGCCTCCCACCCCCCTTTTAAAATAAAAGCAAGGGCTGGAGAGATGGCTTATTGGTAATGCACTTTCCTAAAGATCCAGGTTTGATTCCCCAGAACCCACATAAAGCCAGATGTACATGGTGGCACATGTGTCTGGAGTTCATTTGCAGTGGCTAGAGACTCTGACACGCCCACTCATTCTCTGTCTCTCTCGTAAATAAATAAAAACAAAGAAAGACCAATGCGGTACATATCTGTAATTCCAGAAACTCAGGAGGATGAGGTAGAAAGACTGTCAAGTTTGAAGCCAGCCTGAGCCTGTTTTCAGATAGGCATCAAACTCAATGGATCATGAATCTATTAAGATGAGCCAGAAAGTAAACATAAAGGGTTCTGCTTAATTATTTATAATTACTTTAGATTAAGTTATTTTCTATTTATGTACTTAATAAATAAAATGATCTATCTTTTCAAACAATTCTTTTTTGGGGGGGGGCGGTTTCCAAGGTAGGGTTTCACTCTAGCTCAGGCTGACCTGGAATTCACCATATAGTCTCAGGATGGCCTCGAACTCTCAGCGATCCTCCTACCTCTGCCTCCCGAGTGCTGGGATTAAAGGCATGTACCACCATGCCTGGCTTCAAACAATTCTTTTTAAAAAATATTTTTATTTTCAAGGAGAGAAAGAAAGAGGGAGAGAGGAGGAGAGGGAGCAAATGTGCATGTCAGGGCCTCTAGCCGCTGCAAATGAACTCCAGATGCATGTGCCACACTGTGTATCCAGCCTTATGTGTGTACTGGAGAACTGAACCGGGTCATTAGGCTTTGAAGGCAAGTGCCTTAACTGCTGAGCCATCTCTCCAGCCCTTGATTTTTTTTTCTTTCTTTTTTGAGGTAGAATCTCACTGTAATCCAGGCTGACCTGGGACTGGCTTCAAACTCACAGCAATCCTCTGCCTCTTGAGTGTGGGGATTAAAGGCATCCACCACCATGCTTGGCCTCTAGATATGCTGAAACTTAGAGGAACTCCCCCCACCTTTTTTTTTTTTTTTTTTTTTTTTTTTAAACTTTCTTCACATTCCTCACTTTCCATTCTTGAAATATTTCAGATTTTGGTGTTTGTGATTTATTTGCATGTTACTGACAACAGACAAGTTTAAAACTGAAGGTATGCAAGAGTCACTTGTTAACTTTTATTCAAGGCTGGATTCACTTTCAGTAAGGATAATGACCCTGGTTCCATTCTCTGATCTAGACTGTTAAATATAATGGTAATATTAATATTATTTTCTCTTGACTTAATTAGGAAGTATTTTTCTGCAAAGACTTGATTCAAAGTAGCAACAATGCAGGGAAAGCTACATAAACCACCAGCATTAACAGAAGTAGTACAGGATGAGTATCCATTATCTGAAATCCTTGGGACTAGAAATAGAAGCAACTATAAATAAAGAGATAGCACCACCATACCTGAGTGTTATGAACTGACAGGTAACTCTACCCCCAACCCAATGTGCCATTTTAATACAATTTCCATATTTAATCAAGTCCTATTAAAGTATGCTTACAATCTTTAATTCTAAGGTCCTTACATTTTTGATAGCCATAAAAAGATGTAGCTACAACAATTTCCATTTTTCAACTCTTTAAAAAACAAGGCCCTATAGTGAAAAATAGGATGTTTAAAAAAGCAGAGAAAAAAAAAATAAAGGTGTATTGCTTGCAGATTATCAAGAAATGACATTTATCAATTCCTCCAAAGACAGTAGGATTAGTTTAACTTAATCACAAATTGATGACAGTTTCCTATTATACCACAGGATCTCCATTTATTAAGGTGCAACAGAAGGAGTTAAAACATTTTGTTATCTTTCCTTGTTATCCATAAACCAGTTAATTTTTTTAGAAACTGAAGGAAGTGGCTAGAAAGAAAAGCAGCATTTAATTCATATCTATCTCTTACCAAGTATAGATGTATTTACTTAATTTGCTTCCTTCTATCTCTCTCTCTTTTTCTTTTTTTTTTTTTTTGAGGTAGAGTCTCACTCTAGCCCACGCTGACCTGGAAGTCATTCTGTAGTCAGACTGGCCTCAAAATCATGGCAAGCCTCCTACCTCTGCCTCCCAAGTGCTGGGATTAAAGGTTTGTGCCAATTTGCTTGGCTTTTTAATTTACTTTATTTCATCAAATATGTGATATCATAAAGTTTTACTTCTGGTCATGTATGTATGTATGTATGTATGTATGTATGTATGTATGTATGGATATAACAATTTTAACTTACAACTGTAGGAAAAAATTTCCTTTTTATAAAACACTAACCTGTCTACTTCGTCTCGAGCCACAATGTCTCCTTTCTTTAAGGCCTTTATAGCAAACATCTCATTTGTGTGTTTATATTCAGCCAATAGCACCTAGAATGAGATTAAAATAATTATTTTCTATTGAATTATTAAGTTTGTAGGCATTTCTAAAATTCTGAAAGAGGGGTTTGGGGATATGGCTCTGTGGCTTATCACACTTGCTTGCAAAGCCTGCAGACCTGGGTTCAATTCTCCAGCCACTCACATAAAACAAGATACAAAAGGTGGTGCATGTGTCTCGTTTGTTTAAAGTGGCAAGAGACCTTACACACACAAATAAATACATTTTTTTTAATTCTAAAAGATTACCTTTCCAAAATGTCCTCTTCCCAAGACAGCACAACATCTGAAGTCTTGTAGATTAAACTGAAACCTTTGCTGCGACCTAAGAACAGTAACTCCCATTACAAAATAAGGCAATCAACCATGCAGACATAAATTCATAGCCACACAACACTCTTTACCTTCTGTTGTCAAGTTCCTGAATACCACTGTATCCTAGACCTGAATCAGGAATCTCACACTCATATCCAGATTGGGATTTTGGACGTATACTGTTCCTTTCATTCTCAATATCAAAAATAGTTTCTGAATCCTGAAAAATACCAACTATTAAATCATAGAAACATTCAGAAAACAACTTATTGCTGACCAAGTGAGCAACAGAGAGGGTTTCAGACAATAAGACACACAATGCCAACCAAGCTCCTTCTAGCTTAAGCAGCTATTCCCCCTCCCACCGTTGCCTGGGAACATGCAGATGTTCATGACAATGTCAAGCCAACACTAAAGAACTCAACTATCTCCTGCCAACTTGGTCTACCCAAATTCACCCCAATATATAATTCTAGCTGACATATACCCTTCACTCACTAAGATGCTTTTGCTACTAATTTACTTGGTAAAAAGGAGTTAGTTATGTAGTATATAAAATGTCTTGCCTGTCTGGGTGTGTCCAGAACTTTTAATTCAGGAGGGTCATCTATTTCTCCAAGGGAAGAAGCACGTGGTGGAGCTGGAGGAGGTTCAGGCTCAAGATCAAAATCCAATTTGGTTACTGTGGAATCACTAACAGAAGGCAATACAAGTTATCCAAACAGCAATCAAAAATATTTATTTTATATAGCTATCTATAAAATAAAAGCAAAGTGGGCTGGGGAAATGGCTTAGCGGTTAAAGCATTTGCCTGTGAAGCCTAAGGACCCCAGTTCAATTCCCCAGGATCCACGTACGCCAGATGCACAAGGGGGTGCATACGCCTGGAGTTTGTTTGCAGTGGCTGGAGGCCCTGGCATGCCCATTCTCTCTTTCTCTCTATCTGCCTTTTCCTCTTCTCTCTCACAATAAATTTAAAAATATTTAAAATCAAAGCAAACTAACAGTTTTAAGTAAACAGAGACTAATTCCACAATACTACTTGGAAAGAATAGTGACCCATCCCAATGGCTGTGTGTTTCGTGTGAGACATTCTTAAGCGTCAGGTGTGTACCTGGCTGGTGGTGTGAGTTCAGGCATGCGTACGTCAACCACTGGCACTGAGGAAGGCACTGGAGCTTGTGGGCTGAAGGTGCCAGAATGATTTACTGTTGGAATAGCTCGCCTCACTAGCCTTCCCCAAGTGGCAATATTAATATTCATTTGAGGAGCTCTGAGAAATGTTTTGCCTGCAGACACAGTGAATAAAGAAAACAAAACAAGTAATTTTATATATCACCAAAAGCCACAATTAAAAAAATTCATATTTATCAGTTTGTAATTTATGAGGAACAAACAAAATTTGTTACTTAAACCATTTCTTAACTATTTGCTACTAAAGGCTAGTATAAACTGCACAAATAGTTTATACAATAAATAGGTAAAGAACTATTAGGGTTTTTCTTCTTAACTGTGCTAGTGAGACATGGTTAAGGTTTTAAAAAGAATTCAAAGAACCAGTCATGGTGGCACACGCTTTTAGTCCCAGCATTTGAGAGGCAGACTTAGGAGAAGCACCATGAGTTCAAAGCCAGCCTGGGGCTACACAGTGAGTTTCAGGTCAGTCTGGGCAAGAGTGATTAAAAAAGAAAGAATCTGTAACTAATAAACTATAATATTCAGCTATGTCTGAATTTGCTGAGAAAGTAAAGTAGGTAATGGAATAGGAAAAGAATAAAATGGAGCCTGAGTTATTACTGCTGAAACAGAGTGAAAGTCACGGTTGGTGGCATTAGATCCAGTTCTTGGGAGGTGGGACAGAGGGATCCATTTAAGGCCATTCTGAGCTAGATAGCAATTCCGAGGCCAACCTGTGCTACAGGAGACTGTCTCAAAAAAGAAATTACTGAGTGATGATACATTTGCATTCCGCTTAAGGGTATGTTTTGGATATTCCTTAATAAATGTTAGAAATGAATTAAAAAGAAATATCAGATGGAAAATACTTTAAAAATAATAGAACCAGATGTGGTGGTACACACCTTTAATCCAAGCCCTTGGGAGGCAGAGGTAGGAGGATGGCAGTGAGTTCAAAAGTTCAAGGCCAGCCTGGGACTATATACTGAATTCCAGGTCAGTCCGGGACAGAGTGAGACCATACTTTGAAAAAATAAACAAACAAAAAAGTTGTGCTCAGGGAATTTTGCAAAAGAGGGGGTGGAAAGATTGTAAGAGCCACAGGGTGGGATGGAATATCCAGAAGCACTGCCCATGCACAATGACTGACTGCTGCTCCCACAACTCATAACTCAAAACCCCATGGTGAATACCAGCAATCCCACTGAGGAGGGCCCTGAGTGGAATGGGGAAAGGGAGGAGGGAAATGATGGCACCAACACATGATGTGTCCATGCAAAGATTCTACTTAATAAAGAAAAGAAAGCTGGATTCTCTATAACTAAAGCATTAAATATTTTATATCTGTTTCTTAGTAATACCTTGTTGTTTAGAAAAAATTTTCTTTTGTCTTTGGAGTTTTGGTCTTCTTTCAATAACTGGATTAAAAAAGGTAACCTGCAATGAAGAAAATTAAAGCTAGCATGAAAATAACACTGGCTTTATGGTTCATGAAATCCACCAAGCTCATAAATTTTGAGAACTTAAAGAAATCTTAGCTAAAATTTAGTTCAACCCTTTCACTTTCCAGATGAGAAAGCCGAACTCAAAGAGTGTAAGTGACTTTCTCAAGGTCACACATCTAGTCAGTAGCACAGTGGTCAACAATTCAGGCACCTGGCTTTCAGCCCAACACCTTTTCCATTTCTATACCATGTTGCCCAGACACACAATTTTAATTATAGTTATGTACATTTAATAAACACATTTATTACCTCTGCAAATAAAGTACCCTGTGGTTCCAAATAGAGACACATGCCATGCCGCTGGTTGTCTAAAAAATCTTCTAACCTCAGAAATTTTACAGCACACAGAGACCGCCAATCACGCCAATAAACTGAAATTTCCAGTTCACGTGACTAGGATAATTAAAAAAAATAACAAAGGACATCATCGGACACAAACTTAGGTAAAATATCACGAAAATATGAAATACAAATACAATAAACAAAGATGGTACACACAAACCACAACATTTTAAAGAAAAATTTTTGATTTTTTTCCCCCCAAGGTAGGGTCTCACTCTTGCTCAGGCTGATCTGGAATTCACTATGTAGTCTCAGGGTGGCCTTGAACTCATGGTGATCCTCCTACCTCTGCCTCCCGAGTGCTAGGAATCAAAGGTGTGCGCCACCACGCCCGGCTCAATATTTTTCAGTTGTATACTACCTTTAACAAATCTATACATTTTAACTCAAAGGAACAAAACTTATGACTACAGCACTCCTCTCCCACATGGGGCTGTGCTTCTGTCTTGCAGAGCTCCTTTCTCTACATGCTGTCACTTGCTGTGTTACTCTCAAAACAGCCCAACGCTTGCCTTGAGGAACCTTTATCGTAAGTTATTTCCGTTATTTCCTTATCCCACCGTTGAGCCATAGAAAGGTCTGAACATAGTGTTTCCTCTGCACTTAAGCTGTGCCACACACTGTGCTCAGCACTTTAAGAATATTACCACTGGGCAGTAGCAGGCCCAGTGAGGACAGCAGCCTGCACAGGTTGGGAGAAAAGGGGAATTCAGACTGCTTGATACAGAAAAATGTTCATTTATTACTATACCAAAAACTACTCCAAAGTCCAGGTACAAGTATTTAATCCTATATCTATGAGAGAATACACTGTGGTCATTAAAAATAATGATTACATAGGAAACACTTATGATTTTAACAACCTATTACAAAATGCACTTGTAGTACCTGACTTTCAAGTTGAGACCAAGCCATAACCTGAATTCTGCATGCATGACAATCTATGCACATTTAATTAAAGTACCACACTCCCCCACTATTTTTTTTTCAGGATTATGCAGATCTACACAAAGAGATAAATGTATTTCCCTTTAGGCTCAACAAAGTAATAAACTACTTATTTTATATTATATAACAACTTTCAATTTGTGGAATTATACATATTATGTAGACTTCAAGTATAGATAATAAAAACTTTTTGAACTCATAAAACTAACTTATAAAAATAAAAACATAAAAGAGTTATAAAAATGCAGTATGAAAACACATATTGTCAAAACAGAAGGAGCCAGAACTATCAGTTTGGTCTTAAGTGTTCCCAGCTAGTGAAGACATTGGGAAGTAGTGGCAACTTTTAGAGGTGGGGCCTGGAAGGAGGCAGAAAGTCTGGGGGAGCTGTACTTGAGGGTTATACTGCGCCTCTGTCTCTTCCATCCTGGCTACCCTGAAGTGAGCTGCCTTCCTCTTCCATGTGCTTCCTTCACGTCCCAGGTCTAAGAGTATGGCCAAGTGATTATCAACCAAAGCCTCTGAAACCCTGAGCCGAGATAAACTTTTCTTCATTTGAGATGACAAACATTATCACCGTGACAATGCATGAGTAATGCAGTCTGTTGTCAGCAAGGTAAAGAACTACACCTCACTTTTAACTCAATGTTAACATCCTGAAAGTGAAAGTATGAGAATATATTCTAGAAACAGCAAATGGTACAGAATGGAGTATTAATCATATTGTACTTGAGTAAAAATAGGTGAGATGGGGGCTGGAGAGATGGCTTAGTAGTTAAGGTGCTTGCCTGCAAAGTCAAAGGACCTCGGTTCAATTCTCCAGGTCCCATGTAAGCCAGATGCACAAGGTGGCGCATGCGTCTGAGTTTGTTTGCAGTGGCAGGAAGCCCTGACGCACCCATTCTCTCTCTCTCTCTCTCTCAAATAAATAAATAAAAATAAAATATTTAAAAAAATATGAGGTGGCTCATTGGTTCAAGGTCTCATAATGCTTGATGCAAAGTGGTACATACATCTACAATCCCAGTGTGCCTATGACAATGGCAGGGGAACTAGAACAATCTAAAGACAACAGGTCAGCCAGCCTGAGGTTCCTTTTAGCCTGGCAGTTCATTTGCAGAGGCAAGAGTCCATTTCTCAAAGGAGGAAGAACATACACATCTCAAAGTTGTACTACAACTTCCACAAGTGCATTGTGATGTGTGTGCACTTGCACGCAGAGAAATAAACTTTTTTTTCTTTTTCTTTTGGTTTCTTTGAGGTAGGGTTTCATTCTAGTCCAGGCTGACCTGGAATTCACTATGTAGTCTCAGGGTGGCCTTGAACTCATGGCGATCCTCCTACCTCTGCCTCACAAGTGCTGAGATTAAAGGCATGTGCCACTACGCCTGGCTCATTTTTAAAATTTTTATTTATGTATTTATTAGAGACAGAGAGAGAAAGAGAGAGAGAGAGAGAATGGGCATTCTGGGGCCTCTACCCACTGCAAACGAACTCCAGATGCATGTGCCACCATGTGCATCTGGCTTACGTGGGACATGGAGAATTGAACCGGCATCAGCATCCTTAGGCTTCACAAGCATGAGCTTTAACTGCTAAGCCATCTCTCCAGCCTGAAATAGACAATTTTACAAAGCATAAAAGTTTAAATTTTCTTTAAAAATATTTTATTTACTTATTTGAGAAAGAAAGAGGCATAGAGAGAGGTTGGGGTGGGGGAGAATATGAATATGGGCGTGCCAGGGTCTCCAGCCACTGCAAACCAACTCCAAATGCATGTGTCACCTGTGCATCTGGCTTATGAGGCTACTGGAAAATTGAACCTGGGTCTTTAAGCTTCACAGGCAAGTGCCTTAACTACTAAGCCATCCCTCAAGCCCAAGTTTAAATATTTTTAAAAATCATATTTATTTATTTATTTATTTATGAGATAGGGAGGGAGAGAGAATGGGCATGCCAGGGCCTCTTTCTAATACACACTCCAGATCTTGTGCCACTTTGTGCATCTGGTTTTATGTGGGTACTGGGGAATTGAACCGGGGCTGGCAAGCTTTGCAAGCACCCACCTTTAACTGCTGAGGCATTTCCCCAGCCAGGAAAGTTTTATTTTTATTTTTGGTTTTTTGAGGTAGGGTCTCACTCTGGCCCAGGCTGACCTGGAATTCCCTACGTGGAATTCTCAGGGTGGCCTTGAACTCATGGCAATCCTCCTACCTCTGTCTCCCGAGTGCTGGGATTAAAGGTGTGCACCACCACGCCCGGCTCAGGAAGGAAAGAGTTATTTTTAAAAAACAAACTGGAAGAACAATTAAATTGAGGAATGGCAATTTATATTTTTTCATGTCAGGGAAGGAAGGTCTATCTTCTCTTACCTTCCCGTACTGTTTTTGGGTAGAAGATTTGTTATGGATCAAGCAGATTTCAGCAGATGCTGGGAATGGAAGCACTGTTTATATGATGTATATATACACATACATATATATTATTTATTTGCAGAGAGCGAGCAAGAAAGAATGAGTGAGAATATGGACATTCCTGGGCCTCCAGTCACTGCAAACAGAACTCTACTTTGTGCATCTGGCATTATATAGGTACTGGGGAACTGAACCTTGGCTGTCAGGCTTTGCAAGCAAATGCCTTTAACTGGTAAGCCACCTCTCCAGCCCCTGAAGCAGTGTTTATTATAAGTTTTCACTTTCATACTTCTAAATTATAGGACTATGTCTTACTCCAGAGAGCAGGTCCAGACACCTCACTTACTATTTACCTAGCAATCAGGTAAAATTAAGGCACTGATTCACTTCTGTCTTTTTATTCCATGCTTCAAAGCAGAATTTATTACACATCTAAGCTTTAAGACGAAGGGGACCTATCAGACGTCAAGCTTGCCTTTGTGGCATTCTGTGTTCTGTGAATATTTGCTTCACAACTTAAAAGGAGGGTGAATCTAATCCAGAGATGTTTTATATCAGTATATAATTTCTGTCATGAGCCCTCCGTCCTCTAACCCCTAGAATCCAGTGTGGTTTGAGAAACACAACTAGGGATACAGTATCTGACAGTCCTATTTAGAATGTAAACTCCAAGTGTGATTGCTCATTTACTGACAATTTTCCAGATGAAGCAGGTCAGTTCTATAAGGCAAGGGCAGTGCAAAGGAGATTCCGGTTAGGTTTAGGAACAACTAAATCTAGATGAAGTAAAACCACTACCAAGGGCTGGAGAGGTGGCTTAGCAGTTAAGGCATTTGCCTGCAACGCCAAAGGACCCAGGTTTGATTTCCCAGGACCCACATAAGCCAGATGCACAAGGTGGTGCACATGTTTGGAGTTTGTTTGCAGTGGACAGAGGCCTTAGCATGCCCATTCTATCTGCCTCTCTCTCAAATAAATAGATAAAAATATTTTAAAACGTATTTCAGAAGAAAAACACTACCAAAACAAGCCAAGCAGTAGGAGTTGAGTTGGGCAAACTGATAGTACTGGCTGAATACTCTAGTTTGTGTTTCATTTTGCTTTATTATGATCTTGAATCAGAGAACACTATTGTATGGAAAAGGAAAGAGACACCGAACAGCTTTACATGTAGCTGAAGAAGTGGTGAAACAAATTTTTAAAAAAGAGTTGCAATTAAAAAACAAAACAAACAACATCAGTATACATCTAGCGTAAAGGATGACTGTAAGTTGACTGAGAATCCCAAGGACACCAGGGATTCTTTCAAAGACACAGTGACATCTATTGGACTCCATAGGAACTACTACCAGTTCAAGGGGGTTCAGTTTCACTATTACTAGCACACATTTCCTTCAGATGGTACACTATCTTTGCTAGGCTACTTTTCTAACAAAAACAAGAAGCAAATGAAATAAATCACCATGGAAGAGGAAATGGGAGTTCATTATATCCCAAGCTTTGGGATGTTATTTTGTGTCCAAGTAGGCAGCCCATTTACTGTGGTTATACAAAAACAAAAGTATTTTCTTTTAGCATTTATGCTTTTATTTTCCCCAAATATTGTACTTCTAGGATATAGGATGCAGAAAATTTAGCAGGTGTAGGAGGAATCTGAGACTTTATAATTTACAAAACAAAATTATAGGTGGGGCTGGAGGGATGCTTAGTGGTTAAGGCGCTTGCCTGCAAAGCCAAAGGACCTAGGTTCAATTCCCCTGGACCCATGTAAAGACAGATGCACAAGGTGGCGCATATGTCTGGAGTTCGTCTGAATTGGCTAGAGGTCCTGGCGCACTGATGCTCTCTCTTTCTCTCTCTAATAAATAAAATAAACAAATAAATAAAATGTAGGTGCCTGATAGAAGACTTGGAATAGACAAGACAAAGTTGGTAAGAGGATAAAGACCTGAATGAAGTATTTGAAAGGAAACGTTTACAAGCCCCACTAAGATAGGATACCAACACTCAGTATTACTTTGTGTAATTTCAGTAGCATTCAGCCTACTGAAACAGACAGGGCACATAGTAGGAATGATTTTCTATGAGGGTTTTTATAGTAGATGAACTTCTATGCAGGAACTGAGTGACACTGCTTTCAGGGTAAGGAGAGACAGGAATGAAGTTTGGTAGGGAGTGATGGCATTAAAAATACCTAAAGAATCAAGGAAATGGGAATGTTTGAACAAACTAGCATTTGGGAACAAAGAAGGAAGGAGCCAGAAGAATAGCAATATCAAGAACAACCATTATGTACAAGTATTATTTTAGGTGTTATTTATGAAAACAGATAAGGGATTTGGTGAGTTTGGTATACAGAACTAAAGAGTTCAACAAATGTAAAAAAACAGTGTTTCACGTTATTTTGTTTTCTCTTGGAAACTTGACTAAGCCTTTTATAATGAACAATGAGGGAATCCATAGAAAATGAGAAACTATACAATTATTGTGTTTGTAACACACATTAAAAGACCAACTTTTGTAACTAACATAAAAAGAGTAACCTGATAGGACAGAAAGGATGACTAGTAGTTAAGTCATGAGGAATTCTAGGCTAGTTTTATTAAACCAGTAAATCATAATTTCTTTAATTTGTAAAATAAAATCAAAATGAATTACATTACTGTGGTGGTTTGATTCAGGTATCCCCCATAAACTTAGGTGTGCTGAATGCTAGGTTCCTAGCTGATGGAGCTTTGGGAATTAACATCTCCTGGAGGCAGAGTATTGTTGGGGGCAGGCTTATGGGTGTTCCAGTTCCCCTTGCCATTGTTTAGCACACTCTCCTATTGCTGTTATCCACCCTCTGTTCATGCCATTGTTTTCCCTGCCAACATGGAACTTCCCCCTCGAGCCCGTAAGCCAAAATAAACCCTTTTCCCCACAAGCTGCTCTTGGTCAGGTGATTTCTACCAGCAATGCGAACCCGACTGCAAGAATTATCAAGTTACCATACTGTTTCAAAGTGGTAAACCTCAAACATCCTTTTATATAGAACTACAAAACAAAACAGTCCTTATTACCTCCTGAGAAAAGTCTGGAGGACACTGAGGTATTTTAGAACATAATTTGAAATTTTGTAAATTTTTTTTTTTTTTTTTAATTTGAGAGAGAGAAAGATAGAGAATGGATGTACCGGGGCCTCCAGCCACTGCAAACAAACTCCAGACGCATGCACTACCTTGTGTATCTGGCTTACGTGGGTCCTGGGGATTCGAACCTAGGTCTTTTGGCTTTGCAGGCAAGTGTCTTAACCGCTATGCCATTTCTCCAGTCCAACTTTTGTAGATCTAAACCAGCTGTAGAAGTCTCTTAAAATTACGCTGTCTTTATACCTCACTCATATCACCACAGAGGAAAAAGTCTGTACTCAGAATAAAGACACTGAAGGTTTAGTACTAGTTCTGAACAGGGCTAAATGTGACTTGCTGGTTTTCCATCCACCCACCCCTCCCCTTTTTTTAAAAATGAGTTTAATTTTTAAAAAAATTTTTTATTTTTAAAGTTTTATTTATTTGAGTGAATCAGAGAGAGAGACAGAGACAGAGAGAGAGAGAGAGAGAGAGAGAGAGAGAGAGAGGGAGAGAATGGGCATGTCAGGGCCTCTAGTCACTGCAAACGAACTCTAGATGCATGAGCCACCTTGTGCATCTGGTTTATGTGAGTCCTGGGGAATCGAACCAAGTTCCTTTGGCCTTGCAGGGAAGCACCTTAATAGCTAAGCCATCTCTCCAGCCCCTCCTCTCTTTTGCAGTGCTGGTAGGACCCAGGATTTCACATGTACTAAGCCAGTATTCTGCCACAGCCCCTCTTAAGTTTCATTATGTCAATCCTGTAATTATATTAACTAGGCTCTGAGATGAAATAAAATGACATTCAACCAATTAGCTCTCCATCACTCAAAATGACCTTTAATGTGAATTAGATCCATAGGCATAAAGACTATGGCTAAAGAAAGAATACCACAGAATGGCTAACATGTGCCAGGATAGTAAAAGGCAATGAATATATAGTACCTCAGACTTTCTACCTAACATTTTTCTATTACAGCCTTAAGCTCACTTCAGAGATAGTGAGCCAAATGACAAGCAACATTCCTTTGTAACTTGTCATACTAACAAACAGCTGAAAAACAGTAGACATAAGACATGAGCCCTACCATTCAATGACTCTTGTTTTGTCCTTCAAGCTATGAAGCATACAGCCAATCTCTTCTCTAAGTATTTGATGTGTTGCTTACTGTGAATCTGCCACTTGAAAACCTCAGGATGCAGCATAAAGCAAGGAGGATAGGATTAAATATGTGGGCAGCGTATTGAATAAATGAATGATGCGAAACCTAAGAATGCATGCCTGAATGAAAGTACTATTTTTGGAAGATAAGTCTGGTATGCAGATATATGGAGATTAACACTAAATTCTTACCACTATTTTAAACCTTTACATGAACTTAATCTTCACCCATCTCATTATGTCACTGAGGTAGATACTGACTACTAAAAATAAGAAAAGGGTAAGCATTTTATTTATGTGCAACAATGCAGCATTCAGGTGAAACAGTAAGAACAATAAGGATGGTCTGACAAGAACATCTGCTTTGGGGCTGGAGAGATGGCTTAGCGGTTAAGCACTTGCCTGTGAAGCCTAAGGACCCCGGTTTGAGGCTCGATTCCCCAGTACTCATGTAAGCCAGATGCACAAGGGAGTGCATGCATCTGGGGTTCATCTGCAGAGCTGGAGGCTCCTGGTGTACTCATTCTGTCTTGCTCTCTGCCTCTTTCTCTCTTTGTTGCTCTCAAATAATAAATAAATAAAAGTAAATAAAAATAAAAATAAAGTCTTTTAACCGGGTGTGGTGGCACATGCCTTTAATCCCAGCACTTGGGAGGCAGAGGTAGGAGGACTGCCATGAGTTCAAGGCTACCCTGAGACTACATAGTGAATTCCAGGTCAGCCTGAGCTAGAGTGAGACCCTACCTCAGAAAACCATTAAAAAAAAAAGTCTTTAAAAAAGCATGTTTGTCTTGAAGATAATACAAGAGACTGGAAAAACATTTGACAGGTAGAAGCTAGAGCAGAAAACACTGAACCACTTTCCTAGTCTGCATCATCACTAGGCAGTGACTGCTTTCACTGAAACATGCAACTGTAAAAATGTCACTGATAGAAATTACCTTATTATTATTATTATTATTATTATTATTATTATTATTATTATTTTTGGAGACACAGAGAGACAGAGAAAGAGAGAGGGAGAGGAAGAGAGATAAAGATGGGCACGCCAGCAGCGTCTCAGGTGCTGCAAACAAAATCCAGATGCATGCGCCCCCCCTCCCCCGTGATCAAGTGCTGCATTGCGCCCTTGAGTCACTTTGCATCTGGCTAAATGTGGGACCTGAAGATTGGAACCACTGGAGATTGGAACCAGAGCTCTTAGGCTTACGAGGCAGGCGCCTTAACCGCCAAGCCATCTCTCCAGCCCTTATTTTGGTCTTTTGAGGTAGGGTCTCACTCTAGCTCAGGCTGACCTGGAATTCACTATGTAGTCTCAGAGTGGCCTGGAACTCACAGCAATCCTCCTACCTCTGCCTTCCAAAGTGTTGGGATTAAAAGTGTGCCCCACTATGCCTGGCCAATTTTTATATCAAAATACAATTAAGTTTAAATATTTTCCTTTTACAACCAACACATATTTAAATCTAAAATAAAGTTATCACTACAGAGTCCAATATAACTTGTACAGGGTTGTATAGCCATAGACTGGATGCTTGCCATTTATGTAATTTGTAAAAAACATTGAGACATGTGGACAATTGGATGAGAGAGTGAAAAAGCTTCTTTTTTTAAATTAATTTTTTAAATTTTAAAATTTTTAAAAAATTCATTTGATACGGGGGGGGGGTGAGAAAGAGAGTGAGTATGGGTGTACCAGGACCTATAGCCAAGGCTAATGAACTCCAGACATATGTGCCACCTTGTGCATCTGGTTTATGTGGGTTCTGAGGAATTGAAACTGGAACCTTTGGCTTTGCAGGCAAGTTCCTTAACTGCTAAGCCATCTTTCCAGCCCAAGAGCTTCTTTCAAAGCTAATTTTCCTAAGATAATCTATAAATCTTGTTACTGTAGTAGTTCATGTTATTAAAATTCCAAATAGTTTGGCAGAGTTGTGGAATACAGCTGTAGACTTAGCAAAGCTGAGGCAGGAGTACTGAACTTTGAGACTAGCCTGGCAACATAGCAAATCAAAACAAAACAAACAACTCAAAATTCAACCCATCACACACACATTGACAGATTTCACTTGTGTTGACTTTTCAGGTCAATGGAGATTAGGCATTTTCAAATTACTGTACAAATGAAAGCTACTGAAGCAAACTGATATTCACTTATATCTTAAGATAGATTTATATATTATAGGTTTATATATTATAGGACCTGAAATGTCAAAAATATCTTGGTTCTTATTGTTATTAATAAAACTTTAAATATTCTGAAAAATGAAACACATGCAAAGTGAATTATAATTGTAAGTAAAATTCACGTAAAAATTCTCTCATCTTACCCTGTCTAGTTCCAGTGTAAACTTCTGGTCCCAGGACTGATTGGAAATGGGTTTCCAGCTAGTTTGTCCAACCACAGTATTATCTAACTTCAAAACTGCACAGACATCATCTGTAATTAAAATGCATAAATTTGCTTAAAAATCTTTAAACCTTTAAAACACAAAACCACTATTTGATATCATCAAAAGTCTTAAGATTCTTTGAAAACAGGGTTTTTCATAATCAATACTGGATCTTTTGAATCCTTAGTGGGAAATATATATATATACACATATATACATATATATGTATATATATTTACTAAATCCAAATTTTCTTTTGCGTATGATAAATGACCAAATACTAATCATTATTTTTTGAATATGAATACTGTGACTAAAAAGGCTCATCACAGGTGACCAGTATCTGTTTACACACTGTTGTATGTGTATTAGTATCAATCAAAGTGTCTCCATATATGTCTATGTCTGTTAGCTATAGAGCTTGTTACCTCACACAATTCTTTTTTTCTCCCCCAGGATAGGGTCTCACTCCAGCCCAGGCTGACCTGGAACTCACTATGCAGTTTCACGGTGGCCTCGAACTCACGCGATCCTTCTATCTCTGCCTCCCTAGTGTTTGCCTGGCTACCAATTCTTTAGTTTCACATTTCCCTAAAGCTGCTCTCTAAATACAGAACATTCACTTGTGTCTCTATAGCAGGCTGGGTTGTGTATGTCATCTCTCTCGTTATATATTTAGGTATAGTTTATAATAATGTTTGAGAATGTCTTCAAATACTCCTAAATCTCTTGATGACTATAGAGTATGATACAATCCCAGTACACCATTTGTCTAGTAATTAGTTACCAACATATCAATATTAATTTGACTGCTGAGTACTATCGCAGTATACCTCTCTTCTAGTAGTTACAGCCTCTGAGTATTGGTTTGGAAATGTCATTAAACCATTAACAGATGGGAACCTATGAGAAAGACAAGACTGGTCTCATAGTTCCTGCATACCTTCATTTTGCCATAAAAAGTGATGTGCAGCATTTCATTCTTTCAAGAGAATTTGTTATCTGTCATTCATTGTTGTATTTTCACAAATATAAAATCTGTTGCTTTTCTGTTTTCTATTATTACAAGTTTTTTTTTTTTTTGTTTTTTGAGGTAGGGTCTCACTCTAGCTCAGGCTGACCTGGAATACACTATGTAGTCTCAGGGTGGCCTTGAGCTCATGGTGATCCTCCTACCTCTGCCTCCCAAGTGCTGGGATTAAAGGCGTGCACCACCATGCCCGGCTTATTACAAGTTTTGATATTTAAAAATTTTTAAGTTTTATTTTGTCCTACTTGGACACTGCCCATCTTATCTGTCCCCTCTGACAAATCCCTTTAATCTGTTCTATGTTTTCAAGAAGCATGGTTACTGAACTGGACAAGTCATCTGTCTTGAGGAGGTTTCGACTACTTCCACTTTTACTTTTACTTGTTCTGCTCATGAAAGATGATCTGGTTTCACTTGGACTCCATCCAGGGAGAGCCACCGATGTTGCTTTTGACCGTCCAGGAACATTCTCTAGGATATCTTGGCAGCCCATGAGACGAACTTCCAAAGTACCTGTTAACATATATACATAAACAATCAAATGAGAACAACATTCTCTTCTCCTTTTATTATTTGTGGGGAGGAAGGGAGAATATATGGTCTCGCCAGAGCCTCTTGCTGCTGTAAACACACTCCAGATGCATCCATTACTTTGTGTAACTGGCTTTATATGGATTCTGGGCTGGCAGGCTTGATAAGTAAGTGCACTGAGCCATCTCCCCAGCCCTCATTTTATTTTAATTTTCATTTTGACCATTTCATGAATGTATATAATGTATTTTGATCATCTTTATTCCCCACTCCTTTATTCCCCTCCCACTAAACCCCTTCCCCCCAACTAGGCCCCTTCTTACTTTCAAGGAATATCATTTTTTTTTTTTTTTTTTTTTTTTTGGTTAGAGAGGGAAGGGGGGGAGAGAATGGGTGCACCACGGCCTCTAGCCACTGCAAATTAACTTCAGATGAATGCACCACCACATGCATTTGGCTTATGTGGGACCTGGAGAATCAAACCTGGGTCCTTAGGCTTCATAGGCAAGTGCTTTAACCACTAAGCCATCTCTCCAGCCCAGGAAAATCATTCTTAATATACAGTACCGTATCTGTTCTCTGGTCAGATACAGAAAAAAAAAAAAAAAGATGATCTGTTAAAAACAATAAAAACTTCTGGCAGAAGATCTGTGAGGGATCTATTACTTTTTCTGTGTCAGAGAAAACACCAAAAACTTATCTGTATGTGCCTGTATGGGCATGCCAGGGTCTCTTACTGCTGCAAACAAATGCCTGTCTGTCTTTACATGGGTTTCTGGAGAATGGAATCAGGGTTGGCAGGCTTTGCAAACAAGCCCCTTTCAGTCATATCCCCAGCCCTGAAAACTCCTAATGAGGGCATCTGTAATAAATTTTATATAGAAGAACAATAGCTATCTGGGCATAGTGGAATAGATCTATGACTTGAGGCTGAGGAAGAAGAATTCCGAATGTGAAGCCAGCTTGGGCTACATATATAGGAAAGATATTGTCTCAGAAAGCTAAAACAAATAACAGAAGTACAGAAGAATACTTTCCAGAGCTATCTGCAGGAACAATAAGTTGCATAAGTTTCTTAAATGTCTGAATACTCAATACATTTCAAAGAATTATGTGGACAGAGGTGAGAAAGGAAAAATAAAGCTAAATTATATACCTACTATAATAGCATACAGATTAGAAACAAGGCATGCTGACTGTGTATAACAGCTGTGTTTAATAGTTATGCAGTTAACATAAAAGTACGTCACAGTGGGTTTTTTGCATAAATAAACAGTTCCTGTTCTATTTGAGATATAAAATTACCATATTATCTTTCCATTTTGACAGGCTAGTCAAGTAATTATGGTTGCAATTAAGCATAAAATAACTGCAATTTTCTTAGGCAAATAAATACCAAAGGTGTTCAAATTGAAAACAAGGAACTATGACTTAAGCATCTAGGTACATGACTGTCATCATTGGGACTAAACTTAAAAGTGTTTCAGTGTTGTCATTTTAGATACTGCACATAGCATTTTAGGAAGAGCATTTCCTTGTAAAGTTGTCCCATTAAGTTTTTATATGGTCAGAATTTAGCATCATGTAAGGTTTTTAATTACTGAAATGTAACTGAAGTGGTACTATGAAATCCTCTCAATTCAAACAACTCAAAAGAAGTCAGTGAAGAAGACCGCTCCAACCACTGTCTCCAGACTCTCCTGAAGACGCTGCACAGGTAGAAGACATTCGGGGAACCGAGGAGCAGACAGCAATGAGAGCACAAGGAGACCAAGGCAGGTAGTTTAGAGTGAAGGGAACAAGATCTGCAGCAGCTTTCCCAGTCACAATTTATTTCTTACACTGTTAACCAGCACCTGCTGAGAAGAAAATCCCTGAGACAGGGAACCCCAAGAAAAGACTAAAAGAATGATATTCTTTGGATGCAGGTAGGAATGGTGCACAAGGGAAAATCTTAATTCAATGGGCATTGGAGGGGGGGGAACCAGGTGAGTCTTGTTCCAGCAGTAAAGTCATTATCGATCTCCAAATGCTCCTTGTTGCAGTCAGCTTTGCAATGCCAGACAAACACTCAATAGAAGCAGCTTACAGAAGGCAAAGGCTTATTTCTGGCTTACAAATCCCAAGGGTAGAATACCAACAATGGCAGAAAAGCTGGTTCACTTCCATAAACTCCAGCAGAGAGACTCCAACAACCACCAACACCATCAACACCTGATGAGTCAGAGCTCAAACTGCTCTGAACACACCAAGTAGGGCCTGGCTCAAGATCTGCCCCACACAAAGCTTAGGTCTGAACTCCAAGATCCTCCCACAATGACACTGCCTCCCGCATGGTGCTGGAGACTCAAGTTACAAGCTCAATTCTTTTTCTAAAAAGATTTATTTATTTATTTATTTGGGGGGGGCAGGGGAGAGAGAAAGAGAGAGAGAGAGAGTGAGAGGGAGAAAGAGGGAGAGACTGAGTATGCCAGGGCCTTCAACTTCTGCAAACCAACTCCAGATCCATGTGCCACCTGGTGCATCTGGCCTATGTGGGTCCTGGGGAACTGATCCTAGGTCCTCTGGCTTTGTAGGCAAGTGCCTTAACAGCTAGCTAAGCCATGTCTCCAGCCTTCAATTATTATTATTATTATTTTTTTGTTTTGTTTTTTTGAGGTAGGGTCTTGCTCTAGCCCAGGCTGACCTGGAATTCACTATATAGTCTCATGGTGGTTTTGAACTCATGGTGATCCTCCTATCTCTGTCTCCTGAGTGCTGCCACACCCAGCTTCAAGTCTTTTTTTTTTTAAATTTTTAAAATTTATTTATGAGAGAGATTATTCATGAGAGAAAGAGGGAGACAGAGAAATAAAGAGAAAGAGAATGGGCATGTCAGGGCCACCTTGTGCATCTGGGTTTACATGGGTACTGGAGAATTGATCCCAGGTTCTTAAGCTTTGCAGGCAAGCAGCTTAACCTCTGAGCCATGTCTCCATCCCACAAGCTCAATCCTTTTTTTTTTTTTTTTTCAAAGTAGGGTCTTGCTCTAGCACAGGCTGACCTGAAATTCACTATGTAGTCTAAGGTTGGCCTTGAACTTTCAGCAATCCTCTGACCCCAGTCTCCTAAATGCTGGGATTAAGCGTGTGTGCGACAACCCGGGAGAGACAGCTTGCGCCCATGCGAGTGCACCAGTGCCTCTAGTTGCTGCAAACAAACTCCAGACACATGTGCCTGCCAGTGTGTGCATCTGGCTTTATGTGGGTACTAAGGAAATGAACTCGGTTGTTAGGCTTTATGGACCAGTGCCTTAACTGCTAAGCCATCTCTCTAGCTCACAAGCTCAATTCTTTTTTAAAAGTATATTTATTTTTATTTATTTATTTGAGAGAGAGAGAATGAGGCGGGCGGGGGGGAGAAAGAGAGAGAGAGAGACAGAAAGAACAGGCACGTTAGGGCCTCCAGCCACCGCAGATGAACTCTAGATGCATGCGCCACTTTGTACATTTGGCTTACATGGGTCCTGGGGAACCAAACCAAGGTCCTCTGGCTTTGCAGGCAAGTACCTTAACCACTAAGCCATCTCTCCAGCCCACAAGCTCAATTCTTAATCAAAAACAAGTGAGTCTCTGGGGCCATACATTTAAACTACCATACCCCTTTAGTGCATAGTGCATTACATATCCTAAAAGCTATGCTTCAAAGATCACAGCATTTCCAAGTTACTGCCTTCTATCCAACAAAGTGACACTCGGTTTTCTATTACTGCATTCAAAATTAATACAAGTGAAAAAACCCAACAAAACAACAACAACAAAAATAACACAAGTGTAGTGGCCTACCTGACCTAAATACAACTACCTAGGAGACAAGAACATTAAAACAATTATATCCATACCTACCTGTTTAAAAGATGAACTGAGACATGAAAGAACAGCCCCAATCCAAATTTCTACCAAAAGGATGTCTGAGATTCTTTTTTTCCCTCTCCTCTCCTCCTTCCCCTACTTCTTCTCCTTCTGTTTTTCTTTCCCTAAAGGCAGGAGCCTCACTTTTCCCCAGGCTGACCAGGAACTCATCCTGGAGCCCATCAAGGCCTTACACTGGTGATCCTTCTACCTCAGCCTCCTGAATGCTGGGATTATAGGTGTAAGCCACCATGCCTGGCTTGAGATTTCTTTGAAAATATCCCAGATGGAGCTGGGGGCTGATTAAATATTTAAAAAGAAAAAGAGGGACAGGAGAAGAATGCCCAGCGGTTAAAGGTAAAGTCTAATGACCTGAGTTTGATTCCCTAGTACCCACATAAAGCCAGATGCACAAAGTAGTGTATGCATCTGGAGTTTGCTGTGGCTGGAGGCCCTGGCATGCCCATCCTCTCTTTCTGTATCTGTCTGCAAATAAACAAAATATTTTTAAAATGTTGAAGGGGGCTGGAGAGATGGCTTAGCAGTTAAGGCATTTGCCTGTAAAGCAAAGGACCTAGGTTAGACTCCCCAGGACCCATGTAAGCCAGATGCACAAGGGGGCACATGCATTGGAGTTCGTTTGCAGTGGCTGGAGGTCCTGGCATGGCTATTCTTTCTCTCTCTATACCTGCTTATCTCTATATTTCACTCTCAAAAAAAAAAAGTTGGGCTGGAGGGATGGCTTAGTAGTTAAGGCATTTGCCTGCAAAGCTGAAGGACCCAGGTTTGATCCCCCAGGACCCATGTTACCCAGATCCACAAGGGGGCTCATGTGTCTGGAGTTTGTTTGCAGTGGCTAGAGGCCCTGGTGTGCCCATTCTTTCTGTCTTTCCCCCTCTCTCCCTCTTTCTCTCTGTCAAATAAATAAATAAAAATATTAAAAAAAAGTTGAAGGCATAGCAATAAACATTATTAAAAACAAAGTATTCACAGCGAAAAAGAACAGTATACATATAAACTATGAATTTAAAGTAGCAGTATACATGCTTAATTGAAATTCCTAATGAAAAGCAGAAAGGAGATAAAAACTATATATCTATATTCAGATATATAATGAATGGCTCAAGTTCCCCAGATTTGGTGAAAATTCTAAGCCCAAGAAGCTCAGCAAATACTAAATCAGAGGATAAGAAGTAAACCATAGCAAAGGACATCATATTCCAATTTTTCAAGAGAAAATATGAAAGGCACCAAGACAACATGACATGCAGGGGAATAGAGATTAGGATGGTAGACTTCTCCCCAGAAACAAGAACATGACTAATGTGAATATGTGTACTTTATCATGTGTCTAAAACACCCCCATAAAACTGTCCAAAGAATTCTGCATTGATGAGAGTGGCGCATACAAATATATTTACTAAAAAACGCATAAAACTGTACATTAGAATGGGTGAATCATGCAGAATACAAATAATGCCTGCTAAGGCCATTAAAAGTGGGAAGGAATTCAAATTTTTCATGTTTTGTTAGGGCTGTGGAGTGAAAAGACAGATTAACTATAACTATAGTGGATATCCTTAGTTGTGCTTGTCTTGTTTTTGTTATTACAATAGAAAACTTTACTCATTTCCACTGTAAATGCTCAGACTTAAAAGTCATCCTGGGGAAACTGAAAACATCTGGCTACTACTTCAAATCCTGGTGACTTATTAAATATTTCAGTAATTTCAATAGATTAGGACATGACAATGCTCACCACCTGCTTTCATTTAGGAAAAAAGCAAGTCTGAAGAGAGTTAAGATCTTTATTAAACATCTATAAAAGTTTTTTCTTTTATGAAGTAAAATAATTGCAGTTGCTTATAACCATATTAGAGATGGAATAAAGCAACATTCTTCACCTTTATAAACCACAATATGGTTTTATGCATATGAAAAATTTAAAACCAACACATCTAAGAAGTAAATGTGCATATTCGCAGGCAGCTATGAATTACATTAGAATAAATAAATGTTTTTTATTCCTTTCAAGTCTTTGGAAAAGTTTTTTTTGGGGGGGATTTCTATGCAGTGTGCACATAAGTGTGAAGGCCAGGGGCCGAAATTGGGTGTCTTCCTCAGCTGCTCTGCACATTAGTGGTTCTTGTTTTTTTTTTTTGAGGTACAGTCTTACCCTAGCCCAAGTTCACCTGGAAGTCACTCTGTAGTCATAGGCTGTCCTCAAATTCAAAGAGCTCCTCCTACCTCTGCCACCCCTTGGGGTGTGCGCTGCCAACCAATTGGGTAGATCAGCCAGTTAATGAGCCCTGAGGACCCTCTTGTTTCCATCTCCCCAGCACAGGGATTACAGGAGTGTGTACTGCTTTTACATGGGTATTGGGGATCTGAACTCAGGGCCTCAAGCCTTGCACAGCAAGCACTTTACCCACTAAGCCATCTCTTTAGCCCCTGGAAAAGTATTTTATTAGCTGTTTTACAAACTCAGTATTACATTCTGTTATAATTTTGTTGTTGTTTAGAGTTAAGTTCTTACTATATAGTCCAGGCTGGCCTGGGACTCTTGATCCTCTTCCCTCAGTCTCCCAGTGCTGAGATAATCAACACCAGTCTAAAGAACAGACTAAAAGAGAAAAACAAAACAAAACAAACAAAAAAACCTGTAGGCCTATGAGGTGAATTTCTAAAATGTGATTTTTTTTTTACTTTTTCAAAAATCATGCCAACCCAAATATTTGAAATCCTACTTTAATCAGGAAATCATTCAGACATTTCTGATTATCAACAATGTGTTTGGCACTAAGCCAAAGACAGTTAAACTTGGGCTGGGGAGATGGCTTAGCAGTTAAAGGCCCTTGCTTGCAAAACCTGATAGTCTAGGTTTGATTCCCCAGTACCCCAGTAAAAGTCAGATGCATAAAGCGGCACTTGTAGCTAGAGTTCATTTGTAGCAGCAGGAGGTCACAGGGTGCCCATGTCTTTCTCAAATAAATAAATAAATAAATAAAATTATTTTTTAAAAATGGGGGCTAGAGGGATGGCTTAGTGGTTAAGGCATTTGCCAGCAAAAGCCAAAGGACCCAAGTTCGATTCCTCAGGACCCACGTTAGCCAGATGCACAAGGTGGTGCATGCGTCTGGAGTTCGTTTGCAGTGGCTGGAGGCCCTGACGCACCCATTCTCTCTTTCTTTCTCCCTCTTTCTCTCTGTCAAATAAATAAATAACAATACATAAAATATATAAAAGAAAATGGTTAAACTTCGTAAGTATAGTGCCTACATGATTATCAACAGTATTTAACAACTATTTACAGAATAAATAAAATGGACTGTGCTAGAAGCTAAAATTAGTTGATTTTTTTTTTTTTTTTTTAAGGTGGTTAAGGTCTTGCTCTAGCCCAGGCTGACTTGGAATTCACTATGCAATCTCAGGCTGGCCCTGAATTCACGGCAATCCTCATAATTCTGCCTTCTGAGTGCTATAGGACTAAAGGTGTGCAGCACTATGCCAGGCTGACTTGGAGTTTCATAAGAAGAGATTTTTTTTTGGTTTTTCGAGGTAGGGTTTCACTCTGGTCTAGGCTGACCTGGAATTCACTATGTAGTCTCAGGGTGGCCTTGAACTCACGGCGATTCTCCTACCTCTGCCTCGTAAGTGCTGGGATTGAAGGCGTGCGCCACCACGCCCGGCTTAAGAAGAGATTTTTAAATACAGATTTAAGCATGTAGTTTATAGAGATGGAGGCACTCAGGGAAAGAGTAAAGTGTTAAGTGTATGCATGGGTTTCTCAAGGAATTCTAAGGAAAGAGTTGTCAAGATCTTTATTCTTATAGATGTACATTCTAGTTTTGATTTAAAAAAATCCATATAATAAGATGAATAAGGCAAAGACATCTCAGCCTGAAAGAGAAGGACTGCACACAAAGGGCTTTAACTATGAAAAAAGACTCACAGTAAGAGTTGTGTAAGATACGCTAGAAAAATAAACAGGATTCATAGCATGGCGAGTTTCCCTAGAGCTTTCCCAGTAAAGAGTGCTCTAATGTTTTTGATCATTTTTTTTGCATTGTTTCCCTAAGCCAAAAGCTAGGAGTTCTGTTTACTAAACAACAGTTCTGCTTGTGGTGGGATATTATTGACATCTTAACAAATTAAAAGCTATTTGAAAAAGGAACAGAAAACTTCTAAGTATTTATTTCATTCTTATTTATTTATTTTTAATTTGAGAGAGACAGAGAGGAAGAGACAGAGAGGAAGAGACAGAGAATGGGTGCACCAGGGCCTCTCAGCCATTGTGAACTAACTCCAGATGCATGTGCCCCCTTGAGCACATGTGAGACATTGCACACTTGTGTCACTTTTGCGTCTGGCTAAACGTGGGACCTGGAGATCTGAACAGGCGTTCTTAGGCTTCGCAGGCAGGTGCCTTAACCGCTAAGCCATCTGTCCAGCCCTCTTTTTTATTTTTTTAAGTTTATTTATTGGAGAGAGAGGGAGGGAGGGAAAGATGCCGATAGAATGGGCACGCCAGGGCCTCTAGCCACTACAGATGAACTCTAGATCCATGCACCAACTTGTGCATCTATCTGGCTTTTAAGTGGGTACTGGGAAATTGAACCTGGGTCCTTAGGCTTCACAGGCAACAGCATTTACTCATAAGCCATCTCTCCAGCCTCTCTTTCCTTCCCTCCTTCCTCCCTTCCTTCCTTCCTTGTTTTTCAACGTAGGTTCTCATTCTAGCTCAGACTGATCTGGAATTTACTATGTAGTCTCAGGCTGGCCTCAAGCTCACAGCGACCCTCCTACCTCTGTCTCCCGAATGCTGGGATTAAAGGTGTGTGCTACCACACCTGGCTTTTTACTTCATTCTACAATTTTGGAGTCACTTTAAAAATGACAACTTGATTTCTTATCCCAGTGCTTTTTCACATGGCTTTTAAAAAAAGAATCATAGCAACAAAGAAATTCCCACTTTACAAACACATGACATTACATATCTTAAACATAGCTCCAGTTAAGGTTGAAAACTGTCACCACTGTAGGCTAGGAGTTGAATGGTGAGCTCAAGTACAGTAATGCTGTGCTGCCCTCAAAAACAGAAAACTCAGAAGCAACTATGATGTCCTTCAGTATATGGAGGGATGAGTAAGCTGGCATTTCCAGACAATGGAACATTATTCAATTCCAAAAAGAAGTGAGCTATCAAACTGACAAGAGGAATCCTAAGATAAATGTTACTGTATAAAAGAAACCCTACATATTGCTTGATTCCAACTATGTGACTTTCTGGAAAAAGTAAAACTCGAGAACTTGGTGTGGTGACTCAAGCCTGTAATCCTAACACTTGGAAGGTGGAGGCAGGAGGATCAGGAGTCAGTCTGGCTACATAGTAAATTTGATGCCAGCCTAATCTACTCATTAAGACCCTGTCCCAATAACAACAACAACAACAACAACAGGAGGATCAGGAGTCAGTCTGGCTACATAGTAAATTTGATGCCAGCCTAATCTACTCATTAAGACCCTGTCCCAATAACAACAACAACAACAACAACAAAAAAAAAAAAAAAAAAAAAAAAAGAAAAAAAGAAAATGGGAAAAAGTATTAGGGGTTGGAGGTTGGGAGAAAGGAGGTAAAAACAGACAAACAGGATTTTTAGAGCAGTGAAACCAACACTGGAATAGTGGACACATGTCCTCATCATTTGCTAAAACCTAGAGTGTACAATACTAAGAATGAATGCTAATGTAAAATATGTACTCTGGAGAGTCACCAGTTAGAAAAATCTGTACATGCTGAGCATGGTGGTTTATGCCTGTGATCCCAGCACTTAGAATGCTGAGGCAGGAGGACTGCCATGTGTTTGAGGCCATTTTGGGAAATATGAAACATGAAACCCGGTCTCAAAATACTATAGTTCCCTGCCCTAAAAAATCCATACCCATTCTCATCTGCCTCTTTCTCTCACTTTCTCAATTAAATAAAATTTAAAAAAATCCAGGGCTGGAGAGATGGCTTAGCAGTTAAGGTGTTTGCCTATGAAGCCTAAGGACCCATGCTGGACTCTCCAGATCCCATTTAAGCCAGATGCACAAAGGTGAGGCAAGTGCAAGGTTTCACATGCCCAATAGGTGGCACAAGCGTCTCGAGTTTGATTGCAGGGGCTGAGGCCCTGGCACACCAATTCTCTCTTTAAAAAAATCCATACCAATTTGGTCAAAGATGTGACGATGGGGGAGGCTATGGGCTATGCATAGGTGAAAACTGGAATTTCTATATTTTCTGATCAATTTTTCTGGGCTCCAAAGATCACTCTCAAATATATACTTAATTAATTAAAGATGAAAGAAAAGAATGAGGGAATAAAATACAGATGAGGCGCTGGAGAGATGGCTCAGAGCTTAAAGACACTTGCTTCTAAAGCCTGATGGCCTGGGTTTGATCCCCCAGCACCCATGTAACAACGTGACACATGCATCTGGAGCTACTTTACAGTGGCAGAAGGCCTGGGCCTGCCCTTACTCTGACTGCCTTAAATAAATAAACAATTAAAATATATAGAGACGGCTTAGTAATTACGGCACTTGCCTGTAAAGCCTAAGGACACAGGTTCAATTCCCCAAGGACCCATGTAAGCCAGATGCATCTGGAGTTCTTTTACAGCAGCTGGAGGCTCTGATGCACCCATTCTATTTGCCTCTTTCTCTCTCTCTCAAATAAATAAATAAATTTTTAAAAAAATCTAAAAAGAAAGAAAACAATAGCAAAATGGCAAAGGTAAGCCTTTCATTTTCTTTGTTTGTTTCTTTTATTTTAGAAGTAGGGTCTTGCTCTAGCCCAGGCTGACCTGGAATTCACTCTAGTCTCAGGGTGGCCTTGAACTCATGGCGATCCTCCTAACTCTGCCTCCCAAGTGCTGGGATTAAAGGTGTGTGCCACAGCATTTGCTTCTTTTTTGAAACAGAGTCTCATGTAGCTCAGGTTATCCCATTCTCCAGAAACAATGATTCTATATTAAAAAAGAATATGTGAGGTTTTATCCTTGGTTTTGGGAAGCAGCCTATAAACCTTTAGAAGTGCCCATCAATGAAAGGAGTTTCTGCTGTTCATGATGGAAACTGCATACATAAGTTTATGCTAACAAGGTGACTCATGGTAGGTCTCAAGATAGTTTCAGGATGGTGGGTAGCCTTATTAGAAATACTGATAATATCATTATGGGTTGGGCTTTCAGCCACATGACATAAGACTGACCTCTTGGTCTCCACAGTAGGGCAGGGGCTAGAGTTGAATTCACTCATATGACAATGATTCATTCACTCACACCCATATAATAAAGTCTCAATAAAACTCCCACAGTACAAGTAGTTCCTGATGACAGGCACTGATGAGTTAGAGGGCGACAGATCTCAACTGTTCATGTTTAAGACCCTCTCATATTTTGCCCATTAGGCCTTTGCTTTGTATCTTCATTTGCATGCTTTCCTCTTTTTAAAATTAATTTTTTAGGCTAGCATACAAAGAAATGAGTTTTGTTATGGAGCTTTCACACAGATGTGTTGTACTTTGTGACTGTTGATGCCCTCTCCCCTGGCTCTGTTTTGTGCCCACTTCCCTCAGTCTCCCTTATTACTTTCTTATAACATAGATTCCTTTTTCCTCTTTCTGCCTTCCCTTGAACACTCTTCCTTCCTTTTCATGGCCCCTTTTCTGGTTTCATGGCCTATACACCCCCTGCCCCCCACAAGCCCTTTTAAATCTAGGCTCCACATAAGAGAAAATATGAGGTATTCATCTGACTCATAATTTGTATGATTCCTAATAAAGTTATGAGAATAAGTATAGTGCATTCTTGAGCTCTGTAAGTTTTTCCAGTGAGTTATTGAGGCCCATGCTCCCAGCTGCTATCAGAAGTGCAGGTGACCTGGAAACTCCTATGTCTCACACATGTCTCAAGTGAGGGCAATCTTAAGGAAGAGTACACCGTGAGTCTATAAAATTTAATCCAATGCTCAGAAGTTACCATTACATATAAATAGATGAAATTATCTAGTTATAAACTGGAAGAAGGTATTTAAAAAAACATCCAATTAGGGACTTCTGGGTAAGACGGTGTAGGAGCCACACCAAAGCACGCTGGGGGGAAATAAGCAGAAAAACAGCAAAATTTACTCTTCCAAAGCAGAGAAGTAGGGGAGATCTAGAGATTCTAGACACCACAGAAGCAGGCAGAAATGGGTGCTGGTTTGCGGGCCGCCAGGCTCTGCCTGAGCAGCCAGAAAAGCCAGGTGAAGGGATTTTCCACTCACACCAACCTCTTCACAAACTCAAGAAATCTGAAGGGGAAAGACAGCAGGTATCAGCTGAGCTGCTCGAGAGGAAGAGGATCGTGGGAATCAGTTACAGAACTCCAGTACAACTTCAGGCACCCTCCATAGCCTCCCCTCTCCCAACCACCAGCTCGAGCAGCCACCAGAGACCAGGGTAAGGGAACTCAGCTACACAGCACCCAGCACAGAAGATCAGAGCAGTGAACCCAGGGACCCAGTCAGTGGAGCCCAGCCCACAGTGCTGTAAAGAGGGACTAAAGTGGACTCGCTGTATAGCAGGAACCAAAGCCACACCAATAAGTACCCGCCAAGAAAGCCTGGTGTATAGACCTGCATTGGAAGTGCTAATTGCACCTTCCATGCCAGGGCAGGTTATGTGTTAAATATGATGGATGGTCAGATTTACCATTTTTTTTTTTTTTTTTTTTTTTAAAGATTTTATTTTTACTTATTTATTAGAGATAGAGAGGGGGGAGAAAGAGAATGGGCACGTCAGGGCCTCTAGCCACTGCAAACGAACTCCAGATGCATGCTCTACCATGTGCATCTGGTTTACTTGGGACCTGGAGAATAGAACCTGGGTCCTTAGCCTCCTCAGGCATGTGCCTTAACTGCTAAGCCATCTCTTCAGCCCAGATTGGCCATTCTTAAATAAGGCATATTTTGGCGTTGTCATTTGCTGCTTCCTGACTTATAGCGCCTTGGTCTCTTCTGTCATTCGTGGGAGTAGGGTCTCAATCGACAACAAGGTGACCTGGAACCCTTTATAGACCAGAAATTTCAGACTCCTAGTCCTTAGGGACTTTTGTTTTGTTCTTGTTTTTTGAGGTAGGGTCTCACTCTAGCCCAGGCTGATGTGGAATTCACTATATAGTCTCAGGCTGGCCTCCAACACACAGTGATCCTCCTACCTCTACCGCCCAAGCGCTGGGATTAAAGGCATGTGCCACGAAGCCTGGCTTCCTTAGGGACTTTGACTTTGTTAAATGATCTATTTGTTTAAATACCCAGTCTTACATAAATACTCTGTGTTGGTTTTGATTGAATGTGCATACTGTTTAGTTGAATTGTAGAAGCTGCCTGTATTTTGCTCCAACCAGCCTACTAAAATACTGGCATAGCAAGCAAACCCAACACCTAGCGTCACTTTTGCTGTTACTAATGAGTCATTTAACAGCCACACCTGGCACCTTAAGCACCTACCCTGAAGATATGTACTGTCAAATTTATACATCTATGAATACTGCAGATAATTAGAAAACCCAATCATTAAATTAATCCAAGATGCAAAAATCTCTACATTGTAATACAAGAAACACAAAACATCAAGACAATATAATTTCACCAAAAATTATAAGTCCATCAGAAATGACCTCTAGTGAGACTGATTTAGATGAAATGTCTGAGAAAGATCTCAAAAGAATAATTATTCTAAATAAGCTAGAATAATTTTGAAATTCTCGTTCATACTTTCCTATTAGCTTCTCTTTCTTTCTGTTGCACTGTGTTAGATCTGCCACCTGGTCTTCTAGTTTAGATATTCAGTCCTCTCCTTCATCCATTCTACTGGTGAGACTTTCCACAGAAGTTTTTACTGTGTTTTTCATTTCTAGTATTTCTGAATGTTTTTCTTCATTATTTATATTTCCTTACTCATGTCTTGTATTGACCTCCTTATGTCATTAAACTGGTTTCTGTCTTCTTTGATTCCTTTGATTTCTTTTAACATAACTATGTTGCTAATAGGAAAGTATGAACGAGAATTTCAAGATATTCAGGACACTATGAAAAGATCAAATATAAGAATTCAGGGTATAGTAGTGTTGCTCTTTGCTTGGCCAAAGGGATATAGTGTGCCTATCAAATTTCCTTCTTAAATACTTATGTTTGTACCCATAGATTAGTGCCTCTCAGAAAAAAAAATTGGGGGGTGGGGTGGGGGGCAGACAGTGGTGACTACTGGGGAATCTCCAATCTCATTGAAGTGCTGAGAGTAAGTGACTGTTGAGTGATTAGCACTAAATGAGACATCTCTATCACACCCTCCAAGGCTCACAGAACACTATGGAAGAGGGGGTGGAAACAGTATTAAGAGCCAAAGGATGAGGTGGAGTGCTATGAAACACCGTCTTCTGGATACAAGGTGGCCACTGCATTCATGACCTCACAGTGGCTGTTGTTACTTGCATAAGACCTGCACAATATTGGGTCTACCAACATGTGATTATGGGTGATGGAAGAGGTTAAAAAATAGAAAAAAAGAACTGGCTCAGTGGAAGGAGAAAGAGGGAACAAAGGAAAGTAATGGTAAGGGATTATGTACATACATTATGTACATGTATGAAAATTGTCAATAAAAAGTTAAAATAATAAAGGAAGAAATACAGACAATTCCATACAATACTTGGAGATCACTGCCCAAATTTATTGAAATGGACCTACCAGCATGGCTATAATAATTATTGTTTAAGGGAGAATTACAATTGATGGGGAGGACTAAGAGAACTAGACCCCTCAAACATTACTCTTAGGAATGTACAATTACACAGCAGCTGTGCAAACATTTGATGGTTCCACAAACATTTAGATACAGTGTTACCATATAACCTAGCAAGTATATTCCTAGGCATATATCTTTCCAAACTGAAAACAGGTATTCAAACAAAAGCCTATACATGTATGTTCTTGGGGCATTATTTATAATGGTCAAAAGGTAAAAAGGAACCTAATTGCCTTGAAGATGGAAAATCAAAATGTGGAAAAAAGATATAAAATGGAATACTATTCTGCCAATAGAAGGAATGAAGTACTACATGCAATAAGCCAGATGCAAAAGGTCACAGGTTATGGAATCTCACTTATATGAGCTATCTAGAAAAGACAAATGCATTAAGACAAAAAGCCAGTTTTATGGTTCCAAGGCCTGAGAGAATGGAGGAGCATGGAGTAACTATTTAATGGGCATTGGTTTTCTATAGAAATGATGAAAATGGTTTAGAACTTGATAGTGGTAATGGCTATATATTAAGTACACTGCCTCTTAATGTTATGGTTGTTTTATTTTGTTTGTTTGTTTTTGGTACTATGGATTGAACATAGGCCTTCTGTATGTTAGGCAAGCACTCTACCATTGAGCTATCACCCCACTCTCATTTATTTATTTTTAAGGAAGTTTATTATTTATTTATTTGAGAGAGAAAGAGGGAGAGAGAGAGAGAGAGAGAGAGAGAGAGAGAGAGAATGAATGGGTGCCACCAGGACCTCCAGCCATTGCAAACAAACTCCAGATGCATGCACCACCTTGTACATCTGGCTTATGTGGGTCCTGGGAAATTGAACCTGGGTCTTTTGACTTTGCAGGCAAATGCCTTAACCACTAAGCCATCTCTCCAGCCCTAATTTTTACTTTGAGATAGGCTCTAAGGCTAGCCTTAAACTTACTCTAACTCAAGAAAGCCCTGGATTTTTGATCCTCTTGCTTCAGCAATTAAGTACCTAAGTATCTGGGATTACAGGCCCATATCACTAGGCTCCAAAACAATGTACTTTATTATGTGAATCTTAACTATAATTAAAAAAATCTGTTCATACTTCCTTGGCCACTAGCTGTATCATTAGTCCATGACAAATAGAGACAGAAATGCACAGAAACGAGGGAGGTGTGCTACATACCAGTTAATGCTGCTGGTTTGGAGAGCGTACTATACTGGTTTTGCGTAGATATCATACTCTGGCGTGGACTTAATGTTGGTGATGCAACCAGTGAAAGCTCTTCAATAATAATACTGCTTTTGGGATGATTCTTAGGAAGTTCATTTAATCTTTGTTCTAGTGAATACTTTAAAAGATCCAATTTCTGACTTGATTCATTAAATCTTGCTTGAGCCTTGCAAGGGAAAAAGATATCGTTGTCAATTAAATAATGATATTCTGGGAATAACATGTTCAAAAAACTAAAATTTTATTTAAAATTACTTCTGAAAGTGCTTTTCTGTCTGTTACTTTTCCTGAGCCAAGTAATTTCATTACATTCTTTGCACCTTCTGCAACTGCAAACTCTATCCTAAAATGATGCCGTAATTCTTCCATCCAAGTTCAAGAGGACTTATCACAGGTTTTGCTAAAGAGGGGAAAAAACAACAAAATTTATTAACTGAACCACATGACATTCTAAAGCGTAGTGATTAAAAACCACGAGAAAGAAATGAATTGCTGTAACCTTGAAAGTCCTTAAATCAATAAGCACAGAAGTAATGGAACACAAGGTTGAGTCAGAGCTTTTCATTTTGGGCATTTTATGTCTCAACTACAAATTTATAAAAAAAAGACTTTACACCTGAAGACATCACAATGAAGCATACTTTGTTGTCTATTTCTTCAAGTTCCATGTTAGCAGTTCAACCACTGCTGAATCAAAAATATTTTTGGGAAAAAGTTGCCCCTGTCCTTGGCAAAGCCTGTCAGCCCAGATTCGATTTCCCAGTACCCATGTAAAGCCACACAAAGTGGCCCATGTGTCTGGAGATCATTTACAGTGGCAGGAAGCTGTGGTGTGACCATTTTCTATTTCTTTCTTTCTTTTTTTTTTTTGGGTAGGGTTTCACTCTAGCCCAGGCTGACCTGGGATTCACTATGGAGTCTTAGGGTGGCCTCGAACTCACAGTGATCCTCCTACCTCTGCCTCCCAAGTGAAGTGCCAAGATTAAAGGCCAATTTTCTATTTCTCTCAAATAAATATATAAAAAAATAAATATTATTTTTAAAAAGTTGCTCTATCTGAAAATGTACAAATGTTTTGTTCTTGTCAATATTCCCAAACAAAAAAAAGTGTAACAACTATTTACATGGCATTTACATTATATCAGGTATGATAAAGGATGTGAGAAGATGTGCCAATGTTCTATGCAGATACCATGATGCTTTATTGAAAATACTTGATCAGTGTGGATTTTGGACCCACTGGAGTCCTGAAACCAATTACTGAAGATACTGAAAGTCTGACATTTCTGGTCCTACTTTAAAAAACTAGCTGTATAGACTGTTTGGAATTTAAAAATAGAACAAAACAAAAAACCTCAAAAAGACATAACAATGCTATACTTGTAAACAAGCAACAAGTTTCTTGAAATAAAGTATTAGTAAGAAATCTCTGACAACTTACAGAAATATAGACTGATATCTTTTTGAAACATGAGGGCCAAATATCTGAAAAAAGCCATCCCATGTAAAGAGTATAAACCTCAAGATAAAAATTAAAAACCTACAAACCCTACCACCCCCCCAGGTTTGAACCACTGCTTCTTTCTTATATAACTGAGTTAGTACTTTACACTTGTCAAAGACAGCAACAATTTATCTCTACATCATCACCATTATCAAAAGCCAGTTCATTGGTCTGGACTGCCTGAAGAATCTGCATTCGCATGACTTCTATCTTTGTCTTGCTGTCCTGGAGCAGTTGCTGAGCTGTACCATGGAGTTTTGATCCTATTAAAAATAAATTTGGAAAGGTAAGCAGATAAAAGGACCAATGGAAACACTTCCTATCTCCTAAAAAGATCAACTCATGTATCACCATCTGAAAGAGTTAAAAGAACTGAGGTCACCCTAATATATAACTGTTTTTGCACACACACCATGTGTGTATGTTGTATACATGCATATGTGTATGTGTTTGTATGTCTGTGGGTGCACATGTATGAAGACCAGATGTTGAAGTCAGGAATCTTTTAAAAATCACTCTAGGGCTGGAGAGATGGCTTAGTGGTTAAGGCGACTGCCTGCGAAGCCTAGGAACACAAGTTCAATTCTCCAGGTCCACATTTAGCCAGACGCAAACAGTAATGCAAAGGCCAATGCAGCACTTGCCCACAAGGGGGTGCACGCATCTGGAGTTTGTTCACAGTGGCTGAGAGGCCACTGGCACTTAAACTTACTCTAACTCAAGAAAGCCCTGGATTTTTGATCCTCTTGCTTCAGCAATTAAGTACCTAAGTATCTGGGATTACAGGCCCATATCACTAGGCTCCAAAACAATGTACTTTATTATGTGAATCTTAACTATAATTAAAAAATCTGTTCATACTTCCTTGGCCACTAGCTGTATCATTAGTCCATGACAAATAGAGACAGAAATGCACAGAAACGAGGGAGGTGTGCTACATACCAGTTAATGCTGCTGGTTTGGAGAGCGTACTATACTGGTTTTTGCGTGAGATATCATACTCTGGCGTGGACTTAATGTTGGTGATGCAACCAGTGAAAGCTCTTCAATAATAATACTGCTTTTGGGATGATTCTTAGGAAGTTCATTTAATCTTTGTTCTAGTGAATACTTTAAAAGATCCAATTTCTGACTTGATTCATTAAATCTTGCTTGAGCCTTGCAAGGGAAAAAGATATCGTTGTCAATTAAATAATGATATTCTGGGAATAACATGTTCAAAAAACTAAAATTTTATTTAAAATTACTTCTGAAAGTGCTTTTCTGTCTGTTACTTTTCCTGAGCCAAGTAATTTCATTACATTCTTTGCACCTTCTGCAACTGCAAACTCTATCCTAAAATGATGCCGTAATTCTTCCATCCGAAGTTCAAGAGGACTTATCACAGGTTTTGCTAAAGAGGGGAAAAAACAACAAAATTTATTAACTGAACCACATGACATTCTAAAGCGTAGTGATTAAAAACCACGAGAAAGAAATGAATTGCTGTAACCTTGAAAGTCCTTAAATCAATAAGCACAGAAGTAATGGAACACAAGGTTGAGTCAGAGCTTTTCATTTTGGGCATTTTATGTCTCAACTACAAATTTATAAAAAAAAGACTTTACACCTGAAGACATCACAATGAAGCATACTTTGTTGTCTATTTCTTCAAGTTCCATGTTAGCAGTTCAACCACTGCTGAATCAAAAATATTTTTGGGAAAAAGTTGCCCCTGTCCTTGGCAAAGCCTGTCAGCCCAGATTCGATTTCCCAGTACCCATGTAAAGCCACACAAAGTGGCCCATGTGTCTGGAGATCATTTACAGTGGCAGGAAGCTGTGGTGTGACCATTTTCTATTTCTTTCTTTCTTTTTTTTTTTTTTTTAGGGTGGTAGGGTTTCACTCTAGCCCAGGCTGACCTGGGATTCACTATGGAGTCTTAGGGTGGCCTCGAACTCACAGTGATCCTCCTACCTCTGCCTCCCAAGTGAAGTGCCAAGATTAAAGGCCAATTTTCTATTTCTCTCAAATAAATATATAAAAAAATAAATATTATTTTTTAAAAAGTTGCTCTATCTGAAAATGTACAAATGTTTTGTTCTTGTCAATATTCCCAAACAAAAAAAGTGTAACAACTATTTACATGGCATTTACATTATATCAGGTATGATAAAGGATGTGAGAAGATGTGCCAATGTTCTATGCAGATACCATGATGCTTTATTGAAAATACTTGATCAGTGTGGATTTTGGACCCACTGGAGTCCTGAAACCAATTACTGAAGATACTGAAAGTCTGACATTTCTGGTCCTACTTTAAAAAACTAGCTGTATAGACTGTTTGGAATTTAAAAATAGAACAAAACAAAAAACCTCAAAAAGACATAACAATGCTATACTTGTAAACAAGCAACAAGTTTCTTGAAATAAAGTATTAGTAAGAAATCTCTGACAACTTACAGAAATATAGACTGATATCTTTTTGAAACATGAGGGCCAAATATCTGAAAAAAGCCATCCCATGTAAAGAGTATAAACCTCAAGATAAAAATTAAAAACCTACAAACCCTACCACCCCCCCAGGTTTGAACCACTGCTTCTTTCTTATATAACTGAGTTAGTACTTTACACTTGTCAAAGACAGCAACAATTTATCTCTACATCATCACCATTATCAAAAGCCAGTTCATTGGTCTGGACTGCCTGAAGAATCTGCATTCGTATGACTTCTATCTTTGTCTTGCTGTCCTGGAGCAGTTGCTGAGCTGTACCATGGAGTTTTCGATCCTATTAAAAATAAATTTGGAAAGGTAAGCAGATAAAAGGACCAATGGAAACACTTCCTATCTCCTAAAAAGATCAACTCATGTATCACCATCTGAAAGAGTTAAAAGAACTGAGGTCACCCTAATATATAACTGTTTTTGCACACACACCATGTGTGTATGTTGTATACATGCATATGTGTATGTGTTTGTATGTCTGTGGGTGCACATGTATGAAGACCAGATGTTGAAGTCAGGAATCTTTTTAAAAATCACTCTAGGGCTGGAGAGATGGCTTAGTGGTTAAGGCGACTGCCTGCGAAGCCTAGGAACACAAGTTCAATTCTCCAGGTCCCACATTTAGCCAGACGCAAACAGTAATGCAAAGGCCAATGCAGCACTTGCCCACAAGGGGGTGCACGCATCTGGAGTTTGTTCACAGTGGCTGAGAGGCCACTGGCACGCCCATTCTCTGTCTGTCTGTCTCTCTCTCTCAAAAAAAAAAAAAAAAAAAAAAAAAAAAAAAAAAAAAAAACCATTCTACATTTTTTTTTTTTTTTTTTTTTTTCGAGGTAGGGTCTCACTCTGGTCCAGGCTGACCTGGAATTAACTATGTAGTCTCAGGGTGGCCTTGAACTCACGGTGATCCTCCTACCTCTGCCTCCCGAGTGCTGGGATTAAAGGCGTGCGCCACCACGCCTGGCTTCTACATCTTATTTTTTAAAAATATTTATTTGAGAGGGAGGAAGGGGGGTGAGGATGAGTGGGCATGCCAGGGCCTCTAGCCACTACAAACTCCAGACACATGTGCCACCATTGTGCATCTGGCTTATGTGGGTTCCGGAGAATCAAAGCTGGGTCTTTATGCTTCCCAGGCAAGTGCCTTATTTGCTAAGCCATCTCTCCAGCCCCATCTTATTTTTTCTTCTTCTTTTTTCTTTTCTTTTTTTTTTTGGTTTTTTGAGGTAGGGTTTCATTCTAGCTCAGGCTGACCTGGAACTCACTATGTAGTTTCAGGGTGGCCTTGAACTCTGTGATCCTCCTACCTCTGTCTCCTAAGTGCTGGGATTAAAGGCATGCACCACCATACCCCTGGCCCCCATTTTAGTTTTTGAGACAGGGTCTGTCATTCAACCTGGAGCTCACTGATCTGGCAAGACTAGCTAGCCTATCTTCAGTAATCGTCTTGTTTCTACCTCCACTGCACCCAGCTACTGGGTGAATGATGGAGATTCACACGCAGGTCCTCATGCTTGCATGGGAAGCACATTATTGATCTGGCCATCTCTCTAGTACCTCTAGTACATAATTCTAAAGATCATTTGCAAAATAAAAACAGCCATCAAACATCTTACAGAGGGACAACTGAAAATAACTGTATTAGTTAATAAAATTTAAGAGAAACAAGTAAATCTTATTTATTTCAGTCCCGGGGACTGAACCCAGGGATTTAATCAATTCTAGGCAAGTGTTCTACCACTTAGCCACATTCTAAGCCATACATCTGAGATGCACAAAATATATGTTTTAATATATATGTTGAGATGATGTCCATAATTTTACACACCCATCACCTGATAGTGAGCCCCTTCATGTCTATGTGTACTAAGGACACGTAACATCTACACCCTTAGGAAATTTTCAATACACAGCATCATTATTTCTGCAGTGCTAGGGAGGGATTTGTATACTAGACAAATAAATGTTCTTCCATTGAGACACACTGCCAACCCCTCCACACAATATTATCAGCTAGAGTCCTCATGGCGTACATGAGACCTCTAGATTTAGTCAACTCCATAACTGTGAATTTACAATAGGTTACCTTGCACTCTAAAATGCCCATTTCTTCTATCCTGGAAACGAGGGTTCTAGTGCTTCTGCTTATTCAACTTTATATATATATATATATATATATTTATTTGTTTATTTATTTTTGAGGTAGGGTTTCACTCTAGCTCAGGCTGACTTGGAATTCACTTCGTAGTCTCAGGGTGGCCTCAAACTCACTGTGATCCTCTGCCTCTCAAGTGTTGGGATTAAAGGCGTGCACCACCATGCCTGTCTCTTCAACGTTATTTTTAACAGCCCACATACAGGTGAGATAATATAGTATTTTTCTTTCTGTATCTGCCTTATTTCACTTACTATAATGTCCTTCAGGTTTCACCACATCATCGTAAGTCAATGTCTCCTTTTAACAGGCTACATTTTATTGTGTATGCCGCATCGTTACCACACAACTTATCCATTCAGCTATTAAAAATACTGTGCATTGAATCCTATTAGTGCTTTAAAAAATTCAAATCTAGGGCTGGAGGGATGGCTTAGTGGTTAAGGTGTTTGCCTGCAAAGCCAAAGGACTCAGGTTCTATTCCCCAGGACCTACACATTAGCCAGATGCACAAGGTGGCACATGTGTCTGGTGTTTGTTTGCAGTGGCTGGAGGCCCTGGAGCACCTACTCTCTCTCTTTCCCTCTTTCTCTCTATCAAATACATAAATAAAAATAAAATATTAAAGAAAAATTCAAACCTAATTTTACAATTTTCTCTTGTCATTGCTTTACAGAAAATATAATGAATGTTCCTTTACCATGATCAATAACTCTCCGACTCAGAGACATAGCATCTGATGACACTTCCAAGTCTAAACCTATGTGCATGTAATGTTTATTTCCCCTATTAAATTCCAGGGAGTTTCACACAGGTATGCAAATATAAAACAGAACTAATCACAGCAGTATGTGTGTTCCCTTAAATTAGGCTAAAACAGGGCTGGAGAGATGCCTTAGCAGTTAAGGAGCTTGCCTGCAAAGCCAAAGGACCTCGGTTTGATTCTCCAGGACCCATGTAAGCCAGACGCACAATAGGCGCATGCATCTGGAGTTCGTATGCAGTGGCTGGAAGCCCTGACGCACCCATTCTTTCTTTCTCTGCCTCTTTCTCTCTCTCAAATAAATAAATAAAAATAAAATATAGTTTTTTTTTTTTTAAGTTCCTGCTTGGAAAGCCTGCCATCCTGGGTCTAATTCCCCAGTGCCTGTTTAAAAGCAGATGCATGTGGGGTGTGGTGGTGCATGCCTTAAAAAAATAGGCTCAAATAGGAAGCAGCATTTGTCGGCACTGGTAAAAACGATGAAAGTCTCTAGAGAACTCTGAACGTCAAACAGGTTCTGAACGATGTGAATTGTTGCTGTTGTTGACTAGTTTTAGGAATACTGAATGTCAATGAATAGTAAGCTAACAAATAATGGCCCATCCAATGTTCTGATAACAGAACCTAGTAAGTTACCTTATGTGGCAAAGAGATTTAAACAGGTAGAATTAAGGTTGCTCATCACCAGACCTTAAAATATGGAGATTATCTTGCAGTACTCAGGCCAAACCATCATAATCAGAAGGCCATTAAAAGTGGAATTAGAAGGCAAGAAGAAATCAGGAGAAAGTGATGTGATATGATAGAAGTGGGACCCACTGTTGGTGGCTTGGAGTCAAAGAGGGCAATGAAGGGAAAATGTGGAGTTTCTAGAAACCAGAGAACAGACTCCAGAAGGCAAACAGCCCTGCCAACACCTCAGTTTAGTAAGATCTACTTCAGATTAAATAATTATAAAACTGTAACTATCAATTTATGTTGTCTTAAGTCACAATATTTGTGATAATTTAACAAATAAATTTTACAAAATACCAGAAGTTAATGCCATTTCCTACTATGAGAACTGTATTTTGCTAAAGACAGATATCTATAAGAGGAAAATAGACAAAGCTAAGATTCAAGTTGGAAAGTATTTATTATGAAGGTTAGTCTTTTCATAGTGTTAATGTAACTATCTCTACTTTAACCACTAAGTCAGTATTATTAACTTGGGAATAAAAGAGAAAGAATGAATCAATCTTACCCTGACAACTATATTTGGAATGAATATATTCATGAGTAAAAATAACTTTAAATTATAATTTCCAAGTTATGTATTTGATATTTAATAAAAGACTACAACTTGGCAAGTCAAAGTGGGACAGCAAACCACTTCTTCTTCTTCTTTTTTTTTGGTTTTTCATGGTAGTGTCTCACTCTAGTCCAGGCTGACCTAGAATTTACTATGTAGTCTTAGGGTGGCCTCGTACGCATGGCAGTTCTCCTACCTCTGCCTCCTGAGTGCTGGGATTAAAGGCGTGCGCCACCACGCATGACTGCAGACCACTTTTTACACACAGACAACTTTCAATTGAATAAACAAAATGCTATCATAATCTTTTGGTCACATATTTATGGCTTACATAAAATTACAATATTTATATGTTAAATACTGTCAGTCTTAGTTAAAACACAAAACACAACATTGTCAGTTAGGATGCTGCCCCAGAAAGATTTTAGCTTGATAGAAGATATACTCTTAGGCATCACGAAATTAAAAGCATACAAAATTTCAAAGAAAGGTAGGATTAATTGTAGCTGATAGAATTCAGAACAGTTTTCTAGGTCACAAATATGCAGGTAGCTTTGGACTATGTCAAGACAGGATGACATCCCATATCACGGGTTGTTATGACAGCAAAACAAAAATAAAAAGGTTTATTCCAACTACATGGCAGCAGTGACAGAAAAGATTTCAGGGAATTTGGGGAGTATTTTGATTGTGGTGCTGGTTCATACATCATGTTGTTTTTTCTTCTTTTTTTTTTTTTTTTTTTTTTTTTTTCCGAGTTAGGGTCTCACTCTAGCCGAGGCTGACCTGGAATTCACTCTGTAGTCCCAGTCTGGCCTTGAACTAACAGTGATTCTCCTCCCTCTGCCTTCCGAGTGCTGGATTAAAGGTGTGCGCCACCACGCCTGGTGATATCAAGTTTATTTATGTTTCAATTAGATCTCATAAAACTGAAACAAAAAAAACACTGGAAGATAAAAAGCTAGGAGGCAAAGATGGATAAGCCGGCATTTTCAAATGGGAAGCAAGTATGAGAAGACTTGGGGACAAAAAAGAAAAAGAAAATAGAAAAGGTGTGAAATATTGACAAGAACCCTATGTTTTAATAAATAGCTTAGGGTATTATTTGAACAAATAGATAGATTTCTATCTTACATATAATATAATAATATAATTTAGTAGAGGATTTCTTCAACATGGCTTATCAAAACCCAGAAAATTACTCTGGAAAACCAGTGGTGCTTTTTGAAGCCACTAATGTACAAAGAGGAAAGGTTAACATGTACTACTCCTTGGAAAGTACAGTCACGCCAGGGCCTCCAGCCATTGCAAACGAACTCCAGATGCATATGCCCCCTTGTGCATCTGTCTTACGTGGGTTCTAGGGAGTCAAACCAGGATCCTTTGGCTTTGCAGGCAAATGCCTTAACCACTAAGCCATCTCTTCAGTCCCCTTCTTGTTTTTTTTTTTTTTTTTTTTTAAATTTAATTTTATTTGAGAGAGAGAATGCCAGGGCCTCCAGCCACTTAAATGAGCTCCAGACACATGCACCACCTTGTGCATCTGGCTTACATGGGTCCTGGGGAATTGAACCTGGGTCCTTTGGCATCATAGGCAAGTGCCTGAACTGCTAAGCCATCTCTCCAGCCCCACTATTTCTTCTTCTACCAAACAAGTTTTGTTGTATAGTATGTCACTGTACTAGGTACTGTTCTAAGCAGTGAAGACAGGCAATGTCTCTGGACATTCCAATGTTGAAAACATATAATCAGGAAATTGATCATGTAGCCAGGCATGGTTGCGGGTCCCTCTAATCACAGCCCTCAGCAAGGAGGTAGGAGGATTACAAGTTTGAGGCCAATCTGGCTACAAAGGGAGTTCCAAGATCACCTGGGTGAAGACAGGGTCTCAAAAGATGTGCACATGTGCACACCCACAGACAGAGAGAGGGACAGAATGTGGGAGAGAGAGTGGGGAGAGAGGAAGGTATTACTGATTGTTGCTATCTTATTTAGGACAGTGTAGTGAAGAGCTTGCTGAAGTAGCTGCATCTGGCTAGAAGACCTTAATGAAGGGAGAAAGCCATAGAAATATGTGGGAGAAGAAAATACTTAGCGCTTAGCATCATGTGGAAAATTCACACAAGCCTATGTTTTAATTAGTCATAATTAATTCACATAACAGTGATTTTCAAATGGGTGTTCATTATACCAGATCTGTAAGAGTGTACATTGGAAGCCAGTAATCACTGATGCTAAAACCAAAATGTGCTCTTTTCTTTTACCACTTCCTAAAACATGTACATAGCCTGACTTTTCAAAATAAACAGTTTATTTTGTAATGATTTTAGATTCATAGAAAACATGCACGTACAGAGCTCCTACATGTCCTGTTTGTAAATATAATCAAATTTATGATTAATGGGGTTTTAATATGAACAAACAACTTTAAAAATATTCCTTAAAAATAATGTTTCTTTTATTTTTTTTCTTTTTGGTTTTCCAAGGTAGGGTCTCGCTATCACCCTATGTAGTCTCAGGCTAGCCTCAAACTCATGGCAATCCTCCTACCTCAGTCTCCTGAGTGCTAGGATTAAAAAAGGCATGTGCCACCACATCTGGCTCAATTTTTTATCTATACTTTTCAATGTTCAAGCTAAAATGATGTCAGTCAGAGTCATTACATACAGTTTAAAGGTGAAATTCCCAAATAAAAGCAGCAAAATGTGAAAAATGTGGTGCTAAACTGAAGTAATAAAGATGCTTCTTTACAGTAGGAGCACTTCAGAAGGCAGAGCACCACCCTCCTGCCCTCAGCAGGGAGCATGCTTATCAGATGAAACTCTCAATGATTGTGCACCAATTCCCAAATATAGAACCTGCTAATAATAAGGATTGATTATATACTTAAATTACTTACCTTGGAAGAACCATTAGAATACATCTGTATCATATTCTCAGCACCTTGTTTTACTTTAAGTTCTATGTCCAATTGTTTTTGTAAGGCCATCAATCTATTGTTGCTAGTAGAACTACGAGGGTCACTATTGGGAGTATCTGGAGTCCTTGGGCAATCTGTGTATGAAAAATTCTAATGTTACTTATTAGATCAACTGATACTTCAACCAGGAATGTTAATGAATAAGATCAAAGCACATCGTGTATGTGTGAAAATGGCACAATGGAAACTCTGTACAGTTGATACTTGTTAACAGAAATTCAAAGAGGGGTGGAGAAAGGGCCTAGGCATTAAGGAGCTTGACTGTGAAGCCTAAGGACCCAGAGTGGATTCCTCAGTGCTCACATAAAGCCAGATGCACAGGGTGGCACATGCATCTGGAGTTTGTTTGCAGTGGCTGGAGGCCCTGGTGCACCCATTCTCCTTCTCCACCTCTTTCTCTCTCTCTCAAATAAATAACATTTAAAAAAATTCAAAAAGAAATTAACATTGAGAAATTAACCTGTAAGTTAATATATTCAAAGAACAAAGTTTGAAATAAGGCTGAGGTCACCAAAAAGAAATATTCTTATACTTATGGGTAATACACAAATTCAATTTACTCAAACAAAGGAACTTTTGAGTTGTAAGACCACAAGCTAGAGAAAATTTCTAATTCTTGTTGTACAAGTGACTGTTCATATCTATAATCCCAGCATTTGGGAGGCTGAGGCAGGATGATTACCCTGAGTTTAAAGCAAGCTTGGGATACAAACCGTAAGTTCTCCTCATCTCCAAAGGGTGACTACTTTATGTCTAAAACTGGATGACATAACTGTCCAAGATTTTTCCAATACTATTATTCTTACATTAAAAAAATTTGCTCAATGTGGTGGTGCACACTTTTAATACACTTGGGAGGTAGAGGTAGGAGGATCACCATGATTTTGAGGCCACTCTAAGACTACATAGTGAATTCCAGGTCAGCCTGGGCTAGTGCGAGACCATACATCAAAAACCAAACAACAACAACAACAACAACAAAAACTTGACGATACAATAGACTTCCTAATAACCTATTCACATATCACACAAATTACATTGTGGTAACTGTATTTTCTTAACTTATTATTCATTTGGAGAGAGGAGAGGAAGAGAGGGAGAGGAAGTGCCAGGGCCTCCTGCCATTGAAAACAAAACCCAGACGTAAGTGCCACTTTGTGCATCAGGCTTTACAAGAGTACGGGGAAGTCAAACCTAGGCTATTGGGCTTTACAAGAAATATTTACTGATAAATTAAAAGCTTCAATTTTTTTTTTTACTATGAGGACATTTATCACAATGGCAATAGCTCAAGGGTATTAAGTTATATCAAACTGTGGTAAGGAAGGACAGAGAAAACAAACACTGATGTCCAAGGTGTCTCAGAAAGAATACTGGCCAGGCGTGGTGATGCACACCTTTAATCCCAATACTTGGTAGGCAGAGGTAGGACAACTGCCATGAGTTCCAGGCCAGCCCAAGACTACATAGTGAATTCCAGATCATCCTACCTCCAAGAAAAACAAACATAAAAAAAAAGAAAAAAAAAGAAAAAATACTGTGTTGCATATGATATAAAAGTATGAGGATGGGCTGGAGGGATAGCTTAGTGGTTAAGGTGTTTTGTCTGCAAAGCCAAAGGACCCGGGTTTGATTCCCCAGGACCCACGTTAGCCAGATGCACAAGGGGGCACACGTGTCTGGAGTTTGTTTGCAATGGCTGGAGGCCTTGATGTGCCTATTCTCTCTCTCCCCCCCTTTTCTCTGTCAAATAAATAAATAAATAAATAAATAAATAAATAAATTTTTTTAAAAGGAGGGGGATATACCAGGGGTAGGCATGGTTTAAGAGAAGATGGGGTGGGAGGAAAGTTAACCAAAATTAAAGATGTATGAAGAAGCTATATAGAAACCTACTAATTCATAAGCTAATTAACAAACATAGTAAAGAGCTGGACATGGGGTGCACGCCTTTAATACCAGCACTCAGGAGGAAGAGATAGGAGGATCGCTGTGACTTCGAGGCCATCCTGAGACTACATAGTGAATTCCAGGTCAGCCTGGGCTAGAGTGAGACCCTACCTCCAAAAAACCAAAAAATAAAAATAAAAATAAAAATAAACAAACAAAAAACAAAAACAAAACAATAAATAAACAAATAAATAAACCACAGTAAAAAGTTTTAATGGAGAAACCTTGCATGGGTGGATAATACAGTGAAAATCCCAGGTGCAAGTGTGGGATACCTCTCTACAAGTTGTTGGTCAGGGAGGCCCAAGTTCCCCAAATCAATACAGGCTATTGTTTTTGATTGCCCACTAAAATTTGATAACAATCAAATTTTCTTCTGCTGGCAACACCAAAGACACATTAAGCTAGAACCGAGCTCGAGATTTCCTCTCTGCTTGCTAGCTTTCATGTGCTGGAAGGTGCAATGTAGGCTATCGAGGAAGAAAAGAAGTCAGCAAAGGGTTAACCCAGCTGTGGACCTTGTGTGCCACAATACTAAACAACCATGTAAGAGGTGCTTACTGGTACAATAGTGGCACAGCTGTTATAAGGGTAAAGAGGTACGTTCTGACTAGACTGAGGCCTGCTCCCCAGGAGGGAATTTATGCCTGCTCCTGTAAACATGGTCAAAAGCCCATGACTGAGAAGGTCATAGGCCCTAGGAGGAACCTACTGCTGTTGTCTGACTAAATAAGCTGTTAAAATGCCTTCCTAATATTTATGTTCTAAATATACCCATAGCTCTATGCTACTCTTCCCTTTGGTTAGAGAAGCTTCTTTTGCAATGGGCTGTGGTTTCTGCAGAGGCACACAGCTGGCAGAAGAGCTGAGAATAAATGAAAGTCATGTGCTCAGCTCTTAATGGGACATCCATATCACCTCCCCTACCCCAAGACTCAGGGAATGTTGTAACAGAGAGGACAGAAAGAACACAGAAGCTAGAGAAGGGAGAAAAGAGCTGTGACATGCTGTCTTCTGGACATGACACAGCAACTGCATTCATAAACTCTCAGCAGTTCTGGTTTCCTGCACATGACTGGGTCCATCAACATTCTATCAGGGATAAACAGGGGAAAGGCACCTGAAGTGTCACTCTTTGCTAAGAAGCTATCAGCACTGGGGGAAGAAGAGCCATTGTTCTTCAGTAGGGTAGCAACTGGTAAACTCTGCATGCGCCAGTAAATAATGCCACACATGCATAACATGAAAATAGGAAGAGTATTAGTTGGAAAGAAAATAGGGTTAACTGGGAGCAAAGGAACAAGAGATGGTAGCGGGGATGAATATTGTCAAAACACATTATATTCATATATGAAATTAAAAAAAATTAAGCAACTAGCCAGGCGTGGTGGTGCACGCCTTTAATTCCAGCACTTGGGAGGCAAAGGTAGGAGGATCACCATGAGTTTGAGGCCACTCTGAGACCACAGTGTGAATTCCAGGTCAGCCTTAGCTAGAGTGAGGCCCTACCTCGAAAAACAAAAAATCAACAACAACAAAATTAAACAACTAAACTTAAATTAAGACTCTGAAAACATTCAAAAAGACCATTTAAGAAATCTGGACAATCTACTTCTTACAATTCTACATGTCTCTAAAATTGTTCATACTAAATAAGCCATTTTTTTTTAATGCACATGAACTTCCCTTATGTTGTAAAAAGAAAAAAACAAAGCTAGACCAGAATTCCTATTTTGAGTTATAAGCTTCAGGGTTCCTTTCCTCCCATGCAACTTAAGAATGACTACTATTTTAGTCAGTATGTTTCATAATACGGTATATTGTACTTTTAAAAAAAAATCACTTGCTCAAAATCATGAAAATACAATTTGTTAATTTACACGAAAACAAAGGCACCAGGCTGGATATAGACATAAAATTATGGTGCTTTAACATTTACACACAACTTGTTAAAGAACTTTTCTAAATACTTAAAAATCATGTATTAACCTTCAAAAGAAGTCTGAGTATCACACTCACATTACAAATCAGAAAAGTAAGACACAAAGCTAGGCATTGGTGGCACACACCTTTAATCCCAGCACTTGGGAGGCAGAGGTAGGAGGATCGTCATGAGTTTGAGGCCACCCTGAAATTACATAGTAAATTCCAGGCCAGCCTGGGTTAGAGCAAGACCCTACCACAAAAAAATAGGAAAAACAAACAAACAAACAAACAAACAAACACAACAAACCTAGGACACAAAGGGGTTAAGAAAACTGCACAACTTCAATACAGCTAGTAAGTGACAAAACCTGGATTTAAACCCAGTCAGTTCTGTTTTGAAGTGTATCTTATTTTTAAAAGTATTTTATTTATTTATTTGCAAGCAGACAGATACAAATGAGAGAATGAGATAAAGAGAGAGAGAGAATATAGGTATGCCAGGGCACCTAGCCACTGCAAACGAGCTCTAAATACATGCACCACTTTGTGCATCTGGCTTATGTCATACTGGGGAATTGAACCCAGGTCATTAGGCTTTGCAGTCAAGTGCCTTAACCACTGAGCAATCGCTCCAGTTTCCAAGCATATTCCACTCATTGCTCTGTTATACTGTGTTTATCATTTAAATGTCTTGTAAGCATATACCAATCTCTATGTGTGTATGCACACTTATATACTCAACTGTAATCATACATGCACACAAATGTGTATGTGTGCTATTAATCCTTAAGTGACCAAGTGAGACAGATGTTTCCCACACTTTACACTTAGGAAACAGGCAAAGCCAGTTACTAGGTGGGATTTATTTCAGAAACATTTCTGTTATATATATATAGGGTTTCTGATTGGCTTACCCAAGAACTACTTACTACATCTACTACAGTAGTTACAGGACCTGGATCTAGATCAGTTTTGGCACCAAGATTGGGTACAAACCAACACGGTATGCTACTCAACAGCTCTGTGCCCCATTCTCCTCATCTGTTGCATAGTAAAAAGAATGTAGGGCTGGAGAAATGGCTTAGCAGTTAAGACACTTGCTTGTGAAGCCAAAACACCTAGGTTTGATTCCCCAAAACCCATGTAAGCCAGATGCACAAGGTGTCACATGCATCTGGAGTTTGTCTGCAGTGGCTAGAGGCCTTAGTGTACCCATTCTCTCTACCTCTTCTCTCTCAAATAAAAATAAATAAAATAAATAAAAAGAATGTGTACCTCATTACACTATTGTGGGGATTAAATGAGTAACATACAGAAACCTGAGAAAAGGGTGTGGTGCACAGTAAATATTAAATAAAGATTACCTGGCTGTAGTCACTGAAGGAAGTGTGAATATACTTCTGTTGAGGCTACTATAAAGATGAAGAGTATAGTTCTGGAAACATTTGGTTTTCTTTTCTATGTCATAAAAAGTCTTGTAAAAAATCTAAACTACACATTTTTAAAATAATTATGCATTTATGGCAGTATGGAAATATGTGGCTTATGAACAATTAATGGGATTTAGCCTAGGATAAGGGAAGAAATGATACCTGTTAAATATTTCAATATTTGTCCCCACAGAACAGAGAATCAGAAACAATGATTAAAAGATAGTTGAGGCAAAAGTTGTACCATGAGATAACTTACTCTTATTTTGGGTTGCCTAACGATGAAATGGTTTGTCTTAAAATGAAATACAGTTCCTTGTCTCTGGAAATATACACAAGGTTACATTACAATTCAGTAGATACTATATAATAAATTCTTGTATATTACAGCAAATTGCACTCCATCCACTCATTTCAGCCTGTGAAGTCATAGAAATATTATACACTGTTTCTCAGTCTGAAGGAGGATTACAAGAACATAAGAAACAGGGACACATGGCTCAGTCAGGGCTCTGGGGTCGGAATATTAGGACTAAAACCCTGTGGTGGCTTCTTATTGCTGTGGTCTTGATTATATACTTACTTCACACATCCGGGCTATATTTTCCTCAGCCACAAAGTGATGGTTACTGTGAAGGGAAAGCCTGCCTAGTGCTTAGGCCAATGCTTAAAGCATACAAGAGCTCAATGAAACTACAAGTCAAGGCTCACCTAAGTAGCTGGTATTTCTTTTTTTGTAAAGATTTTATTTTTTATTTATTTATTAGAGACAGAGAGAGGGAGAGTGAGAATGGGTGCGCTAGGGCCTCTAGCCACTGAAAACAAACTCCAGATGCGTGCGCCCCCTTGTGCATCTGGCTTATGTGGGACCTGGAGAATTGAACTGGGGTCCTTAGGCTTTGCAGGCAAACGCCTTAACCACTAAGCCATCTCTCCAGCCCAGTAGCTGATATTTCTGTCCATTTAATTTGCACAGAAACTCACAATAACTTATATATAGCTTCATTTAACAAATTTGAAAAAAGAAACAGAAACTTTGAGAAGTAGTCTGTCAAGGTCACATATGCATATGCCAATGTAGAAATTCCACTACTGGAATGTCTTATTTTATAGTGGTGACTTTATATTTTTCATTTAGAAATTAGAGTCAGAAATGGGCATGGTAGCTCATGCTTATATCTTAGCATTCAAAAGAGGCTGATGGAGGAAGACCTTAGTGCATCTGAAGCCAACCAAGGTTATCTAGTGAGTTCTACGCTAGCCTGGGCTATACAGAAAATCTTAAAACAAAACAAAAATAAGAGAACTACTTGCTATCTTCCATGGACTTCACATATTTTTCCATTTAAGTTGCTTTCCCATTGTTTTTCCTTTCAGCCTTGTAAAGGATGGTAAATTAGAGCATTAGAAAACAAATGGTTGCCAGTGTATTTGTTAAAATTGTTTTCTTCATAGTGAAATATATTTTAAAACAGGGGTAACCAGAACTCTTTATAAATGTCTTCTCCATTTAAAAAAGGTTGGTAAGGGGCTGGAGAGATGGCTTAGTGGTTAAGGTGCCTGCCTGCTAAGCCTGAGAACGCCAGTTCCAATCTCCAGGTCCCATGTTTAGCCAGATGCAAAGTGATGTAAGGGCGCAATGCTGCACTTGCCCACAAGGGAGCACATGCACCTGGAGTGTGTTCACAGTGGCTGAGAGGCTGCTGGCCTTCCCATTCTCTGTCTTCCTTTCCCTCTCTCTCCCTGACTCTACCCCACCCCCCAAAAAGGCCTGTAAGATGAAAATTATTCTACTCTAGGACTGCTTGTAAATTACAAGAAAAAAGATATTAAAGGTTTTTTTGTTTCACTTAAAAATATTTTTAGTTATTTATCTGTAAGCAGAAAAGGGAGGGGGATAGGGGCAGGGAGAGAAGGAAAGAGAGAAAGACACAGAGAGAGAAGTGACAGTAGTGTTCAGTACTGAGACATTTCTATTACTCCTTCTAAGGCTCAGGGACCACTGTGGAAGAGGTGGAGGGAAGAATGTAAGAGCCAAAGGAAGGGGAGTGCTGTGAAATGCTGTCTTCCAGAAACAAAGCGGCCATTGCATTCAGAATCTCACAGTAGCTGATGTTACCTATATAAAATCTGTATGAGAGAAAAAAAAAATAGAGGACATCAAAATAGAAGAGGGACTAACTGAAAAGAAGAGGTTTAGTAGAGGGAGAACAAAAAGTGTGTGTGTGTGTCAGTGCAGAGAGAGGATTATGACCAGGGTATATTGTGCATATATATTATATGTGTGTGTATATATAGAGAGAGACAGAGAGAGAGAGAGAGATTGTCAAAAAGCTTTTCAAAAATTAAAAAAGGACAGTAACAATACAAAAGCCAGAATATAACAGAAGCATACTTAAAGTTTGGGAACTGTTTAGGACACAGGTAAATGCAATAATTACCACTGTAGCTTTTGGAAACTACGTATGTTGTACTATTTAAATAAATCGATAACTTCAAAGTAACTTTTAAAATTTTATTTATTATTTGAGAGACAGAAAGAGGCAGTTAGAGGGAATGGGCATGCCAGGACCTCTAGCCACTGCAAACAAACTCCAGACGCATGTGCCACCTTGTGCATCTGACTTATGTGGGTTCTGGGGACTCCAGCCTGGGTCGTTAGGCCTTGCAGGCAAGCATACTAATTGCTAAGCCATCTCTCCAGCCCTAATTGATTTTTTTTTTTTTTTTTTTGGTTTTTCGAGGTAGGGTCTCACTCTAGCTCAGGCTGACCTGGAATTCACTATGTATTCTCAGGGTGGCCTCGAACTCACAGCAATCCTCCTACCTCTGCCTCCCAAGTGCTGGGATTAAAGGCATGCGCCACCACACCCGGCCCCTAATTGATTTTTAAAAAAAATTTTTTAAATTATTTTTTTGGAGAGAGACACAGAGAACAACAGAGAGAGAGGGAGAGGAAGACAGAGATGGGCGCGCCAGCAGTGTCTCAGCTGCTGCGAACGAAATCCAGATGTGTGCGCCCCCTTGTGGTCAAGTGCGGCATTGTGCCCTTGCGTCCCTGCATCTGGCTAAACGTGGGACCTGGAGATTGGAATCGCTGGAGATTGGAACCAGTGTTCTTAGGCTTAGGAGGCAGGCGCCTTAACCCCTAAGCCATCTCTCCAGCCCCTAACTGAATTTTTTAAAAAATATATTTTATTTATTTATTTTGAGATAGAGAAAGAGGCAAAGAGAGAGAGAGACTGAGCACACTAGGGCCTTCAGCCACTGCAAACAAACTCCAGATGCATGTGCCCCCTTTGTGCATCTGGCTTACGTGGGTCCTGGAGAATTGAACCGGGGTCCTTAGGCTTTGCAGGCAAACGCCTTCATTGCTAAGCCATCTCTCCAGCCCCGAATTTTTAATACTACTCTAAAAATGACATGGAAAGGGGAGAAAAACAAACATTAAAAATACAAAATAAAGCCAGGCATGGTGGTACATGCCTTTTGCCTTTAATCCCAGCACTCGTGAGGCAGAGTTGGGAGGACTGCCATGAGTTCGAGACCACCCTGAGAATACATAATGAATTCCGGGTCAGCCTGAGCTACAGCAAGATCCTACTTCGAAAACCCAAAATAAATAAATAAGATAAAATACAAAATAAGAAATTGGGGTTGGGACTGAGGATATGGCTTAGCAGTTAAAGGCACTTGCTTGCAAAGCTGAGGTTCAATTTCCCAGCCACCCACATAAAAGACAAAAAGGCATTTAATTGTGGTAGAAAGAGATCCTGGCTAATACACATACACAAATAAGAAACTAGGGCTGGGGAGTTGGTCTTTGGTTAAAGGCACTTTTAAAAAATATTTAATTTAATTTAATTAATTTATTTATGTGACAGAGAGAATGGGCATGCCAGGGCCTCCATCCACTGCAAATGAACTCCAGATGTGTGTACCCCTTTGTGCATCTGCATCTGGCTAACGTGGGTCCTGGGGAATCGAACTTTGCCTTTGCAGGCAAACACCTTAACCACTAAGCCATCCCTCCAGCCCTAAAGGCATTTTTTAACAACATAAGAAATTAAATTAAAAACAAATACAACAGTAATTATTTGAATATAATAAACAGCTGTTTCAGAATAATTAAAGATTTAATTTACCAGAAATACATATCAATTGTCAATTTGTATGTACTTAAAATTATGGCCAAAAAAAAAAAATTGATAGAACTTAACAAAGTAAACAAGCTGAAGATGTAGCTTAGTGACAGGAATAGTTGTCTAGCACGTAAAATCTGAGTTCAGTCCCTAGAATTGAAGGGAGAGGGCAGGAGCAAGCAATTGCACATTCCGACCAAATTCAAAACAAGGTTCTTATACACAGCCAAAAAACTCACAAAGTTTGGGTGGAAAAAATTCACCATAAGTGAGAAAAAAATATGGATTTAGTCGGGTCAAGATTTTTCTTATAAATATGTTATAAGCAGCATGAGATAATTGAAATGAGAATTACAAGTAATAGCAGTATTAGTGAAATGAAGATGCACTTGGAGGAATTAATATGCATCTAATCATAGTAAAAGAAATGAAGAAGGTATAATATTCAGAGAAAAAGGCTATAGATGTCCCACACAATTCTTAAATCAGAAACCAACAAATCATAAGGAGGTCAATTAAAAGGAAATGTAGTTACCTTCTTGTTGGCAGAAAGTACCAGACCAAAAGCAGCTGATGGGAGGAAAGGGTTTATTTTGGCTTATAGACTCAAGGGGAAGATCCTTGACAGCAGGGGAAAACATGCTATGAGCAGAAGCTGGATCTCACCTCCTGACCAACATCAGGTCGACAACAGCAACAGTAGAGTGTGCCAAACACTGGCAATGGGCAGGCAGCTCTCACACCCATAATCCTTCCCCCAGCAACACATCTTCTCTAGAGACTCCAATTCCAAAATTGCTATCAGTTGGGGACCTCGCACTCAGAACGCACGAGTTTATGAGGGACACCTAATTCCAACACTACAAGCGCAACATATAACTTAGTAAAACTTAGGACGAGAAGCAGTTTAGCTACATGGTTCAACTGGCTGCTAACTCATGAACAGCGCTAAGTGAGAATAAGACCAACCTAGGATTTTATATCAGGAAGAAATCTCTTATGTGCTTTAGAAGAAAGGGGGAAAAAGATTCTAAAAAGAAGGTGAGAATAAATAAATAAACAGTAGATAAAAAAACAGAAAGACAAACACAGGTAAGTATAAAATACAAGACTATACACTATACAAATAGCAACAATTTGATCAGATGTGTAGATGTGGGTATAACAGAAGTGGACTATGGACAAGATTAAAGTCATTGCTGGTGTGGGAAGATGGCATGCCATTCAAATTTAGCTGTACTTGAAACAGAGAAAATTTAATACTGAAAATACATCGTTTGGAGATACATGGCTAAAACAGCCCCAGGGATGAATCTGTTGCCTATCTTACCCTGCAGTATGTGGCTCATCAGATACATAACTTCTGGTGCTTTCAATATTTTTGCTACAATCACAAGCAAATAGGTGACCTCTAAGATGTACTAGAGTAATTCAGATATGTAGAGGGACCTAACTAAGTTCCAGCCTTATGCTGGTTCCTGAATTGTTTTGGAGGTTAGAAATGTGGTTGTCCTTCAGTCTTTATTTCATGGTGCTAGACAACTTTTCCTTAGATTTTACTGACATGCAGAGATTTCATGTTCTGAATCAGGTGAGCTTAGCTGTCACAACCATAATCAAGCTATTAAAACACCTTATTTACAAAACACCCCAGAGCAACATATAGAGTGACTCCTTTGTTTCATAAGTAAGAAAAAAAAAAAGGTCTGAATGTCTTCCAAGTGCTGTACAACCACAAAGCTACATAATAGTCCATCTGGATGATATACAGATCATAGAATCATTGCTCTTTATTTATAGTCTGCTAACTGTATACTTAAAATTCATAAGGTGGTACTTGTATAACCAGTGTTCCTACATATAGACCAAGGCTATTTTCTACTTCTAAAATAATCAAAAGATAGCTGAAGTAATCCTAGCCAAATCTAAATTAATATAAGCAATATTATATGGAAGCACCAAACGACCATTTCCTTAGCTCCTTAAGAAGCTTCTATCAATCAGTTTTGAAGTTACTATTCAATAGTTAACATTTTTTTTTTTTTTTTGGTTTTGCAAGGTAGGGTCTCACTCTGGTACAGGCTGACCTGGAATTCACTATGTAGTCTCAGGGTGGCCTCGAACTCTCAGCGATCCTCCCACCTCTGCCTCCTGAGTGCTGGGATTAAAGGCGTGCACCACCACGCCCGGCCTAGTTAACATTTTGATTTTCGCTTGGCACTTTTACAATTGTGATTTAAAAAATAATCTACTCTAGGATCTTGTCATGTTCCAGTTAACTGTTTATACTTCCCCCAAAGTCCAACTTTCTTGTTTAAACAAACATGCTTGCCTTTTTTTTTAAAAGCTATCTGAAACCTCTGCTCAAATTGTAATGATGCTTTCTTATTAATGGATGTTTATTCACTCAAGTTGACCTTTGTCAGATGTCACCAGCTGACATAATTTTGCCTAAATATCTTATAACCAGAAGCACTTCTGGCTTATACTTCTTAATAAATTATGAACAATGGGTATAGGTAAGCCTGTGAGGTGTGATAAAGTGAAACAAGCAGCCTAGGTATTAATGATTTCCAAAACTGTCATGATGCTATGTTTTGCTGTTTAAAAATTGTACACTGAATCTCCTGATAGAAAAAATGTCTTCACTGAGTACCTAAAATTCTGTACCCAGGACATGCAAAGCTCTTTCATAAATTCTTCTTAATGCTTAATTTTTCTTCTTAGTTTCCCCTAATGACAAATAGTGTGTACTTTTCAACCCAGATACACCTTAGACTGGTTAAAGTATCTATTTGTAATACTAAGCACTGGAGAGGATGGGGCATAACAGAACTCTCATGCACTGGTGATGAACGAAAACAGTCGCTCTGACAGTAATTTTTGCAATTTCTTACAAGGTTAATCACACTGTCACATACTCAACAACTGCATTCCCAAGTAGGTATCAAAGTGAACTGGCTGCTTTTGGTCATAAAAGATTTCATTCAGGGATGCTTAAGCAACTTGGTTGCTGATTTCCTAGAACTAGACAACCCTAATGTTTTGAATGGATAAACTATGGTAAACCTATACAACTGACTACTCAGAAGTTAAAACAAAACAAAACAAAACAATTTTCTGATCCATACAACATCTCAAAGGCAACAAATAAGTAAAAAATATTAGTTTCCAAAGATTACTTTGTAATTCTGACATACTTAAAAGATAAAACAGATCAGTGGTTAAAGGGAGTAATAGAGTATGAGGGTAATTGTGGGGGCAATACAGGTTAAATAATTTCAATCTTAAAATTTTGGGGAAGGTATGCCAAAGAAAATCAATTTTGTCACATATTAACTTTCTGAAAGTAGACAGTCAATGAATTCAAATATAAAGGATCCACAAATTGATTAATCTTGTGATTTTAGTGATGAAGAAACAAACCCAGAGGTGCAAAAAAGTAACTTACTAAAGATCACATAACCACTCTTAGTGAGTTCACCACACAAAATGTTTACTGAAAAGTGAGAGAAATTCAATGATATTATGAAACCACAGAAATTATATAATGAACCATGCCATGGATCTCTCTCTCACAAACAATTTTAATTAATTTGCACGTGTGTATGGGAATACCAGTCTCTTGCCACTACAAACAAATGCCAAATTCATATATTTCTTTTAGCACCTGGCTTTACGTGGATGCTAGGGAATCGAACCCAGTCCAGCGGGTTTTGCAAGCAAGTGCCTTTAACCACTGAGCAATCCCCAGTCCATCCACTTATATTTTATTGCATAGAAAAGCTAGCCTTTATTTCTGTGCCACATTTAAATGAACAAGAAAGAAAATTAAATTCTTACTTCTATCAACCTAAGAATTACTTCATAAACTATACTTAAGATATCCTTAGATATAAACAAAATGACAAAATATTCACTAGATTGGTAACTGTAATTACTCATTGAATTCTGAGGATTTGGGAAGATAGAAATAAGAAATCTAAGAAGAATTAGGTGAAAACCAAGGGCTTTGAACACTTTTTTTTTTTTGTTTTTGTTTTTTGAGGTAGGGTCTCACTCTGGCCCAGACTGACCTGGAACTAACTATATAATCTCAGGGTGGCCTCGAACTCACGGTGATCTTCCTACCTCTGCCTCTCAAGAAGTGGGATTAAAGGCGTGCGCCACCACGCCCAGCCACTTTTTTTTTTTTTTTTTTTTTTTTTGAGGTAGGGTCTTACTGTAGCCCAAGGTGGTTGGGAAGTTACTATACAGACCAGGCTGGCCTGGAACTTTTGGTCCTCCTGCCTGAGCCTTCCAACTGCTGAAGTTATGGACATTCACCACCATGCCCAATGTTCACTATAAAACTTTTTTAGTCTATTCTTTTTTAAAAAATATTTATTTATTTATTTATTTGCAAACACAGAGTGAAAGATAGGGAGAGCAACACAGAGAAGAATGGGCACACCAGGGCCTCTAGCCATTGCAAACAAACTCCAGACACATGCGTCACTTTGTGCATCTGGCTTTACATGGGTACTGGGCAATAGACCCAGGCCATCAGGCATTGCAAGCCAGTGTCTTAACTTCTGAACTATCTCTCTAGCTCAATCCTATACTTTTTTTTCCTGGTAGGGTCTCACTCTAGCCCAGGCTGACCTGGAACTCACTCTGTAGTCTCAGGGTGGCCTCGAACTCACAGTGATTCTCCTACCTCTCTGCCTCCCGAGTGCTGGAATTAAAGGTGTGCACTACCACATCCAGCCAATCCTATACTTTTTAAAATATTTATTTGAAAAGACAGTGAGAAAAGGGGCAGATAGAAAATGGGAGCGCCAAGGCTTCTAGCCACTGCAAACGAACACCAGATGCATAAGCGACCTTGTGCATCTGACTTATGTGGGTTCTGGGGACTCCAACCTGAGACTTAGGCTTTGCAGGCAAGTGCCTTAATAACTAAGCCATCTCTCCAGCCCTACTCTTTCTTTCCCTTCCTTCCTTCCTTCCTTCCTTCCTTCCTTCCTTCCTTCCTTCCTTCCTTCCTTCCTTCCTTCCTTCCTTTTTTTTTCTTTCCTTCCCTCCCTCCTTCCCTTCCCCCCTCCCTCCCTCCCTCCCTCCCTCCCTCCCTCCCCCCCCCTCCCTCCCTCCCTCCCTCCCTCCTCCTCCCCTCCTTCCTTCCTTCCTTCCTTCCTTCCTTCCTTTCTTTTGAGGTAGGGTCTCGCTCTAGCCTAGGCTGGCCTCAAACTCACACCAATCCTACACTGGTCTCCCAAGTGGTGAGATTAAAGGTGCATGCCATCATGCCTGGGCAAGTTGGGGTAGGGAGAGAATGAATGAATATGAGAATGACAATATAAATGAGAATGGGTATACCAGGGCCTTTCGTTACTGCAAAACCAACTCCAGACACATGTGCCATGTCGTGCATTGAGCTTTATATGGGTACTGGGGAATTGGAATTTGGGTTGTTAGACTTTGCAGGTAAGTGTCCTAACCACTTAACCATCTCTCCAGCCCTATTATCCTGTTCTTTAGGGATAATGGATTCATTTAAGAGACCAAGACTCAAGAAAATGGTCTTTTCCCCAATATTTTCTTTTGGAGTATGGCTCCATTTATACTATCAGTAATTACTCATGTGAGCTACATTCCACTTACACTAATTGTACATTAATAATTTCTATGTGGGATAATAGTTACACCCAATGTAACTTTTTTTTTTTACATACAGGCCTATATGTACAGAGTATGAAGACGGTGTTATGGAGGTGCACATGTGTGTGTTTGTAGGGACCAGAGAAGAAAAACGGGTCTCTCCTTCATCACTGATGCATGTATTTCTTTCCCTGAGACCAGGGTGTGGCCATGCATGTCTGTAATGGGAGGGACGCAGAAACCAGAGAACTGCAGGTCACTATCCCTTCCCTTACCCTTCATGTGTGCCATGCCCAGATTTATATGGGTTCTGGAAGTCAAACTTGGTAGTTTCCAGTCTGAGAAGTCCTCATGCTTAAGTGGGAAGTGCTCTGAACCACTGAGTCACCACCGCAGCCCAGAACCATTCTTTTAAAGAAAGTTTCTATTTTACTTTAAAAGTATGTACATGTATGTATGCATGCAAATGTGTGTGGAGACCTCCTCTGCACAGGGTCTCTTACTGGCCTAGAGCTCACCCACCACACTAGATTGGCTAGCCAATGAGCCCCAGAGAACCTCTTATTACTATGTCCAGTATTTTTTTTAATTTTTGTTTAATTTTATTTATTTATTTGAGTGTGACAGAGTAAGAGGCAGAGAGAGAGATAGATAGATAATGGGTACACCAGGGCCTCCAGCCTGAAGCTGGGGTCCTTAGGCTTCACAGGCAAGCGCTTAACTGCTAAGCCATCTCCCCAGCCCTATGTCCAGTATTTTTATGTGGGTCCTGGGGATTGAACTCAGGCACTCCTGCTTGCAAGGCAAGTACTTTACCAAGTGATAGATCTCCCCAGCCCCTTATTTTACTTTTACTTGACAAATGATTCTTAATTGTGCACCGTGCTATGCTTCATGACATGTATATACTGAGGAATGCCAAATCAGCCTAATTAACAACCACCACCCTATGTTCTACTTCTGAGTTCAAGTATTTTTAGACTCCCTATGCAAATGAGATGACACAGTATTTATCTTTCTGTTCCTGGCTTATTTCATTTAGCAAATGCCTGAAAGTTTGTATGCTGAAAATGACAGTGTTTCCTTTGTCTTAAAGGCTAAGTGGATTCCTTTATATATATATAAACCACATTTATTTTTCAAGATAGGGTCTCACTTTAGCTCAGGCTGACCTGAAATTCACTATGTAGTCTCAGGGTGGCCTTCAATTCAGGATGATCCTCCTACCTCTGCCTCCCTAGTGCTGGGATTAAAGGTGTGCACCACCACGTCCACTTAACCAAATCTTTTTTTTTTTTTTTTTTGGCAGTACTGGAGATTGAACCCAGGACCTCATATATGCAAGCAAAGTGCTCTATGATCACCTATATCCTGAAACCACATTTTAAAATCCATTTGTTCATTGATGGCCATTTCAGTTGTTTCCATAGCTTAGGTATAAATAACGCTGCAGCAAACATGGGGGTGTGGACAACTGTTTGATGAGATTTTAATTCCTTTGGATAATACTCAGAAATGAGGCTGCTGGGTCATGTAGAAATTTTTTGTTTTGATTTGCTTTTGTTTATGGTGCTGGAGGTTGAATGCAGGGCCTCACACATTAAGCACTCTATCACTAAGCTCTTTTCCCTCCTTTTAAATATTTTTGCTTGTGACGTACCTCCATATTGTTTTCCAGACTGGTCATACTAATTTGTAATAACATTAACAACATAAGAGAGTTCCCTTCTCTCCACATTCTTGCCAACATTTATTTTTAGGTTTTTTTTTTTTTTTGAGTATTTTTATTTATTTGAGAGACAGAGAAAAAGGAGAAAATAAGAGGAAGAGAAGGAATGGGTACACAAGGCCTCTTGCCACTGTAAATCAACTCTAGACGCATGTGCTACCAGACTTTGCAAACAAGCACCTTTAACTGCTGACCCATCTCTTCAGCCCTATCTTTTAACTTTTTAGTAGTAACCAATATAACAGGAAAGAATATCACAATGTGGCTTTAATTTGTATTTCTGTAATGATTAGAAGTGTTGAGCCTTTTTTCCTATCTCAGCCATTTGTGAGTCTTCTTTTGAAAACTGTCTATCCAGGGATTTTTTTTTTGTTGTTCTCCCCATTAAAAAGTGGGTCTCATTCAACTGCACAGGATAGCCTTAAGCTTACTCTGTACACTAGGTAGGCCTTGAACTTGTGACCCTTCTGTCTTGGCCTTTGAGGTCAGACTACCAGGTGTGGTTACAATATTAATTATTCTAACCTATGAACACAAGAAATCTTTCCAGTTATTTGCAACATCTGTAACTTCTTAGAACAATGTTTTACACTATTCAGTGCATACTTACTTCACCATCTTGGTTAAATTGATTTGTAAATATTTTAATTTTGGTGCTAAATGGGATTGGGATTGTTTTCTTAATTTCTTTTTCATATAGTTGACTGTTAAATGTAGAGAAATGCTTATGGCTTTTGTAACACTGATTTTTTTACTCTACAACTTGACTGAATTTCATTATTAGTGCCAACAGATTTTTGGGTGGGGAGATAAACAGGAATTTCTATATACAAGTTAATGTCAGCCAACAGAGACATTTCACTTCTTCCTTTACTACTGGATGCCTTTTATTTCTTTTTCTTGCTAATTGCACTGGTTAGGACTAGTACTTACTATACTGAACAGAACTGGTGAAAGTGGGTATCCTATCTTGTTCTCAACCTTAAAGTAAAAGCCTTCAACTGCTCAACATTAACATGTTAAGTATGAGATTATTATATGAATATATATATATATAATATATATGACCTGGCAAATCTAATTTACTGAGTTTTTATGGTGAAAGGAAGTTCAATTCTGTCAAGTGCTTCTTCTGCATCTAATGAGATAATTGTGTTTTTTCCTTGGTTATTTTCAGAGTACACAGAAGATGAGCAGAGACTTCCTAAGCCTGGGCATGAAGAGAATGTCAAATACTCATTTCATACTATTTTGAATAGCAACAAACACATTTATTTTAACAATAACCACTGCAAGTGATTAATCCTTGATATTCCATTTGATAAAAAATCTTGAACTGGGAGTGGTGGTGGGGGCCTTTAATCCCAGCTGTTGGGAGGCAGAAGTAGGAGGATCACCATGACTTCAAGGCCATCCTGAGACTAATAGTGAATTCCAGGTTACCCTGGACTACAGTGAAACCCTACCTTGAGAAACAAAACAAAACTAAACCAAAAACCAAAAAAAAAAAGTGGGAGAATGCTTGTTTTACCAATGAAAAGCCAATGACTAATAATTATTTCAGAGATGAATTAAGAGTAAGCCTCCTTATAAAGCCTTATATGATACAGACTTAGTTTGTCCTTTAGTCATTCATTCTGTTCATATATCCCTGATGCAACAAAAAATTCACCCCTATGTTTAAATTTTTAAAGAACTAAAAGCCAAGCATGTTCTTGAATCTTGACAGACATAAACTAAAATAAATAGCTTTTGTTTAATGAACAATGTAAAACACCTGAAAACTTAAAATACGCCTAATACTAATTTTTAGCTCCTTTAATTCTTTCTATTGTTGTACTTTTAAAGATGCCAAATCAATAATAAGGAAAACACACACACAAAAGCAACTTATTGGGCTGGAGAGATGGCTTAGCGGTTAAGGTGCCTGCCTCCTAAGCCTAAGAAAGCGGGTTCCAATCTCCAGGTCCCACATTTAGCCAGATGCAAAGTGACGCAAGGGCGCAATGCCGCACTTGACCACAAGGGGGCGCACGCATCTGGATTTTGTTCACAGCAGCTGAGAGGCTGCTGGCACACCCATCTCTATCTATCTTCCTCTCCCTCTTTGTCTCTATCCAAAAAAAAAAAAAAAAAAAAAAAAAACTTATTGTCAAATTTTATGAATATCATATGTATAAAGAAAGCTTTTGTTTTTAAGTGCTAGAGATCAACTTAGGACTTTGCACAATAATGCACAGAAAGATAACATTTTATAAATAAAAGTAGATTTTACCCACTTTGCAAAGTTCATTCTAAATAAACCGAAGCATGAAACTAGACAGTGCAAAGTTAAATCTCATACACTGACCTTCACTTATCTGGAATGGTCAGTAGGGGGGCTGGAGAGGTGGCTCAATAGTTAAAAGTGTTTGCCTTCAAAGCTAACAACCCAGATTCGTTTCCTCAGTATCCATGGAAAGCCAGATGCACAAAGTGGTGCATGCATGTGCAATCTGAAGTTTGTTTGCAAAGGCTGGAGGCCCTGACACACCCATTCTCCCTCTGTGTGTGTGTTTCTGTCTCTCTCTGTTTGATAATAAATAAATAAAAATATAAAATATAAAAAAAGTCAACAGGGCTGGAGGGATGGCTTAGCAGTTAAGGTGCTTGCTTGCAAAGCCAAAGGACTCAGGTTTGATCCCCCAGGACCCGCATCTGCCAGGTACACAAGGGGGATGCATGTGTCTGGAGTTTGTCTGCAGTGGCTGGAGGCCCTGGTGCACCCATTCTCTCTCTCTCTCTCTCTCTCTCTCTCTCTCTCTCTCTCACTGTCAAATAAATAAATAAATTTTAGAAAAAGGTCAATAGAGCTGAATATAGTGGTACATGCCTTTAATTCCAGCACTCAGGAAGCAGTGGTAGGAGGACTGCTGTGAGTTCAAGGCCAGCCTGGGACTACAGAGTGAGCTACAGGTCAGCCTGCGCTAGAGTGAGACCCTAGCTAGAAAAAAGCAAAAACTTGCACAGAATAATTTCTAGTTTCATACTAAAACATTCCTGACTCCTTAAGCTACTTAATGTTTAGAATGGTGTAATATTATGCTTTGACAACAATAAGAATTAATGTAAGATTTTTGATTTGCTGGGTTTTTAAAAATATGTAACATTCACAACTAAATACTATGTTTCAGAGTTTTTAATAAGCCTAGAAAACAGGTAAATGAAAGTCTGTCTCCACATCAAGGAACACAGAGTTTAGCAAACTATAGAAATGTGTATGGAAATAAATTACAATACAACAATGAATAATGAAGAGATGGAGAGAATGGAGAGATGGTACAGCAGTTAAGGTGCTTGCCTTCAAAGCCTAATGACCCGAGTTTGATTTCCCAGTACCCATGTAAAGACAGATGCACGAAGTGGCGTGCATGTACCTGGAATTTATTTGTAGCAGAGGCCCTGGCATGCCCATTGTCTCTCTCTCCTCTCTCTCTCTCTCTATGCTTGCAAATAAATAGATAAATACAATGACTGAACCAGGTTACACAGAGAGTATAAGCACATAATGTTTAATAATGACATAATGATAAGCACATAAGGAATGTTTGTTTCATGGTGGTACACAGCCTGGCTTTTCACAAGAGCCTAGGAATTTGATAGTAGGATGTAAACATAACTTTTTTGGTATAAAACTTAAAAAAGATAATAATCTTAAGTTACACAAGGCAGATGAGTGGATGCTGGGGGCCAGAAATGGGACTGTGAATTAACTGGTCAAGTATGGAAGGGAACCACTGAAAGGAGGAAAGCATTCTGGATAGATTTAGTGATACGTGATACACATGTTTGTTACATATCAAAATGTACACTTGTATGTAAAAAAGTGAACATTTAAACATACATTCCCGTTATCCCATGCAATTTATACTCCAATAAAATTAATTTTTTAAAAAGGGACTGGAGAAATCAAATGGGATACCTTTTAGGTTAAAATGTTCATATGCTAATGAATCACAAGGCAGTTATCAGTGCTCTGTGAGGAAGAAAATGTTTTCTCTAAATAGAATTAAAGCTCTAAGACTGCTTCTTATTTTAGACTTCTAAAGATGTAATGGGCAAAAAATGTAGAGCTTGGCAGATATCCAAACAAAACAGACTATCTCTGAGTTTATATAGTATTACCACTAAAAATGGTATTTTCATAATACATGTTTCCACTTATAATTATTGAATTTGTGGGTAAGAGACTTCTGGTGATGGAACTGAAGAGTTCTTTGTAACTAGTTTGCTAATTAGTGAACTAATAATTGAACAAATTAATTCACAATTTGGTATTATATCAGTTCTAAAATAAGAAGACTGGTTTCTTTTAATTTATTTCAATTTAAAAATTATTTTTACATGGTTGAAATATGTACATATACAGAACTCTCAAATAAAAGCTCTAAGTCCCAGATGTTGAAATGATGCATGAAAACAAATATTTGCTTTTTTTTTTTTTTTTTTTGGGTTTTTGAGGTAGGGTCTCACTCTGGCTCAGGCTGACCTGGAATTCACTATGTAGTCTCAGGGTGGCCTCGAACTCTCAGCAATCCTCCTACCTCTGCCTCCCGAGTGCTGGGATTAAAGGCGTGCGCCACCACGCCCGGCTCAAATATTTGCTTTTAATGTTTGAGGTGGTTAATTCATTTTACAACTAATATTTCCTAGCTAATCACACACATGCTCTTCTAAACTCACTATGAAGCTAGGCATTTTAGACTATATAAACAACCTTTCCTTTCTCTAAATGAAGGAAGGACTGGAGCTTAAATGGTCAAACAGATGTCATCTTTGCAAGGACCAAACAATAATACCAAAGTTGTCTAAAATTATTTATTTTTATTTTTTTGTTTTTATTTATTTATTTGAGAGCAACAAATAGGCAGAGAGAGAAAGAGGCAGAGAAAGAGAGAGAATGGGCGCAACAGGGCCTCCAGCCACTGCAAACGAACTCCAGATGCATGCGCCACCTTGTGCATCTGGCTTACGTGGGTACTGGGGAATCGGGCCTTGAACCAGGGACCTTAGGCTTCACAGGCAAGTGCTTAACCACTAAGCCATCTGTCTAGCCCCTAAAATTATTATTATTTTTTTTTTTTAATTTTTGGAGAGAGACACAGAGAGAGACAGAGAGAGGGAGAGGAACACAGAGATGGGCGTGCCAGCAGTGTCTCAGCTGCTGAGAACGAAATCCAGATGTGTGTGCCCCCTTGTGGTCAAGTGCGGCATTGCGCCCTTGCGTCACTTTGCATCTGGCTAAATGTGGGACCTGGAGATTGGAACCGCTGGAGCTTGGAACCAGCGTTCTTAGGCTTAAGAGGCAGGTGCCTTAACCCCTCAGCCATCTCTCCAGCCCTAAAATTATTTTTTGAATAGGAAGTTATAGAAAGAATATGCATACTGATGAGTGGATAATGGTAAAAATATAGAATTTTTTGAAAAGCTATAAACAAAAATAAATGTTGCCTTTACGGAAAGAATATACAGAGGGTAAGAGGTAGTTTTCTATTTTTACTCTGTGCATGACTGGAAAAATTTTACAACAAATAGCTGTTGATTCAATGTTTAAAAATAATGCTCTTGGCCTGGAGAGATGGATCAGTGGTTAAGGTGTTTGCCTGTTAAGCCTAAAGACGAGAGTTCAACTCCTCAGTACCCACATAAATCCAGATACACAAAGTGGCACATGCACCTGGAGTACATTTGCAATGGCTAGAGGCTCTGATGCATCCATTCTCAACCTCCCTCCCTCTCTGCTGGGCATAGTGGCACACACCTTTAATCCTAGCACTCAAAGTTGAGGTAGGAGCATCACTGTGAGTTTGAGGCCAGCCTGAGACTACATACTGAATTCCAAGTAAGCAGGGCTAGAGTAAAACCCTGCCTTGAAAAACACCCAATAATAATAATAATAATAATAATAATAATAATAATAATGAAGAAGAAGATGATGAAAATGATGTTCTTAGGCTGAAATCAAGAGCTATAATTTCTATACTTATAGGAAAAAATAAATGTTTGGCTTTTTCAATTTTTTTCTTTTTATTAAAAATATGCCTGATAATTTATTGGTTAATTTGTTTAAGGAACAAAGCCAAAAGGTCATAGATTTGATTAATTATATCTCCAAAGCAAAAAAAAAAAAAAATAGCCCTTGTTCACAGAATGCAGTTTTAACTTTAAAAAGTCACTTGGCATAGTATGCTGCTGACTGTAGGGACGGATCAGGTAAAAGCATGAGCTGACTCACTACAAAACATTAATGATGGAAATAATTCTTACTATTATCTTACTAACAGAGGATTAGTATACTTCAGTTACTCATCTCTAAGTAAACACTGCACCTTTCATGGCCAGCAACTTACTGCCTTTCTGAAAAGAATATACAAAAGACCTCAACCAAAAGAGAAAATAGTGCCTGTACTTCTAGAAAAGCTAAAAAACCATTATATTTCACAAACTTACAATTTTCTAAAAGAATACATGTCTTGTTAGTCATACATTATCAAATAAATACAATACCTGGAACATCTTCTGGATCAGATACGACGATATGTGCATTTAATTCCTGTAATTTGTGATGCAATTCTTCTAATTTTTTATTTGATTTTTTCAAAATGTTGTCTACATAAGCCAAACTTTTTTTATCCGTTGTGACTTTCCTCAGATTTTCAGCTCCTTCTTTGATTTTCAGTTCTTTCCTTATTTCTCTCTTTATTCGATCCTTGATATCATCAAATTTCTGTTGCACCATGGTGTCTGAAAAGTCTAATTTCTGAACAGTGCTCACGTTCTCAGAAAATGGAAGACTCCGAGAATCTCCCTATAAAAATAAACATACATGAAAGTAAATAAACACAAAATTTTTAAGTTTAGGAAAGTTAGCTATTGGACAAAAGGTACAACATTAAGAATAGTGTTTCTACTACAAAGAGACTCCATTAATTGCATTAGATTAATTTTTTCCTTCATAATCAAATGTATTTATCTTTTTATAGCCATAAAGTCTTAAGTTTAAACACTCTGACATTCATTAAGTAAAATTATTTCATAAATACACTAATATCTCAGCATGCAGGAGGCTGAGGCAAAAGGACTGTAGGCTCAAGGCCAACCTGGACTAGAAAGAGTTCCGGGTCAGCCAAATCTACACAGCAGACCTAATCTCAAAAAATTCCAAGCCGGGCATGGTGGCACATGCCTTTAATCCCAGCACTCGGGAGGCAGAGGTAGGAGGACTGCTGAGAGTTCAAGGCTACCCTCAGACTACATAGTTAATTCCAGGTCAGCCTGGACCAGAGTGAGACCCTACCATAAAAAAAAAAAAAAAAAAAAAAAAAAAAAAAAAAAAAAATCCAATTCAGGGCTGGAGAGATAGATGGCTTAGCAGTTAAGGCACTTGCCTGAGAAGCCTAAGGACTAATGTTCAATTCTCCAGATCCCATGTAAGCCAGATGCAGTGATGCAAGCACACAATGTTGCACATTTGCACAAAGAGGCACATTTGTCTAGGGTTCAATTGCAGTGGCTGGAAGTCCTGGTGAGCCAATTTTCCCTCCCTCTCTCATAATAAAAAAAAAAAAAAGAAAGAAAGAAAAGAAAAGACTGGTCTGTTGGTCTTGCCTCAAAAAAGAAAAAAATCCAAGTTAATCACAACATATGTACACAAAATGACTTCTCAGGGTTGTGTAGTTACAATGAATTTTGACAGGCTATGGGCCCAAGTTAAATCCCCACTCTTACATTAGGAACCTTGGGAAAGTCATTTAACCTTTTACATTCTCAGTTTAAATATTTGTAAATCTAAATAATAGTATTAGAGGCCTTTCAGAGATATTGTAATAATTCAAGACATTGTAACATTGCAAGAGACATCTAAGTATAATTCTTAGTTCACTATAGTCACTTAATAAAAAAGTATTAATAAACTTTTAGGTGAGTAATTTTATCTTTAACATGAAACATCTAAAAAATAAATTGGCAAAATAAAGTGTACCTTTCTCATCACTTTTTTAACAAATTAATTTTTATTTGAGACAGAGAGAGGGAGAGAGAGAATGGGTGCATCAGGACTTCTAGCCACCACAAATAAACTCCAGACACATGTGCCACTTTGTGCAACTGGCTTACATAGGACCTGGAGAATGGAACCTCGGTCCTTAAGCATTGCAAGCAAGCACCTTAACTGCTAAGCCATCTCTCCAGCCTCTCATTACTTTAAAACAAACAAACAAACAAACAAACAAACCAAACAAACATATATATATATGTATGTATGTGTGTATGTATGTATGTATGTGTGTGTGTGTGTGTGTGTGTGTGTATGTATGTATGTATGTATGTATGTATATATATATTATTTGAGAGACAGAAAGAGGCAGAGAAAGAGAGATTGGACATGCCAGGGCCCCAGCCCACTGCAAATGAACTCCAGATGCATGTGCCCCCTCGTGCATCTGGCTTATGGGTCCTGGAGAGTAGAACCAGGATCCTTTGGCTTTGCAGGCAAATGCCTTAACCGCTAAGCCATCTCTTCAGCTCCCTCATCACTTTTTAATGAATGAAGTATTAGGGCTTGTGAAAACTATATTCAATTTCCATTTATATATTTTATATCAAATGATAATTTGGTTCACTTACTACAAAAATATTAATGGAAAATATTTGTTATGCTCTAATGAGAGCTAAGATAATCCCCCGTATCAAATCAGTTAAGCAAATCAAATTTGCATTTAAGATAAAACTGCCAGCTGGACTTGATGGCTAATGCCTTTAATCCTGGCAGTGGGAAGGCAGAGTTAAGATCATGAGTTCAAGACCAGCCAGGGGTTACAGTGTGAGATGCAGGTCACCTTGGGCTAGAGTGAGACCCTACTTTGGGAAAAAACCTAATAATAAAAGATTTTCTTTGGGAAGTCATCCCATCAGCATATTATTAATAAGTCCTATTTAAATTTGTGGTGCAAGGGCTGGAGAGCCTGGTGTGCCTGTTCTATCCCTCCCTCAAAATGAGTAAATAAATTAATAAAATTTGCAAAAAAGAAAAAATAAAAGGCAGGTTAACAGGCACCAAAAAAAAAAAAAACTGTGCAAATACATGTTACATTTCCTTCCTTCCTTCCTTCCTTCTTCCCTCCCTCCCTCCCTTTCTTTCTTTCTTTCTTTCTTTCTTTCTTTCTTTCTTTCTTTCTTTCTTTCTTTCTTTCTTTTTAATTTTCAAGGTAGGGTTACGCTCTAGCCCAGGCTGACCTGGAATTCACTATGTATTCTCAGGGTAGCCTCGAACTCATAGCGATCCTCCTACCTCTGCCTCCCAAGTGCTGTAATTAAAGGTGTGCACCACTACACCTGGCCATTTTACATTTCTTTAAAAAATATTTTTATTATTTATTTGTAAGTGCAGAGAGAGAGAGAGAGAGAATGAATATAAGTAAGAATGAATAGGTACACCATGGCCTCTTGCAAACAAACTTCAGTCTCAGCCACTTTGTACATCTGGCTTTATGTGGGAACTGGAGAAATGAACCAGGCCATCAAGTTTTGAAAGCAAGTGCCTCTAACCACTGAGCAATCTCTCCAGCCCCGCATTTGGAATTCACTATGTAGTCTCAGGCTGGCCTTGAACTCACAGTGATCCTCCTACCTCACAGAACCAAATGCTGGAATTAAAGGTATGTGCTACTACACCCAGCTCCACATTTCTTTATCCCAGGCTGACTTGGAATTCACTATGTAGTCTCAGGGTGGCCTGGCACTCACTGCGTTCCTCCTACCTGCTTTCAAGGCATGTGCCACGTCCAGTCCTTAACATTCAATTCTTTCTTTAAAAATACTGTATTTATTATTTGAGAGGGAGAGAAACGCAGATAGAAAGAATGGGCACGCCAGGGCCTCTAGCCACTGCAAACAAACTCCAGATACATGCGCACCATTGTGCATGTGATTTATGTGGGTCCCGAGGAGTCAAACCACAGCCCTTAGGCTTCACAGGCAAACGCCTTAACCACTAAGCCATTTCCCCAGCCCAACATTTAATTTTAATCTTTAAAAAAATGTATCATGCAAAGTAGTAAGAAGGTAAGCTAATGACAGTGCATTATATAAAAATAAAGTAGCAGATTTCTATTTATCTGCTTCTAACACTTTTAGGGCTAAGAACTCCTTTGAAATTGACAAACAGAATATCAAAGAAAATTTCGCATATCTGTATGTACAACTTCCACATTCCATGGATAAATGATCTGTTGGCTTGAAACAACTGATTTTTTTTTTTATCAAAGTGGATATAAAATGATCATCTATCTGTGCTTAAATACTAGATTTTTCAATATTCATTCTTTCTTTCTTTCATGCATTCATTCATTTTGGTAGTGGCTCATGATAAAACCCAATGCTTCCACAAGCACTCTACCAGTAAATTACATCTCCAGTCCCTTCAATATTTGTAATGTAACGTAAGTCCCATAATTTCTTTAGTTTCCAACGTTTGTAAATCCACCTTTGGCTAGTTTTAAAACACTATCCATATAACCATTATCAAAGAATAAAAATCTACACTCTTGCCGTTGAGTCTTATGTACACTGAGGTGTACAAGGCAAGGATTAAAAAATTAATCTTATTAATTAATCTAATTCCTCTATTTTTCCAATTTTATAAACTGATCATAAATTATCTCATAAATTAAGTAATAAGCCACAGGATCCTCAAATTTCTTGGCCTAACAGTTCTGCTTAGTGAATATTAAGGTCCAAGTATCTTAATGATTTGTTGTACTTTTACAACTTGGTCATGGCATGATGTAATAATCCAAATTAAAAAAACAACATCTGGGGCTGGAGAGATGGCTTAGTGGTTAAACGCTTGCCTGTGAAGCTTAAGGATCCCGGTTCGAGGCTCAATTCTCCAGGACCCACGTAAGCCAGATGCATAAGGGGGCACAAGCATCTGGAGTTCGTTTGCAGTGGCTAGAGGCCCTGGTGCGCCCATTCTCTCTCTCTCTACCTGCCTATTTCTCTATCTATCTCTCTCTCTCTCTCAAATTAATAAATAAATAAAAATAAAATATTTAAAAAAACCAACATCTGTATTTCATTAATTAATTTGCATGCAAAGAGAGAGAGAGAGAGAGAGATAAACAGAGAGAGATAATAGATGCAACAGGGTCTCAAGCCACCACAGTCAGACTCCAGATGTATTCACTACTTTGTGCATCTGGCTTTATGTTGGTACTGGGGAATCAAACAAGGGTCTTTAGGTTGCAGTGCCTTAACCACTGAGCCATCTCTCCAGCCCTGTCTTCCATCCTTCCTTCCTTTTTACATGGTAGGGTCTCAACTCTCTAGGCCAGCCTGATCTGGAATTCACTCTAGTCTCAGGGTGGCCTTGAACTCACAGTGATCCACCTACCTCTGCCTTTGTGTGCTGGGATTAAAGGCATGTATCACCACACCTGGCTTTTTTTTTTTTTTTGGATGAAAGAAAGAGATTGGTGTGCCAAGGCTTCCTGCCACTATAGTCTAACTCTAGATGTATGTGCCACCTTGTGTGCATGTGTGAACTTGTGCATTCACCTTATGCATCTGACTTATGTGGGATTTGTGGAGTCAAACATGGGTCCTTAGGCTTTGCAGGCAAGCTCCATAACTGCTAAGCCATCTCTCCAGCCCTATATTTCATTTTTTAAAATTTAAATTTAACTTTTTTTATTAGGTAGAAAGTTTGCATGGACACATCATGTGTTGGTATCCTCATTTCCCTCCTTCCTGCCCCCATTCTGCTGAGGGCCCTCCTCAGTGGGATTGCTGGTGAGGTTGTAGGCAATGTCTCTGGACATTCCCTTCCACTCTGTGGCTCTGACAGTCTTTCTGGCCCCTCTTCTGCAAAATTCCCTGAGCCATGGTGGGTGTGTTTTACGTCTACTTTAGTGTTGTGTTCTCAGCAGCTTCTGGATTTCTGCTTTGGTGCTTTTTGAGTATCCTCGGTGTATGTCTCATCACCCTGGCACAGGCTGTCAGGCTTGCCATGAAAGCAGCACTTTTGCTCATCGTGCCAATTCCTCTGTGGTTTTACCTGGACCCTGGCTGATGTGCGTGGGGTGGTTTATCTCCTTTGTTACCTCTGCTTTGCTATAGACACACACACACCAGCACAGGGGATCTTCAGTTTTAAAAATAATCATTGTTAAATTTCAATTGGGATATGTCTATCTGCTTGTCAAGTACTTCATAATTTCTTAAGCCCTAACATCAGCTTATACATTTCCACCCTCATTTGCTGTTTCACTTAACAAAGTTGATGTAGACTAGTCTACAATCTAACTGACTCCATTAAGTTCACATGCTATCTACTAAGAGTCCCTGTGCTTCCCTTGAAAATGTAAAACATACTGCAGTCCCTTGAAAGAGTGCTAAAGCATGTTGTTCACTTTAAGGATTGTGGTAGCTTTTAAAGATTAATTACTAAAATAAAGTGTTAGATGAAAATGACTTCTTTGAATTCTTTGAATGCTCTTATCTATTTCAACTCTTATTTCTTTCCAATTTGTTCCCTAAATTCCAATCACATCCAATTATGAAAATTTAATGCAAGTGATCATTTTTCTTGGCTTCATCAAGATGCATACTATACCTCTGAGTTGCACCACCTCTTCTGTTGTCCACTATCCCTTCCAAGTTACTCCTTAGCCTGATTAACTTTTTATTTTGTTACAAAGTTTACCACAACTTTCCTGGGAGAGAATTTCCTGTCTAATTTACTCCCTTAGTACTTAGTTAAATGACTCTTGTGTGCTCTGATACAGTGTATCTTACTTAAATAATTAGTCCTTTTGTTATCTGATCACTCCAATGACAGTGAGCAGTTTGAGGGCATAGTATTGTTTGGTAGGTCAACTCAAAAAAGGAAGATTTTTCATTTTAAGTGATTTAATCACTTAATACTTTTCGTTTAGAATTCAAGAAAACCTGTTACTGCTCATGAACTCACTCACATCTCCCTCTTCCTGATAAAGAGAATTTATACTCCAGGAAGGTCAATGGCAAAAATGGTATCTTATCAGATGAAAATCAGGTATGAATTATTAATGATTAGTATGTCTGCTCCCTCTTAATTTCCACTGTAAGATACCTCTATGACAAAGGAATAGCTTTTTTTTTTAAAAAAAAAAACAACTGGAAATAAGTAGTAATAAATTTAAAGAGTGACTCCCTTTGACCTAGTAATTCTAATTTTAGAAGTATATTTTAAAAAAAACAATTAGAAATTGTTGTTAAACAGAATGATCAATTCAACAGTTTTAAATCTGACAATATATGCAAGGCCTTATTTTGAGCCCAGACTTTCTTATGTAACTGGAAAACTGAAGGACTTTGAAATATGTTATTCTCATCAGAATGAAAAAAAGATTATGGATGCTAACTAAGTTTCCTAACAAAATAATTTCAAGTAGGCTAGAGAATAAAGAGGCTTCTCTTACAGTTTTGATGAATCTGCAGTACTGAGATCTAGTTTGATATATTGCTATATATGTGTAATTTTAAATTAAGCTTAACATAAGAATGGAAAAACGGAGCTGGGCGTGGTGGCCCACACCTTTAATCCCAGCACTTGGGAAGCAGAGGTAGAAGGATCGCTGTGAGTTTGAGGCCAGCCCAAGACTACATAGTGAATTCCAGGTCAGCCCGGACTACAGTGAGACCCTACCTCGAAAAACAAAAACAAAAAATAAAATAAAATAATAAAATAAAATAAAAGAGTGGATAAATGGGGCTGGAGAGATGACTTAGCAGTTAAGGCACTTGCCTGTGAAGCCTAAAGACCCAGGTTCAATTCCCCAATACCCATGTAAACCACATGCACAAGGTGGCACATGCATCTGGAGTTCGTTTGCAATGGCTGGAGGCCCTGCTGTGCCCATTCTATCTGCCTCTTTCCTTGCCTCTCTGAAGTAAATAAATGCATAAAATATTTTTAAATAAAGAATGGAAAAATGAGATTAAAATATTTATGATTATCTCTGGGTTAAAAAACTTAAGTAGAATTTTTATTTTGTTCCTCAAATTTTTCTATATTTTCTCCATTCTCTTTAGGCTAATGAGAGGAAAGATCACTTTACTTCAATTTTGGCAAGTGTGTAAATTTATAATAATATCCTTTGCTATGTGTTATTTATGCTATTTTTATTCAACACAATTCAACTGCAAGAGATGAGACTATACATTCCACTCTAATTAGGCCATCTCATGTACCAGCCAACTATTTCAAATGTAGAAATGTGTTAAAAATAGCTGTATTTATCAAATGCACATTATTTAATGACATAATGAAATTCTAACTTTTAGGTTAAAACACAAATTGGCATTTCAACTTACGATTTCAACAAACTCACAGTATAGTTTAAGAAAAACAATGAAATAAGAATAAGAGCACAAAGAACAAAAAGAGAAAAGACTGTCACTTATGACCAAGTACTTCATTTAAGGAGACAGGAAAGGATGTTTATTCTTCACTGGCAGAGCTCCCAGGGAAGAAGTGAAAAAGCTGTCACTTTTTCTACATTTCATAATCTACAACGGCCTGACCTGACAGATGCCTGGAAAAGTTAGAATACCCGTAACAATTCGCTGAATACAGTAATTCCTTTACTGTTTCAGCTACAAGGAACTTCAAGGATTGTGCAGTCTAACTCTTGATTGCAGTTTTGAGGAAAGTTGGCCCAAAGGAACCAAACGACTAGTGTGAGGTCACTGAGAAGTCAGTAACCTGGCTGGTTCTGCACAATGACTTGCTTCTCACTCTGGGTCTGGTGCTTTTTTATTCTATATCTCCCTTTGGAATATCCATTGGCCTATATTTGAATGATACCTTGGCCTAACTGACTTACATTAACAAATTCTTGCTACCTTCTTTAAACCACGGATAGGGGCAGACACATGTCTTCCTGCTCTCTAACCTCACCCTCCCCATACCTCCTTCTACTTCAGAGGCATGTTGTCAACTAGGAAACAGAAACCAGTGTAGGCATGTTATCCCACCTCTCTGTGTTGGCTTGCTCATCTACAAAATGGAGATTGGCTTTCTTCCCTTACAGTTATTTTTTATTTTATTTTTCTAAAAAAAAATTTATATATATATATATTTAAGAGAGAAAAAGGCAGCTAGAGACAGACAGAAAGAGAATGGGTGCACCAAGCCCTCTAGCCAGTGCAAAAGAACTCCAGACAAATGCACCACTTTGTAGGCAAGCACCTTAACTGCTAAGCCATTTCCTCAGCCCTCATTTTTTATTTTTATTCATCCAAAAATTCACTAGGGAGCCAGGCATGGTAGCACATGCCTTTAATCCCAGCACTCAGGAGGCAGAGGTAGGAGGATCACCATGAGTTCAAGGACACTCTGAGACTACATAATGAAATCCAGGTCAGCCTGGACTAGAGTGAGACCCTACCTCGAAGAAAAAAAAAAAAAAAAAAAGATTCACTAGGTGCTAGACAATGAAAATATGAAGACAAATATGACATTCTTTTGGTTGTTCAATTAATTAAGTAAAATAGACATGAAAACCAAGCATGATTTGAAATAGTAAAACCTTCACAAAAATGCAGGCTATATGGTATTATTTGCTTTGAACTTAAGACTTCATTAGAATGAAGTATGATGGAAGGAGTAGAGAGCTCTGGGAATCAGAATGGGCATTAATAAATTTTAATACTTCAATCATGCTAAAACTAAATACATACTTTGTTTAGGTCACATAGTGACTATGCCCAGGACTCAGAAATGTGTTTCTTAGCAACAGTACACTTTCTGCACACAGCTCTCAAGCACACAGTACTGAATGCCTGTGTTAATACCTACCTCCCACCCTACCATTATCCTGACCAAGAAGAGCCTCATTTTGGTTATATACAACAATGTGTACAACTAAAATGCTTACTTCTCTAGGGCTTTTTATTTAACTTAAAAAATTTTTAATTTGACAACTGATATTCATATACACAATGTACCCTGATCATAATCCCCCTTTAACAGCTTCTTTTGTCCCTTTTCTATTCCCCCTCCATTGAACCCCTCCCTTCTTTTTTCCAACTAGTCCTTCTTTGATTCTGATGTGCTGCATCAAGAAGTAGCAATATAGTAATTATTGTCAAAGAGAACTAAGTTCAGGCAGAAGTTTTCACTTCTTTCTTTTCCCAAGAATACGGACTCAAGGCTTGAAAATATAGCCACCATTTTATGACAATGAAGGGCACACAGTACAAAAACCAGTACACTGTGAATGGCAGAGCTATGACATTCTGGACTCCTGATTGCCTTATTCAACTGCTACATGACTCCTAGGCTGCATACCTTTGGTGTTTTTCAAATTTTATTTTTAGTTATTTATTTGAGAGAGGGAGGTGGGGGGCAGAGAGAGGGAGAGAGAGAACAGGAGCACCAGGGCTTCTAGCCCTGCAAATGAACTCCAGATGCTCGTACTACCTTGTATATCTGATTTATGTGGGTACTGGGGAATAGAACCTGGGTACTTGGGCTTCTCAGGCAAGTGCCTTAACCGCTATGCCATCTTTCCAGTACCCAGGCTTTTTGAAAATTAGCATATAGACATTATACACGATGATGATGTCTTATTATGAGACTTTCTTACATGCTTATCATATACTTTATTCATATACGTCTGTATTACACTCTCTTGTTCCCCTCTTCTACTGTCCGTCCCTTTTCTTCTTCCCAAATACTTGCTCTTCTACTCTCATGGCATATAAAGATATTTAACAGACCTTCTTGAAATCTAGATATTGCATGAAAATATGGATATTTGTCTTTCAGAGCAGCTATGCTTAATATGATCTCTAGATCCAGCCATTTTCCTGAAAATGACATAATTTAATTCTTTTTGGCTAAGTAAAACTCTATGGTATGTGCTTTCATCATTTTCTTTATTTATCCATTACTGATAAGACATCAGCTGTCTCTGCTGTGTGATAATTTCGATTCAATGCTTTGGGATATACCCAGGAGTGGTACAGCTGGATCATATTCTATTTTTAATTTTCCAAGGACCTTCCAGACATTGGTATATTGATGCACTAATTTATATCCTCACCAACAGTGTTAAGGGTTCCTATCTTCTAGCATCACAAACCCTCATTTGATTTCAACATTATCATATAGGGCCTTATAACCCAATATGAGTGAAATGGAAATACACATCAGGGCTTTGGCAACAAAATGCTACAGTCTGAACTTCTATGCAAAGAGTTGATTTAAGGAATGCAAAGAAGCCCTTATGAAGTTATGGTAGATAGGTACAAAACGGCATTGAATCAAATGAGGCTTTCTTCCATTTACATCCTTCCACACTGACTCTGGAGTAGCCCTCTGATGGACCTGACTAACAGTGTGTAGTGAAAGTGACAATCTGTGAGGTTCAGGAACTTTGAAGGGCTAGCCACAAGAGAACTCAAAGCTTTTATGTTCTCATAATCCCAAGTGCTATATAAAGTCTAAAGGCTATTCTGCCAGAGGGGGGCCCTGGGAGATGAGGCGGCCATGTGGACAGAGTCTATGTAGAAGAGAACAAAAGTACTACATCTGTTTCTGGTGATTGTAACACAAACACCAGACATATGAAGCCAAAGTGGACATTGTAGCCCAGTTCAAAACAGCAGAATAAACACCTAGGATACTTACAAAACCACAAGATGTTTGTATACAGAAAGTTATAGGATACAGAGGCTCTGACAGTAAAGCAGGCTTTAAGCAGTCTCTTCAATTCTAATTATTAATTACTCTTTGTGGATTCTCAATGGATACAAGTTTTGCCATTCAATTTGAGGAATGGAAATGTGATTAATATTACTGAAGAAAAATAAAAGTAACACAATTTTAGTTTTCTTTCCTGCTCAACACTTTTCCACTTACAGTCTTTAAGGATATAGAGGCTTTAATTGTTCCCCATAATAAAATATACCACTGATTAAATATAAGTGTTAGATGTTGTAACTGGACACAGAATTGTGAAGATATGATTATATTTATATTAAGCTAAGCACAAGTTCATAATGATGTTTACAACTCTAATCCATGGTTCATAGACCATTTTAAGTCTCTTCTCTTTGCTCACCTGTAAATTCCCAGTCAACAGGAGGAATCTGGCTCCTACTGTCAATCACACATTTATTTACTTGCTCAGTTGCAGTGCAATATATAGCAGGATCAAATTTATTAGTCTATACCCTATGGGAAACGTCTTCATCAACTACAGTATAGTAGTTATGAAGGTTATCTGTTTTTCTGCAAATGTTTCTTTTTAAAGTAGTATTTGCAAGGGGGGAGAGAGAAAAGGTAGAGGGAGGGGGGAGAGCAGAAATGGGATGCACCAGGGCTTCTTGCCACTGCAAACAAACTCCAGATGAATGTGCCATTTTGTGTATCTGGCTTTACATGGGTACTGGGGTGTTGAACCTACGCTGCCAGGCTTTGCAAGCAAGTGCCTTTAACCACTGAGAGATCTCTTCAACCTTGTTTTTCTATATATATTTTTTTCCAATAACAACCCAATTTAAAGGCTGGAAAGATGACTCACCATTTAAGGCATTTGCCTGCAAAGCCTAAGGACCCAAGGTCAATTGCCCAGTACCTACATAAAGCCAGAAGCATTAGGTGGTGAATGCCATCTGGAGTTCATTTGCAGTCTGGAGTTCATTTGCAGTGGCAAGATGCCCTGGCACACCTATACTCTCTCTGTCTGCTCCCTCCATATCAAATAAATACATTTAAAAATCCAGTTTAAAAATAATCTTTATATTCGTTTTTTTGTTTTTGTTTTTTGAGGTAAGGTCTCACTCTGGCTCAGACTGACCTGGAATTAACTATGTAGTCTCAGGGTGGCCTCGAAGTCACAGCAATCCTCCTACCTCTGCCTCCCGACTGCTGGGATTAAAGGTGTGTGCTACTACGCCCAGCTGTTTTTTGAGCAGGAATTGGTATGTCAGGGCCTTCAGTTACTTTAATTGAACTTCAGACATGTGTGCCACCTGTGCATGTGCAACCTTGTGCACTTGCATCACCTTGTGTGCCTGGCTTACATGGAACCTGGAGAGTTGAACCTGGGTCTTTAGGTTTTGCAGGCAAGTGACTTAACAGCTAAGCCATGTCTCCAGCCCCTTTAATGAGCTTTATTCAGTGGGTAAGACAGGTAACAATTATACAGGCAATAAAAAACATGACTGAGGAAAAAAGGAAAAGCCCACTTATAGTTTAGGTCAAAATGTTTAGGAAAAGCCAAGACTTCCCGTGGAAGTAATATTTACTCTGAGGCCTGAAAGATGATTAGGAGTAATCTAAAAGGAAAGAAACAGAGGTGTCCTCTATATAAAGAAATAAAGCAAAAATCAGAATTGCTATATTTTATATCAATATTTTAAAATTATTTATTCACATGCACACAGTGGGGGGGGGAGAGGGAAGGGGAGTGAGGAGGAAGGTGAAGGGAATATGGGTGCTAACAAGGACTCTTGCTGCTGTATGTGCTAACTTGTGCATCTGGCTTTACTGGTACTGAGGAATTGAACCCTAGGCAGGCAGGCTTTGGAAGCAAACACCTTTAACCACTAAGCCAACTCCCCAGCTCTGCTATATTGTTGGTTCTTGATGGAATTGCCCTATTTCTGTTCTTACCTAGTATGTAAAACAAAACCCCTTGGAAACACAACCGAATAGGTAGTCATAAGCTATGAAAGGTGTGAGAAGGAAAGCAGACCAGTTAGATTCTCTGAGTCTTAAGAAGACAGTAATGAATTCTCTGGGTTTTCTCTTTATCACAGAGAAAAACATAACAAAACAATAAGACAGGAAAGACAAGCAAACAAAAACCCAAGGAAAACACTGCTCTCATTGGCCAGAACAACGTGAAAGAGCCAGCCTAGAAGGATATAAAGCTTTTTCACTACCAACCTTATCCCAGCCAACCATTTAAGTTATTTCCTACCTTACTGCGGCAGGGGGATACTAAGTCAGGGGTTATTAAGTCAGGACCTGGAATTCCCAGCTAGTATCAACAGGCGGCAGTAACAGGTATCCGAAGGCCAGCCAATATTCTTATCAACACACGAAGCGGTCTCTTGTTCTTTTCCTAAGCTAGCAGAGGGTAGATCACTTCCTCTGCCAAGACAGCATCAGTAGAGACAAAGGAGTAGGGAAACTGGTAACCCTCCCCCTTCCAACATGGTAGCTCTGGAAATCCATTCTAGTTAGTACATGACAACCCAGGGTGACACTCAAATCCTCCATTTTGACAATACCAAATACGAGGAAATTACACACATTTACCCACCCCCAACCCAACAGGAGTACACTGTCAAAATTCCATTTCTACTTAGTATGGACAGGTGGTACACTATAAACTGCCTAAAACAAGACATGGAAGGTAATGGAAGGAGATTATGAAGCAAGAGAAAAATGAAAAAATTCTTTAAACCTGCTAAAAAAATCTTGGGTAGAAGAACCAAGACTTGGTAGAACAAAGTCACACATAAATTAGTATGAAAAAAGTTAAGAGAAATAAACTATATAATGACACCAGAGGTGACCAGAGTGGGCCTCAGTAATACAAAATCCAAGCAGAACAGAACTTACAAGCAGAACTTAAAAGTTAATCATCAGTGGAACTACATCCTAAAAGCATTCCAGGACATGTATACTAAAACTTAACAGAGTGACTAGTAGCTAAAGAAGACTCAAGACGATATATACAATATATAACATCTCCAGGATACTTTTTTTTCCCCCAAAGCACCCTAAGTCCTAGTTTAAAAAAACAAAAACAAAAAACAAAAAACAAAAAAATCCAGCCTTTCAATGACAAAAGACAACCAGCAGGTGCCAACATGAGGTGCCCCAGGTGCTGATGTTGATCATGATTTTAAAGAAATCACCACAAAACTTCTTGAACAAACAATTATGAGTAGGTTTTTTTAAAAATTTATATTTATTATTTATTTATCTGAGACTGACAGCGAAAGAGGCAGAGAGAAAAAGAGAGAGAGAGAGAGAGAATGGGCACACCAGGACCTCCAGCCACTGCAAATGAACTACAGATACATGTGCCACCTTGTGCATCTGGCTTACGTGGGTACTGGGGAATCAAGCCTTGAACCAGGGTCCTTAGGCTTCACAGGCAAGCATTTAACCACTAAGCCATCTTTCCAGCCTCTATGAGTAGTTTTAAATAGACAAATGCCAACCTTCAGTAAACGAAATATTTAAAAAGAACCAAGGAAATTATAGAACCAAAGGGCACAGTACTAAAAATAAAACACAAGGACAACAACAAAAGATTCATGTTCTTGGCGTTCCCCAAGGAAATGAATATGGGACTGAAAAAAAAAAAAAAAGACTACAACAAAAAAAAAAAAAGGATAATGACTGCTAACCTGCAAAACTAATAATAGGCATAACCTTCAAATTAAACACATTAAGCAGGGCTGGAGAAATGGCTTTAATGGTTTAGGCACTTTGCCAGCAAAGCCAAAGGACCTAGGTTCGATTCCCCAGGACCGGTGACAAGGTGGTGCATGCATCTGGAGTTCGTTTCCAGTGGCTGGAGGTCCTACTGTGCCCATTCTCTATCTACCTCTCTTTCTGTGCTTCTTTTTCTCTCTCTAATAAATAAATAAAAATATTTAAAAAACACGTTAAACAAATCCTCAAATCGATGAATGTAAAGACATTCAAAGAAAGTAAAGACATATCAAACAGAACCTATGAAAACTATACAGAAAACAAATTTTCAAAGCGACTAGAAACAAATGATGTTTCTCAATAAAAGTCATAAAGCCAGAAGAAAACAATGTAATATTTGGAGATATGAAAGAAAAGAATTCTATACCCAGTGAAGTATCCATCAGAAATTAAGGGGAAATTAACAAAAAAAAAAAAAAAAAAAAAAAGCCACAAAAACAACAATAACAACCTGTCTCTAACGAGCTAAGGGCATTTGTCACCAGTAGCACAATTATTAAAGAATGGCAAAGCCAGGTGTGGTGGCGCACGCCTTTAATCCCAGCACTTGAGAAGTAGAGGTAGGAGGATTGCCATGAGTTCAAGGCTAACCCTGAGAACACAAGAGTGAATTCTAGGTCAGTCTGGGCTAGAGTGAGACCCTTCCTCAAACCCACCCCCCCAAAAAAAAGCCAAGATTCTATCAGTGTATAATGTGCTCAATGTGAAGGAAATAAGATGATTCCAATAATTTTAAAATGGTGAGAAGGGGAGAATAAAACAGAAGATTCTAAACTTTATAGAACATGGGAAAGTGTCAACATCACTCTGTTCATACCCTACCCCCAAAGGAACCACAAGACACTAAGAAAAATTCTACAAAATGCTCAAGCAGCCTATAGGAAAGCAACAAAAAGAACTGTAGAAAAGGAAGGAACTGAATAAGCAGAAAGCAAACAATTAAACAGCTGATTTTATGCCCCCACATAGGAACAATTACTCCAAATATAATTGATCTACAACAAACGTTAAAGAGGTTGACACAGTACATTCAATAAAATACCCTAACCTCTCCCTTCACTTTATTTTTTAAGAATCATTTAAAAAATATTTTATTTTTATTTATTTGACAGAAAAAGAGGGAGGGGGAGAGAGAGAGAAAGAGAGGGGGAAGAGAGAATGGGCACGCCAGGACCTCCAGCCACTGCAAACGAACTCCAGACGCATGTGCCCCCTTGTGTGTCTGGCTAACGTAGGTCCTGGGGAATCAAACCTGGGTCTTTTGGCTTTGCAGGCAAACGTTTTAACCACTAAGCCATCCCTCCAGCCCCTCTTTCTTTTTTGAAAATTTATTTTTATTTATTTATTTGACAGAGAAGGGGGGGGAAGAATGGGTGTGCCAGGGCCTGCAGCCATCACAAATGAACTCCAGACGCGTGCACTGCCTTGTGCATCTGGCTAACGTGGGTCCTGGGAACTGAACCTGAGTCCTTTGGCTTTGCAGGCAACTGCCTTAACCGCTAAGCCATCCCTCCAGCCCTCCCTTCACTTTCTATGGTTTCAGTTAACTGTGTTCAATTGAGACATAAAAATATTAAATAAAAAATTTTGGAAATATGCATTTCACAAGTTTGAAACTGTCTACCTTTCTCAGCAGTGTAATGAAGACTTGGGTTAATGTTGAAAAAGAATAAGGGGGCTGAAGAGATGCCTTAGAGAGTAAGGTGCTTGCTTGCAAAGGCAAAGAACCCAGGTTCAATGCCCCAGGACCGACATAAACCAGATGCACAAGTTGGCACAAGCATCTGGAGTTCATTTGCAGTGGCCGAAGGCCCTGGAGTGCCCATTCTGTCACTCTCTATTGTCTCTTTCTCTCAGATAAATAAAAAATAAAATGAATTTCAAAAAACTGGAAAAATAACAAAGTCCATTGAAGTAAATAATACATACTCATACTAAACCATACATTTGTATTACAATAGTTTACATTTAATCAAGTGTATTTTGTTTTCCTAAACTTGTATCATCTTTACTCTTAGTGGTGCTTTTAGAATGGCATACTTCTCTCTCTTTCTCCCTTCTCTTTTGAGGCAGGGTCTCACTCAAGCCCAGACTAACCCTGGCATTCACTCTGTAGCCCCAGGCTGGCCTTGAACTCACAGGGATCTTCTGATCTCAAGAGTGATATATTGTCTCAATGTTGTTTCTCATTTTAACTCAATTTATCTTCTCTCTCTCTTTTTTAAATCTTGTATTTGCAAGCAGAAAGAGAAAGACAATGAGAGAGAAAGAATGGGCATAGAGGGGCTGCTTCTTTCTACTGCAAAAGCACTGGAGATGCATGTAGCACTGGCACTTGCGAATCAAATGCCTAAGCTGTCAGGCTTTGCAAACAAGCATTATCTTTAGCTACCAAGCCATCTCTCCTGCCCCTATTTTCCCTCCCTCCCTTCCTTCCACTATTTTTCACTGGGCATGGTGGCACATGCTTTTAATCCCAGCACTTGGGAGGCAGAGGTTGGAGGACTGCTGAGAGTTTGAGACCACCCTGAGAATACCTAGTGAATTCCAGGTCACCCTGGGCTAGCATGAGACCCTACCTCAAAAAAAAAAAGGAGAGGCAAAGAGAAGAGAGAAGAGAGGAGAGGAGAGGAAAGGATAGAGAGAGAAAGCACACACATGGGCATGGTAGGGCCTTTTGCCACTGCAAACAAACTTCAGACACATGTTTGTGCATCTGGCTTTGCATGGGTACTGGGGAATCAAATTAAGATGGGCAAGCTTGGGCTGGAGAGATGGCTTAGTGGTTAAGCACTTGACTGTGAAGCCTAAGGATCCCGGTTCGAGGTTCGATTCTCCAGTACCCATGTATGCCAGATGCACAAGGTGGCACATGTATTCGGAGTGTGTCTGCAGTGGCTGGAGGCCCTAGTGTGCCCATTCTCTCTCTATCTGCCTCTTTCTCTCTATCATATAAATAAGTAAATAAATAAATAAATAAATAAATAAATAAATAAAATCTTTAAAAAAAAAAGATGGGCAAGCTTTGCAAGCAAGCATCTTTATCCACTAAGCATCTCTCCAACTGACATTCTGAATCTTACCTGCTTTAATGGTGATTTGGACTGTAAGCCTCTTCCTTCCCTCCCCCATCATCCTAGTTCAATAGGCTTCAAAGTGTGACCCACAGTCCCCTCAGGTCCCAATTTCTTTGCCTAATATTTAATGAATGAATGATTATCCTTCTCTGCAATACTGCAATTTCCACAAGAGAAGTATATTTGATTACTATTAAATATTTTGCTCATGATTATATATCTAGGCCTCAAAATAACACTCTGAATAATAGCAATTGCATGGTAAATGTGTTCAATAAATGGAGAAACCATTGCTCAAAATCCGACATACTGAGATGCAGAAAAGAAAAAGAAAAGAATTATACAAACCTCTCAACTCTCTACTCGAGCAAAAAAAAAAAAAAAAACTACACACTGAGGAAATGCCTAAAGCACATCAATTTCAAAACATAATGTTAAAAGTTAATGCTGTAGCCAGGCATGGTCGTGCATGCCTTTAATCCCAGCACTCGAGAGGCAGAGGTAGGAGGATCGCTGTGAGTTGGAGGCCACCAGTAAGACTACATAGTGAATTCCAGATCAGCCTGGGCTACATAGAGCAGACCCTACCTCGAAACACAAACAAAAAACCAAGTCAATGTTATGTATGTTTCAGGGCTGTGCCTAATTTATCTGGATAATACACTCCCCTTTCCAATCAGTGAAGCATTACAACTGAATATAATAAAACAATTTAGAATCACTCATTTTGGTTTTGATTGTGTCATAATACATCAAGTCACAAATTCTAAGATGAAGAACCTACTTTTCCATAAGCAGTACCCCCAAGGAAAATAGTCATACAGGTCTCTGAGGGATATACTTTGTTATTAAATGGAATAAAGTTTCTGAAATGACATATTAAATTGTGGGTGGGGTTGGACAACAAAAATCTGTAGAGAACCAGATGATACGCACAACTAGTTTCCTTATTTCTATTCAGATAACACAAGAATTACAAGTTTAACAGGAGCAACCACATAAACCAAATTAGAGGGTAACAGCTAGCACACCAATGTCTACGTACAAGACTCTGACTATTATGCTTAAAACAAAACATACATACAAAACCAATATGGCCAGGGATGTAGCTAAGTGGTAAAGTGATGTCCTAGCATTCACAAGGCCCTGGGTTCAATTCCTAGCAGAAAGAGTAGGGGAGGTACGAGAGAGAGGGAAGGAGAAAGAAGAGGAAGAAGAAATAATAAGGTATCCAAATGGCAATTATTCTTATTCTAATATATGACTGAGTATTATTAAGCTAGGTTTCCTTCAAACACAAAGTAGAAATATATCAAACAAATAAACAAAAAACTTAAGGACAATGACAGACCCAATAACTTAGTGATTTGAATATTAACTATACATATATTAGTTTGGCCTGAGAGTATTCTGGCATAAAAAATACAAAGTGAGATTAAAAGTGTTTGACCTTGATATTTTGTTTAGGGAGATAAGACTCCAAGTAACTAATAAAAAAATAATCCAGAATAGGAAATAAGTACATGGAAAATACCAACCCTCTGCTATAAGCAAGAAGATACAATTAAAAGAATGGCCTATCTTTTCATATCATAATAATTAGGAAAAAGTGGAATATGGTGAAGGCAACATGGCAGTGAATAGATGATTAAGTTGAAGGCAATCATTTGCTTAGAAACAGCTGTAAATAAATAAATAAAAAGCACTGGGCAGTTGGTTAAATGGCTGAGTTCAATCCCAGTACAAAAGAAAATGATAAAGCCAGACGTGGTGGTGCATGCCTTTAATCCCAGCACTTGGGAGGCAGAGGTAGGTGGATCATCATGAGTTAGAGGCCACCATGAGACTGTATAGTGAATTTCAGGTCAGCCTGGGCTAGAGTGAGACCCTACCTCAAAAAACCAAAAAGAAAGAAAAAAAAGAAAACGATATAATAAAACAAAACAAAAAAAAAAGGTCAATCATACTGTTATCTGTGACAGGAGTAAAAACAGCCAATTTATAGATTCATCTATAAAAAATGCATTTCTAAGACATATATGGACCATACTATTGCCAAATACATCTATTAGCTAAACATGTATTTACTTAGATATGTATGGACAGCAATGTCATTTTGATTTTATCACAGAATGTCAAAATTTGCACATAAATGTTCATAACAGCTTTAGTGATAACTTAAATCTAGCATTATACAAATGTCCATCAACAGTATAATAAATTCTGCCAAAGCCATACAACATAATCATATTCAACAATAAAAGACGAATTACTGATATATGTAAGAACATGATAAAATCTCAAGATCACTTAGAGAAGAACTATGCCCAGATACTTACTACATGGTTATTTTCACATAAAAACTCTATAAATGTAGATGAATCAATATTGATATTAATATTGTTAATATTTAATAGACAGCAGAAAGTAGTTACATGGAAACTGGGAGGAAAGGAATAACATCAGCAGCATGGGATTATAAAACATTACACAAAAATCTTTTGGAACAATTGTTATTTACATTAAGTTGGTATCAATCATGATTTCAGAAGCATAAAAAGCACACCAAAACACTCAATTGTGTATCTTAAATACATGCAGATTATTGTCTACTAATTATACTCAAAAAAGATATTTTTAAAGCCTTTTAAATGTTTTCAGTCTTTTACCATAGAATTATATTTTCCTCTTATTAAAATCAAGGTTGTTTATTTTTTAAAAAACTTGAGTTAGGCTATCTTGGATCTAGTTCTAATTCTCCCACTAAGTGACACTTTAAAAAGAATATGGTTGTTCTGTCTGGATAAGGAAGTTAAAATTTACTGAGTAGTGGTCTGGAGAGATGGCTCAGCAGTTAAAGGCACTTTCATGAAAAAGTCTATAAGCTTGGGTTCAATTCCCCAGTCATCCAGGTAAAGCTGGACCCCAAAATGGTACCAGCATCTGATATTCCCTTTGCAGTGGCAAGAGGCCTTGATGTGTCCCCCTCAGACATACAATGACAAATTACTAAATAATTAAAATGAAGGGCTGGAGAGATGGCTTAGCAGTTAAAGCACTTGTCTTCAAAGCCTAAGGATCCAGGTTCGATTCTCCAGGTCCCACGTAAGCCAGATGCACAAGGTGGCGCATCCATCTGGAGTTTGTTTGCAGTTGCTACAGGCCCTGGTGCACCCATTCTCTTTCTCTCTAATAAATAAATAAAACTAAATATTTTTTTTAAAATGAAGATTTATTGAGAAATAAGCATAAGTCACACAAAATAACTGCTATATCTCATGTATTCTGCATAATAAACTAAGGGGGAATAGATAGCCTTGAAAGTAGGGTGTAAAATACTACTAATTTTATATAAGATTATCAGGGAAGTACCCTCTCATAAGGAGACATTTTAATAGGGACTTTAATATATTTTACAATATACTGATTTTTAATAAAATAAATTACACAAAATATCACTGCATCAGCCAGATTTCCTTACTTAAAAATTTTTTTTTAATGACCTTTAGGGCTGGAGAAATGGCTTGCCTGTGAAGCCCAAGGACCCAGAGTTAATTCCCAGAACCCACATAAGCCAGGTGGCTAGAGGCCCTGGCATGCCCATTCGCTCTCTCCCTCTCATAAATAAATAAAAATAAAAAAAATTTTTTTTTTTTGGTTTTTCGAGGTAGGGTCTCACTCTAGCTCAGGCTGACCTGGAATTCACTATGTAGTCTCAGGGTGGCCTCGAACTCATGGAGATCCTCCTACCTGTGCCTCCTGAGTGCTGGGATTAAAGGTGTGTGCCACCACGCCCGGCTAAAATAAAATATTTTTTTAAATGACCTTTAAAGGGCATAATTGGCCTACTAAATAAAAAAAAATACTTCAAATACAATGGTGCAAATTAAATATAATTCAAGAAAAGAGCCAACAATTATTATATGATTGTTTTCAATGTAAGCTAAGCTACCTCATGAAAACCACAGTATTTTCATTTGCCTTTCCCTGTTTTTTTTTCAAGGTAGGGTCTTACTCTAGTCCAGGCTGACCTGGAATTCACTATGTAGTCTCAGGCTGGCCTCAAACTCATGGTGATCCTCCTACCTCTGCCCACAATTACTGAGATTAAAGGCGTGTGCCACGCCCGGCTCCTTAGATCTTTTTGATAAATTATTATACAAAGCAAACATGTAAGTGGCTCAAAGGGGTAAGGTGGTAAAATCAGTACATTATACTACAGAAAAACTAAACAGTGTATTACGTAAAGCTATTTTTTAAAAGTTAACTGTTTTACATCTTTTTTTTTTTTGCTGTTTACCTCAAAAAATAAAAATATAATGTCTTCCTCTTTCACATGCTGTTGAAACAAGGTTTAGATCCAGCAAACAGATCAAGAACAACGTCAGTCACTAAACAGTTTTCTGCCAAAGTAGGAAAAAAATATGGCCATGACTTGGCAGTCTGCTGAATGAAAACAGAACATTCTCCTGCTTTCTTATATTTGATTCTTGCCATCTCATGCTCCCTTGAACATCTTCTCTTCACTTCAAGGTACTGCTGTACACATATAGAATTCCAATCTTGAAACTGTTAACTTTTCATGATAGTTTCAGCACCAGTGTCCAGTAGTATTAACCACATTGTGTGTGTAAATTTATATTAAACCAAAGTAGTTTCTCAGATACCCTAAGCCTTAATTCAGGTGCAGCAAATCATGTATGGCTAGTGGCTATGAAACTAGATGCTATCAAATAGACATATAGCATTTTAGTCGAATCAGGGATTATTATACAATGATGTTGTAGTGCGCAGATGCCAAGTCCAATGTTTCTTTGAACACACTATGGTTCTTAATATAGCATATCTGGCTATTCTGACTATAGGAAACACATAAATATTTGATTTCCTCCATCTTGGAAACAGGGTCTCAATATGTAGTCCTCGGAGGACAGGAACTTAGATAGCAATCCCCCTGCCTCAGCATCCCGAGTGCAGGAATTACAGGTATGTGTCTCATACTTGGCAAATATTTTATTTAGGGGCTGGAGAGATGGCTCAGCAGTTGAAGGTATTTACTTGCCTAGTACCCACATAAAGCCAGATACACTAAGTGATGCATGTGTCTGAAGTCTGTTTGCAGTTGCATGAGGCCCTAGCACTCTTATTATACTCACTCTCTTGGTCTCTCTCAAAAATAAATAAAAACATTCTATTTAATAAAAACTAATTACTGAGCCAGGCATGGTGGCACATGCCTTTAATTCCAGCACTTGGGAGGCAGAGGTAGGAGGACTGTTTGAGTTCAAGGCCATCCTGAGACTACATAGTGAATTCCAGGTCAGCCTGAGCTAGAGTGAGACCCTACCTCAAAAAAAAAAAAAAAAAAAAAAAAAAAACTACTACAATGATAAAGTGATCTTATAGGCATGTCATGTTTGCTCAACAGCCTTAAAAGGAAATACCATGGAAACAAATGACCACAGCAGCTCAGGAGTGGCTACAACTGTGCTCATCTAGGGTAGCTGCCAATCTCAATGCATGTATCTCACTTATGCTCAGCTAATTCATTGCCTATTAGTTCTGACAGTAGTTCTATACTCTATAGACACTTAAACATTTGTTAAAGTGATATAAGGATATAACTTAGATCAGTCCTGAAGTTTTAAGTAGTGTACTTATATTAATATAGCTCCATTTTGATACACAATACAGTGTAAGCCCTTCTTTTTTTTTTTTTGTTTTTGGTTTTACGAGGCAAAGTCACACTCCAGCCCAGGCTGACCTGGAATTCACAATGTAGTCTCAGTGTGGCCTCGAATTCACAGCAATCCTCCTACCTCTACCTCCTGAGTGCTGGGATTAAAGGTGTGTGCCACCATGCCTGGATTATTCTTCTCTTTTTTTATAAAAATTTGGTGTTTTGTTTGCAATGCCTACATAAGTATTAATAGCTGCTCAAGGTGACACAATTACGTAAGTCCTAACAGTCCAACTTTAACAAAAAACATTTTATTTATTTGAGAGAGAGATAAAGACACAGAGAGAATGGGTGTGCCAGAGCCTTTAGACACTGCAAATGAACTCCAGATGCATGTGCCAGGTCAGCCTGAGCCAGAGTGGTGAGACCCTACCTCGAAACACCCCCCCCCCAAAAAAAAGGAACGTAAAACCTAGTCCCATAGTCTAGAGAATGAAAGCTACAAAATATGACTTGTAAAATCTGATGGTCTGGGTTCAATTCCCAAGTACACACTTAAAGCCAGACACAAAAAGGGACACATGCATCTGGAATTTGTTTGTAGTAGCAGGAGGCCCTGGTGTGCCCATACTTTCTCAAATAAATAAATTAATCTTTCTCAAATAAATATAGTTTTTATTTTATAATTCATGTATTTATTCATTTTTCAAGGTAGAGTCTCACTTTAGCCCAGGCTGATCTGGAATTCATTATGTACTCAGGCTTGCCTTGAACTCAAAGTGATCCTCCTACCTTCTACAGTGCTGCGATTAAAGGAGTATGCCACCACACGTGGATTTTATTTCTATTTCTTTTTTTGGGGGGTGGGGGAGAGAAGGGAGAGAATATGGTTATGCCAGGTCATGCAGCCACTGTAAACTACAAACGCATGTACCACCATGTGCATCAAGCTTACCTGGGTACTGGGGAAATGAACCTAGGTTATTAGGCTTCACAGGCAAATACCTTAACCTATAAACCATCTCTCCAGCCCTCACAGCGATCCTCCTACCTTTGCCTCCCAAGTGCTGGGATTAAAGGCATGTGCAACCATGCCTGGCTCCAAAAAAAATTTTTTTAATTAAAAAAGAAACACAAAATGACTTCAAACTCAAAACTATTTTTTCCTACAAATCTGTGAGATGCACAAATACATGAGTTCATATATATCTGTAATATCTTAAACTTCTAAGATGTTATCATTTACTTAAAAGCCTTTATTTAAAACTCATTTAAGCATTTTAATATTTCCCAGTCTGTGAACAAAAACATCAGGACTCATTCTAAGAAAATATTTTTATTAATTTTTGAATATTTTTAACATTTTAAAATATTTTAAAAAATTAAATTGTGTTTAAAAATAATTAAATTTTAAGCATTACTAATACATCATTTTATTCATGTATGAACAGAAATACTTCTATAATCTACTTGTCTTTTTGCTAACTTTTATGTCTTATATAAATTCAAGTTTTAGAATTAGACTAATAAATTCCTTATCTAGAACTGGTCAATTAAACCCAGTATCATAACCAAAATATTCTGTGACAAACAAAATTGATGCTGTCCAATATAGCATCCACAAACAAAATGTAGGCACTGAGTATTTTTATTTAACTAATTTAAATTTTAATAGCTATACAAAGCTAGAAGTTACTGTGATGGTCAATATAATTATAGGCTATCAAGTGATCATGAGTAGGTATTAAATGACTATGTTACTGATTTTATTATTATACTTACTACATACTTACTGTATTATACTTTTTTGTGAGTATATGCCTGATAATAAAAAAAACAGCACGTTAACTGTAAAATAGCCTTGGCCAGAAAAGCCGGGTATGGTGGCACATACCTTTAATCCCAGCACTTGGGAGGCAGTGGTAGGAGGATCATTGTGAGTTCGAGGCCACCCTGAGACTACATAGTGAATTCCCAGTCTGCCTGGGCTAGAGTGAAACACTACCTTGGAAAAAACAAGACTAGAAAAATACTAGAAAGACTCCATATGTGCTACTGTCCTTGAAGACAAGATGTGGAGTTGAAAGGAAGTAGTGTCAATGACCCTATGTAGCCCCAGGCTAATGTGTTAGTGTCCTAGTTAACAAAAATGTCTCTATGGTAAAATAAATATGTAAATAAATAAAATTACAGAGTAAAAAGTCAAATTTTTACTTGTAAGCAATTGTAACACAGTGGGGAAATGGCTCAATAGTTAAAGTCATTTGCTTGTAATGCCTGTAGCCCAAGTTCAATTCTCCAGTATCCACAAAAATCTCAATGCACAAAATGGCTCATGCATCTGGAGTTTGTTTGCACTGGCAAGAGGCCCTGGAGTGCCTATTCCCCTCCCCTGTTTGTCTCTGTCTTACCTCTCTTTCCCTCCCTTCTTCACTCCCTCTCTCTTCTCTGTGCTTAGAAATAAATAAGACACAACAGATACCAGAGAAATTAAAAAAATCAGAGGGACATACCATAAGAACATATACTCCACTAAGTTTGAAAATCTGAATGAAATGGACGATTTCCTTGATTTATATGACCTACCTAAATTGAATCAAAACGAGATTCACCACTTACATAGACATATAACTAGTACGGAGATCCAAGCAGTTATAAAAAAAAAAAAAATCTCCCAAGTGGGTTGGGAAAATGATTTGTGGTTAAGGTGTTTGTTTGTCTGGGAAGCCTAAGGACCCTGGTTCAATTCTCCAGGACCCACACAGCCAGATGCAAAAGGGGCGCATGCGCCTGGAATTTGTCTGTAGTGGCTGGAGGCCCCGGTGTGCCCATTCTCTCTCTCTCTACTTCTTCCTCTTTCTCCCTCTCTCTCTCTCCTCCAAAATAAATAAATAAATAAATAAATAAATAAATAAATAAATAAATATTTTTTAAAAAAGAAAGAAAAAGAAAAATTATTTTTAAAAATCGCCCAACTAAAAAAAGTCTAGGCCCAGATATATTGACTGGTGAGTTTTACCAGACCTTCATGGAAGAACTTCTCAAATGTTTCCATAAAATAGAAAAGGGCAGGGGGTGGTGGCACATGTCTTTAATCCCAGCACTTGGGAGGCAGAGGTAGGAGGATCACTGTGTGTTTGAGCCCACCCTGAGGCTACATAGTGAATTCCAGGTCATCCTGAACTAGAATGAGACCCTACCTCAAAAAACCAAAAAGGAAGCAATCCTATCAAACTCCTTATATGAAGCCAGCATCTCTATGATACCAAAACCAAGCAAAGATAGAACAAAAAATAAAATTACAGCCCAATCTCCCTCATGAACATAGATGTAAAAATTCTCAACAAAATATTGGCAAACAGAATACAAGAATATATCAGAAAGATCATTCACCCTGACCAACTATGCTTTATCTCAGAGATGCAGGGATGGTTCAACGCACGCAAATCGATAAATGTAATACATTATATAAATGGACTGAAGGACAAAAATCACATGATCATCTTATTAGACACAGAAAAAGCAGACAAAATCCAACATCCCTTCATGATAAAAGTCCTACAGAGAAATTTGCAGAAGAGGGGGCAGAAAGATTGTTAGAGCCACAAGTTGGGACATTATGCACAGTGACATTGACCCTTCCCCATAACTGATAGCTACCCCCACAATGCATGACCTACATTCCTGAATGAGGACATTCCCTTTGGAAGGGGGAGGACAGGGAGGAGGCTAACAACGGTACCAACATGGCTGTATACACACTATGTACATAAGTAGTAATAAAGTCCTACAGAGACTGGGAATAGAAGGAACATATTTCAACATAATAAAGGCTATTTATGACAAACCTACAGCCAGTATAATACTAAATGGAGAAAAGCTCGAAATTTTTCCACTAAGATCAGGAACAAGACAAGGGTGTCCACTGTCCCCACTTTTATTTAATATAGCACTGGAAGTCTTAGCCATAGCAATAAGGCAAGAAGAGACACACATATAAGGGATACAGATTGGAAAGGAAGAGATCAAGTTATCATTATTTGCAGATGATATGATTACATACATAAAGAGCCCTAAAGACTCTACCAGCAAACTGTTAGAGCTGATAAACACCTATAGCCATGTAGGAGGATACAAAATAAACACACAGAGGATGAAATCGGACAATCAATCCCATTCACAATTGCATCAAAAAACAATAAAGTACCTTGGAATAAACCTAACCAAGGAATTGAAGGATCTCTACAATGAAAACTTTAAAACACTCAAGTGAGAAATTGTAGAAGACACTAGGAAATGGAAAGACATCCCTTGTTGGTACGCCCATATCTCTCTCTCAAATAATAAATAAAAATAAAATACTAAAAGAAATTAAAAAGCACTTAATAAGTACTTCTGACAAAACTACTAACAACAACAACAACAACAACAACAACAAAATCCAAAGTCACCAAAAGGATCAGGATACTTTTCACAGACAGACACATCAGATCTATTGACACAGAGTCAATTTCAGACATTCCGTAATGCACAAGTTATACAACTATACCATAATCAAGAAGTGGGTATCTTACTTTATGGGCTCTAGCTGGACAGAATGGGGGGGGGCGCAAGGGAGATATTTTAAAAAGCCCAAGGTTTGTGCTGGGGAGATGACTGAGTGGTTAGAATGTTTGCTGTGTGCAAGCCTGATGACCTTAGATCAGACTCAAGCTGGACTCAAGCATTGTATGTGCCGGTAAACCCAAAGCACCTGCAGCAGTGAAGCAGAGACAGGAGAATCCCAAAGCTAGTGACTACAGTGGCAAACAACAGCAGAGAGCCTGTATCAAAGTTGGAGGGCAAGGACCAGCCCTTTGATGTTGTCATTTGGACTTTACAAGTGCACTGTGGCATAGGTTCCCCCTCCCCAACAAAGTCCAAGACTAGGCAAAATGAAATCAAAGCTAAATTATAGAGTTCCTAGTACGTTGGTTTTTGGTTTTGTCTGTTTTTTAGGTACTGGCAACAGAACTGGCTTTTAGCAAATAATGAGCACATAATGAGCATCAAGAACAAAACAAAACAAAATGGAACTACATATAGTTACTTCAACTTTCTCAAATGATTATTTTAGTGGAAGGGCATAAAAAAGCACAGCTCTCAGGTTTTAAAAAAGTACTAAAACAGCCAGGCGTGGTGGCGCATGCCTTTAATCCCAGCACTCGGGAGGCAGAGGTAGGAGGATTGCCGTGAGTTTGAGGCCACCCTGAGACTACATAGTGAATTCCAGGTTAGCCTGGGCTAGAGTAGGACCCTACCTCAAACCAACCCCCCCAAAAGTACTAAAACAACAACAACAACAAAAAAAAAAAAAAACAAAAACACAGGGGTAAGGCAAGAGAATAGTATGGTTAATAAACTTAACAAATGTGCAAGAATAATTAATGCAGACAACAAAAGTAAATCATCGTTTTCCTCACGAATCTGAATGAATTTAGTTCTCAAATGCTAGAGTTACTGAGTGCTAAGATATTACAAAAGAAAAACCATCTTGAGCAAAGCCAAGAGAAAGCCGCTAGGTGAAAAGGCTCCTAAAATGAATGGACTCTTAGGCTTTAAAACATTTTCATTTGACAGTTTATCATTAAAAGGTCTTTATTCTTTACTATGGTTTGAGTTTGTCCCCCAAATGTCTTATGCTAAAAACTTGGTCCCTATATGGTAGAGCTGAGGCTGTATAGTGCTGATTATAAGTGAGGCCTAGTAGTGGTTAAAAACGTCATGAAGAGGCTGGAGAGATAGCTTAGTGGTTGAGGCGCTTGCCTGCAAATCTAGGGATCCATGTTTGACTCCCCAGATCCCAGATAAGCCAGATGCACAATGTGACACGTGCAAGGTCGCACATGCACACAAGGTGGCACATGCATCTGGAGTTCGATTACGGTGGCTGGAGGCTGTGCTGTACCCTCTCTCCCTCCCTCACATAATATAATGGCCAGTCTGTTGAGCTTGCCTCCCACCAAAAAGTTAAAATAATAAAAAAGAAAAATAGGTAGGTGTCCTGTGACTGGATTAGATTTGGTGAGAGCTACCTGTTATAAAGCTAGCCTACCCCAAATGTTTGGCTCTTCTTCAATTTCCTTTTCCACAATGCGGCAGTTCCTTGCTGGGTCACTGACACCATGCTCTGTGAACCTTCCAGTTACCAGAATTATGAGCCAAATTAATGTGTTGACTTTGCAAGTTTATACTGTGTGTAACATATTTGGCCTCTCTTAAATGTACATATCATTTAATTATCTTCACTTGTAATAGCATTTTTAAATGATTTTTAAGTTTTATAATAAACTGTAAACCAGGATAAGTAATTCTGATGTTAACATTAACCATGTCAAAGAACTCTGATACTACCATGACTACTTACAAGTAGGTGGCCAATTATACTCAGTTTTCCTAAATATGGTAATATTGTTGAAAAATCTTAAAACATTTAGGTATATTAAAATTAAAAAGTAGAGACTGGCGTGGTGGTGCATGCCTTTAATCCCAGCATTAGGAAGGCAGAGGGAGGAGGATCTTGGAGACTTCACAGTGAATTCCAGGTTGGCCTGGGCTAGAGCGAAACCCCACCTCGAAAAACAAAAACAAAAAATTAAAAGGTATAGCAGGGTATGGTGGCACACACCTTTAATCTTAGCACTTGGGAGGCAGAGATAGAAGGAATGCTGTGAGTTTGAGGAACTAAAGTGAGTTCCAGGTCAGCCTGGAGCAATAACTACAGGTGAAAGTGATTTGTAGCTCATGAACATTCTACAGATGTATCATCCACATTTCAACACAGTTCTCTTCATTTTTTTTTTTTTTTTTTTTTTTGGTTTTGCGAGGTAGGGTCTCACTCTGGCCCAGGCTGACCTGGAATTAACTATGTAGTCTCAGGGTGGCCTTGAACTCACAGCGATCCTCCTACCTCTGCCTCCCGAGTGCTGGGATTAAAGGCGTGTGCCACCACGCCCGGCTAGTTCTCTTCATTTTGTATGAGGTACCTTATAGCCAGCACCAGTTCCTTCTCTGTAATTACTACATTAAGACTCACCAACTGTGAGTCTTAAAGAAAAGTCAAGTTGTAAAAAAATATTTTATTTTTGTTTATTTATTCAAGACAGGGAGAGAAAGAGAAAATATGGGTGTGCCAGGGCTTCCAGCTGCTGCAAACTCCAGATGCATGCACAACCTGGTGCATCTGGCTTACGTGGGTCCTGGGGAATTGAACCTGGGTCCTCTGGCTTTGTAGGCAAGTGCCTTAATCACTAAGCCACCTCTCCAGCCCAAAAGTTCATTCTTTACTGTTTAGATTTTATAAAGCTCCTTCCTCTCTTCCTCTGTCTGCTCCTACCAGTTCTTGGTTTACTGTCATTGTTGTTGTTGTTATTATTATTTTGGCTTTTCAAGGTAGGGTTTCACTGCAGCTCAGGCTGACCTGAAGTTTACTATGTAGTCTCAGGGTGGCCTCGAACTCACAGCGATCCTCCTACCTCCGCCTCCCAAGTGCTGGGATTAAAGGTGTGCATTACCATGCCCAGCAAGCTCATTCTTTTTTTCGGTTTTTTTTCCAATTTTGTTTATTTTCATTTATTTATTTATTTGAAAGTGACAGGCAGAGAGAGAGAGAAAGAGGCAGAGAGAGAGAGAATGGGCACAACAGAGCCTCCAGCCACTGCAAATGAACTCCAGATGCATGTGTCATCTTGTGCATCTGACTTATGTGGGTCCTGGGGAATTAAGCCTTGAACCAGGGTCCTTAGGCTTCACAGGCAAGCACTTAACCGCTAAGCCATCTCTCCAGCCCTTTTTCGGTTTTTTGAGGCAGGGTTTCACTCTAGCCCAGGCTGACCTAGAATTCACTATGAAGATCATTCTTAAAAACCAACAAAGACTGGGTGTGGTGGTGCATGCCTTTAATCCCAGCACTGGGGAGGCAGAGGTAGGAGGATCGCCATGAGTTCGAGGCCACCCTGAGACTACAGAGTGAGTTCTAGGTCAGCCTGGGCTAGAGTGAAACCCTACCTTGGAAAACCAAAAAAATAAATAAATAAATAAATAAACAAACAAACAAACAAACAAACACCAATAAGCACTACAGAAGGTTTGGTAGGGTATATATGCCTTTAATTCAATGAAAACTTACACTAAACAAAAATGTATTGTATGATGAACAGTCTACTGATGTTCAAGTACAAAGATACGGTTTCTATAGGAATAAAGTGGAAATTCAATTATGCCAAAAAATAAGAAACTGGGCGCTTACTATAATTTGCACATCAAAGTTCAAGTATATTCAATTATAGAGTTCATATTATTTAATAATGTTCAGAAGTACACTGCCACAAACTTGTTGCTCTACTACCGGACCTAGTGCAGGCCCATTTCGTACCTTGCAGTTATAAAATTTTAGTTCAAATTGATAAAATGTCCAAACCCTCTGGGAAAAAGACAAAGGAAGGCTGTACTTATGTAAGCAGATCCATGAGGTCAGTGAGTGGAGCGGTGGTTCTGTTCAATATTTGTAAGAGTCTTCAATGAGAGCTCAATGCTTGAAGTTCATCTATAACCCAAGATCTCTTCAATTAGGCTTCCACATAAATGCAGAATACTGTTATTAAATTAAGACTATCATGGAAATGTCTACATGTTAACATAGCTATCTTCATTGTCCTCTTCTACAAAGTAAAAGAGGAAGGAAAGATATTCAACTATGATCAATTCTCTAAATCTTAGGTCAACCTGTGATACAAGGTCTCACTATATAGCTCAGGTTTGTCTCTAACTCTTGATCTCTTGCCTTAACTACACAAATGCTGTGATTAATATGTGCCACTATGCACAAAAAAATGAAATAATCTTAAAATTTACAGCTGATGAAGGAAAAAGATTATTATGACACAGAGTACTTTATGAGTAGCTTAAGAGTAAAGCGGCCGAGTGAGAACTAGGGAGGTAGCTCAGCAGTTAAGAATGACAGCTGTGCCAGCATGAGGAGCTGAGCTCCATCTCTAGCATCTACATAGAAAGCAGAGCATGGCTGTGCGTGCCTGTAGCCCCAGCTTAAAATTGGCAGAAACAAAAGGTTTGCTGGGACTTACTAGTCAGACAGTCTAAATGAAAAACAAACAACAATAACACCCCCCCCCCAACTCCAGCAAGTTCCAAGTTCAGTAAGAGACTGTCTCAGGGAAAAATAAGGTGGAAGTGCAATAAAGGATGCTCAACTTTCACCTTCGACCTCCACATATGTGTTCACAAGGCACACCCATCTTCACAAACATTCATTCTCATATTCATTCTCTCTCTCTCTCTCTCTCTCTCTCTCTCTCTCTCTCACACACACACACACACACACACACACACACACACGCACACAGTGTAAAGAGCTGAAGGTAGAATCCTAAAACATTATAATCATCCCAGTAACAACAAAGGCCTCGACCTGGGCAGTGGTAATGTAGCTGAGTACATAAAGATACTAAAATTGAAGAATAAGCTGAAGAGGCTGAGGCAGTAAAAAAAAGTGATCAAATTTCATCACAGTCAATCAAGGAAGGAATGACAGCCATTAGAAAAGTCAAGTATGGTACAATGGTCAGAAAAGAAAAATAATCACATCACTTATTTATCCATTGAAGCATTTTTCAAGAAAAAGCTACATGTTAAATGCTAGGGAAAAAAGACCTAGTCCCTATCATAAAAATGGTAGAGGCATACATATTTTCATAATGATTATTATAGTGATACATGATACATTCAATGATAGGAGCCCCCAAATGGGAAATTGCTGGTGTGTAAATGGACTGATCATGCTTATTTATCAAAATTATACCTTAAGCTGGACATGGTGCTGCATACTAGTAATCCAAGTACTTTGAAAGCTAAGGCAAGAGAACTGTGAACTCGAGGTCAACCCGGGACCTTGTCAGTAAAAAAAAATTATGTGTGTCTATGTGCATAAACACACACACACACACACACACACACACACTCACTCACTCACACACACACACACTCACACTCATGGGATCTTAACTTTTTCAGTATACGTGAGTATTATTTTCTTAGCGGAGTTTTAGTATCGTCCAATTTGTCAACTACAGTCCAGGTAGCCAAACAATGTTACTATTCTTAAAATTGGAAACATCAGAGGTTAACAAAAAAGTGTAGTTAAAAAAATTCCAAGTAGTATAATATGCCCCAATTTCAGGCTTACAGGGGTGTGATGACAGAACAAACAACAGAAGTTCCTGAAAAAGTTTTAAGCACTAACCCCATTCTCGGAAAATCGGCCTATTTATCTTAACCCTGGCATTAGAGACTCTCATTCCCCCAATGCCACTGTTAAATGAAGCAGAGTGCATGTTCCATGACTCATGAAGGCAATCAGAGTTTCATTCAATGTTTGGAATTGTGACATAGAGTAAGCCAGCAAATTATCCATGGGATCATGGGCATTTGATCTGTAAGGTTAATGAAATAAGAAAACATGCAGTCTAAGAAAGGAGGAGGAAGAAAGGAGGTGAATATCCAATTTCCCATTTAGTACTCATGGGATCTGGCTCTACATCATATCTTTGATTATGAGAGATATCCCTGTAGCTTTCCAATAAATCCTATTTTTGCTTAAGCTGATTTAAGTAGGGTTCTAGTCCCTGTAACTCTGACAAAAAAAAAAAAAGGCTTTAGTGGATAATCAGATTCTGGTAGTTAATTATTTCAAAGGATAAATTAGAGGGGAAGTAGGCTAGAAACAGGTGGAATATTTAGACTACAGAAGGAGTTAAAAGAAAGCAGTAATAGCAAATAAAGGCAGATTCATACAAAACAAATAGAAGCATATATAAATCTGTCTCTATGTGTGTCTATGTGTATATAAATACATGTATTTATATGTTTATTATGTAAGTTATATATTTATATCATTATATACTTTTACATATACATATATAAATGCAACAGCCCAGTAAAATAGTCACAGCAAGGTGAAACAACTTTTCCTTAAAACGTGGTTAGGAGAAAGGGGATAGAAGACTAAAATCTCAAAAAGGGGGCTGAGGAGATAGCTTGGTCACTAAAGTGCTTGCTTTGTAAGCATAAGGACCTGAGAGACAGATCCCTGGGGCTCTCTGATCAGCCAGTCCAGCCTAGCTGGTCAGCTTCAGACCAAAGAGAGACCCTATCTCAGAAGAAAAGGTGGCAAGTTTTCCTTAGAAAACACACCCAACCTCTTCCTTGGGACTCCTGGCACGTGCATGCACAAATTAAAAAATAATCTCAAGAAAGTTTAAAGAGAAGGAAACTTGAAGAAACACATTGCTAAGTATCATGTACTGTTCAGTGGGCTAGCTAAGTGATTTCTTGTTTACAAAAAAGCTGGAGTGGGTTCAGTGATTTAGAAAAAATTTAAAATATAACTATAACTGGGGAATGTGGTGACAGTCAATAAGAATCACCTTTATTGATACAAAGTTTCAAGAAATAAGGAAATAAAATATAAAATAACATAATAGTAAGTTACTAATAAGCTAGATTAGGATAATTTAGGTACACTTTTTAATCAATCTGACAAAATCCCAACTCTAACTTGCAAAAATGAAACAAATAAAGCTGTTTAAAAGATTATTCTCTTTAATGCCAGCACTCCGGAGGCAGAGGTAGGAGGATCGCCATGAGTTTGAGGCCACCCTGAGAATACAGAGTGAATTCCAGGACAGCCTGGGCTAGCTAGAGTAGGACCCTACCTCGAAAAACCAAAAACAAACAAACAAACAAAGACTATTCTGTCCTAAAAATTGAAAAAGTTATCCATTTTAAATTTATATTAGAAAGTTTGATGCAGATTTCAAAAGCTTTAAACATTAAAAAACTCAAACCTTTACTCCATTTTAAAAAAACTGATTTGATTCAAATGAGACACTACCATATACCTTTAAGAACAGCCAAATTTCAGAACAGCAGCACCACCAAATATTTGCTAGAGAAACTGAGATACTCATTCTTTGTGGACAAGCCCACAGAGTAGAACAATCAGTAGGGAGGACTATTTGGTAGTACCTTACCAAACTAGACATACTCTGATCACATAATGCAACCATCACATGCCTTGGTATTTATCCAAAAGAAACCAAAACTTGTATCCACATAAAAACTTGCACAGGATACTTTTAGTAGCTTTGTTCATAACTGATATAATTTAGAAGTAACTCAAGATGTTCTGTAGTAGGTGAATGGACAAAGTGTACTACATCCAAATAGTGCTGCAACAAAGCTTATTGAACTGGGGATATAGTTCAAACCGGTAGACTGCTTACCTAGTGTAACACGATGTACCAGGTTCGGTTCCCACCACCACATAAGCTGGGTGGGGTGATACATGCTTGAAATCCTAGCACTCAAACAGGCGCAGATGTGAAAGGCTAGATAATGTGACATTACAAGTATATGACATTCTAGAAAAGGAAAAACTATGGAAAACAGTAGATGCTCAGGGGATGTAAGAGAGGGAAGAGATGAATAAGTGAAATACAGAGGATTCTGAGCATCCTACTTCTCTGAATACTATCACGCTGAGCACGTCATCAACATGCATTGAACTGAATAAGATCAGTGAAGACTCAATGTACTATACCAAGAGTAAACAGTGGACTCTGGACTCTATGTGATAACGATGTATCAATGCAAACTAATCAATTGTAACAAAGATACCATTCATTCTAAAGGAGGATGTTAATAAGGAATGCTATGTTTGTGGGGAGGGGGGAGGAGATTTTAGGAAAGCTCTATATTGTCCTCAATTTGTTGTGAACCTAAAAGTGTTCTAAAAAGAAACACATTAAAAATCCTCATGGGCCGGGCGTGGTGGCCTCTAATCCCAGCATTTGGGAGGCAGAGGTAGGAGGATCACCATGAGTTCGAGGCCACCCTGAGAGTACAGAGTGAATTCCAGATCAGCCTGAGCTAGAGTGAAACCCTACCTTGAAAAAAAAAAAAAAAAAAAAAAAAAAAAAAAAAAAAAAAAAAAAAAAATCCTCATGGACTTCAATGTAAAGAAAGTAAATAAAACATCAAACGTAAATAAAACATCAAGAGTGATACAGCACATGCCTGGGACTGCAACACTTGGGAAGTTAAGGGAGGGTGATTGTGATTGGTATCCTAGGCTACCTAGAGACCTGGTCTCAAGAAAAATCTCAGTAGAAAGCATAAGCAACTATATGTCTTTTAGAGCCAGGAATTGAGACTGAAAAACAACTCTTAAGTAAAGTGTGCAAAGAAAATTACAATAAAACATAGGCAAATTTGGCTTTGTTAAAAATTAAGAATTTTTCTCCATGTAAAGATATCAATAACAAGCACCAAAACTGCACTTATGATTCTAGGTTTGTAAATACTAGTAAACTGTGAAAGAATGTTTGATCTATATCCAATATTAAATCTGATCAACTTGAACTAAATTAGCAAGCTAGGCAAATACTCAATAACTGACTCAGTCCTACACTGGGAATATCCTATCCTTCAAATAAATGGACAAAATATTAATAGCAAAGAGCTATGTAATGGAAATGAATAGCTGATAAACTATTCACAACCAATCTTCATTATTTACTTGCTTCTAAATTTATTCTTTGGGTCAACTAACATTTAAATGCCTAATATGTGTGAGGTATATATTATTTTATATGACTATCTGTGGTGTTTTTATTTGGGAAATTAAAAAAATAGACATACATTAGAACTTTACCCTTTAAAAAATTTTTATTTATTTATTTAATTTTCAAGCAGAGAAATACAGAGAAAGACAGGGAAGGGGTGTGCCAGGGGCCGAAACAAACTACAGATGCATGTGCCACTTTGTGCATCTGGTTTTGTGTGTGTACTGGTGAAGTTACTTGGGTCACAAGGCTTTGCAAGCAAATGCCTTAACCACTGAGCCATCTCCCAGCCCCAAATTTACCTTTTTATAACAAATCTACGAGTTATAAAATGCAAGCTTGTTGATCATAATGTTAATGATTTTCCTAAAATGGTAACGTATTTAAAACTATCTCTCCTACAAAACTACCCAAAAAATGAAGACAGCAATTCAGGAACTGAAAGAAGACATTCACAATTTCACAATACACAGAAAATTAGCATTGAGGCTATAAACAATGCTTACAAATCAATAGAAAACAGGAAAATAGGCGAGAGACAAGAAAAAGAACTCAAATGAGGAAAAAATGTAAAAACCCATCTAACAGGGCTGGAGATGGCTTAGCGGTTACGGTGCTTGCCTGCAAAGCCAAAGGACCCAGGTTCGAGTCCCTAGAACCCACGTAAGCCAGATGCACAAGGAGGCACATGGCTAGAGGCCCTGGCATGCCCATTCTCTCTCTCTCTCTACCTATTTCTCTCTCTCTCTCAAATAAATAAATAAAAATAAAATTAAACAAATATATGTATATTTGGATTTCTATGTGAGTAGGAATAAAACTCAGTAGCAGAAGCCAGTAAGCTAGAAAGGGGATATAAAGGGAATAGAAAAGGAGGGAGGGGGGATTTAATAGGATGGTATTGTATATATGTAAAGTAGAAGAACAGATTAATGGGCGTGAAAAGGCCTAAATGAAGTCAGGAGAAGAGACTGAGTAAAGGAAAGGTGGAGGGAGGGCTAATAAAAATCTAAGAGAATATAAATAAGTCATATGGAAATCTACTTTTCTGGACAATGGAACACTCAGAAGCTATAGATTGTTACTAGAAAATTTTCAGTGCCAGGGATGGGATACCTTCCAGTGAGTTGTTGGCCAGGGAGGTCCCTGATACCCCCAAAACATTACAGGCCATTGCCGAGGCCCTTGGTTTCCCACCAGGAATAGATGGTAAGGCCCTATTGCTGAAGACTCCACATACTTGGGCTGCAAGGTCACTGAAAAATTCTGCTGGAGCTGAGCTGAAAACCTCCTCCATGTGGACCAGCTGACAGAAAGCTAGAAAAAGCAATGCTGCATGCAGTTCAATGGGACAAAGAGAAATCACCAGTGAAGATACTCAACAGTGGACACTGTAAGCCTTAAATTTGGCTACCCAGACCAAATGAGCCAATGGGTGCATTAGTGGCATGTCTGTTATAGGGGCAACCAACCACTCCCTAATTGGACTGGAGGCCTGCTCCATGGGAGGGAACACATCTCTGATACTGAAAACCTACAAGAGGGGTAGTCATGAGCCCTAGGGGGTGTAACATCTGCTGGCGTCTGGCTAAATGTATATACTATGCTCACCAAACTCCCCAGTAAGCACTTTTCTTAATGTTCATACCCATATATTAATGTTACTCTCACTTTTGGTTAGAGAAGCTTCTCTTCTCAGATGGCGGCAACCTTAGGATAACTCAGAAGGCACCATGGTGCTAAGAAGAAGTGACAGAGGAGTGCTCAGCACTGAAACATCTCTAACACACCTTCTAAGGCTCAGGGTCCATTGTGGAAGAGGTGGCAGAAAGAATATAAAAGCCAAAGGAAGGGTAGGACTCCTTACAATGTGCTCCTCCAGACACAACATGGCCTGGATATCCATGACCTCACAGTGCCTGACGCTACCTACACAAGGCCATCATAACAGGAGGAAAAGATGATGATATCAAAATAAAAGAGAGACTGATTGAGGGGGGAAGGGATATGATGGAGAGTGGAGTTTCAAAGGGGAAAGTGGGGAGAGGGAGGGAATTATCATGGGCTACTGTCTACAATTATGGAAGTTGTCAATAAAATTTTTTTTAAAAATCCAGCTAACAAAAAGAAATATTCTGTATCAGTGGTCATCAGGAAAATGTCATCAAGACCACAATAAGGCACTGCCTATTGAGGAAGACAGTGTTAAGTGCTGAAGAGGATGGATGGATAATGAAAGAGATCTTTAATTAATTCTACATTGCTGGCATGAATACACATGCATATAAGGCCACCAAAGTTCAGCATCACCTCTTAAAAATGCAAAGCATTCACATCCCCTTGGAAGCAGCAACCAGACCTCCACATTTACCATCCATGGCTCTTAATAGGCATACATAGGAAACACATACACAAATGTCCATAGTACCTTTGCTCACAACCACAAAAACCCAAAAAAGAACTGAATGCCCAACAATGTGGAATGTTTATGCATTGAAATACGCAGCATTTAAACTGAATGACTACAGTAACAAACACGCAAAATCTTAGCTAAATTAGGTGAAAAATCAAGTTCAGAAAGATTATATTCAACACAAGTATATAAAAACAACTAAATAAAAGATCTTTTAGGATTATATACCTAATCAAACAACACGTAAGGAAGAGACTGACCACAAGATTCAAAATAATGGCTACTTGGATTGACAAGAAGGCAGAGTTGGGGGCCAAAGGATGAAGGCAAACGATGTATAGATTTTTGGAGGTTGGTAAAGTGGTGGTCCCTGACTACTTATCATAAGAGATAATGGTTCAGTGCAGTATTCCTTAGGTTTAATAAAAGACAAACATTGTAATTTGCTCAATGAAAGCTCTCAAACAAGCAAAATAATCACCCCCTTAGAAAATCCCTAAAGTGGCAACTACAGGGAAAAGAAAACAAAATTAATGTATAAAATAGCTGATAGTCTGCATATGTACAAGGTGGTAAGCTTTCTGTAACCAAAAATAAACACCAGTTCTGTTTTAACTGCACAAGTTAAACTTCCACAAGGCTATAGAGCTTTAACCAACTAGACTCACTGTCAAATCTTTTCAAAAGATACATTCCAATAACAATGTCTACTGTGTAATTCTTGTCTATCAGCTCATCTTTGTAATGGAGCACTTTGGTATAGACATAGTGAATATTATAAATAATCTAGACATGATTTAAAGCATACAAGAGGATGTGTGTAGGTTATATACAGATACTACATCATTTTATATAAGGGACTTGGCATCCAAAGAGCTCTGGAACCAAAACACATCTAACATAATGCAAAAACTATGTGCATAGTTGTTATATTGTACAATTTAGAAAATGACAGGAAAAGCTTTTCTTATGTGCTAAGCATAGATATACTTTTAAATTTTAAAATTATTTTATTTATTTATAAGCAGAGTGGGAGAAAGGAAGGGAGGGAGAGAGAAATGAACTCAAAACACATGTACCACTTTATATGTCTGGCTTTACCTGGGTACTTGCAGAACTGAACCTGGGCTAGCAAAAGTTGCAAGTGCCTTTAACCACTGAGCCATCTCCCCAGCCCTAGAAGTAATTCTTTTTAAAAGTAATTTTAATCTGTATTTGATTGAATGCACAGATGTACACCCTGGCGGCAATTTCAATGTCAGTAATTATAATGAACTTCTTTTATAAAACAGTCAAGACATTCCTCATTCTAGATGCTAGAGCTTTCTTACAAAACATATCGAACACTTACTAAGTGTCAAAAAGAGGTATATACAAATTTAAAATTTCACAGCAAAGTTTATCCTAGTCACAATCAATAAATGATTACTTTGGGCTGGAGAGATGGCTTAGTGGTTAAGGTGCTTGCCTGCGAAGCCTAAGGACTCATATTTGACTCTCCAGGTCCCACGTAAGCCAGATGCACAGTGACGCAAGTGTGCAAGGCTACACATGTGCACAAGGGGATGCATGTGTCTGGAGTTTGACTGCAGTGGCTAGAGGCCCTGGTGCGCCAATTCTCTCTCTTGCATTAAAAAAAAGGCAGTCTCACGGGACTGGAGATGGCTTAGCGGTTAAGGCACATGCCTGCAAAGCCTAAGGACCCCAGTTTGATTCTCCAGGTCCCACTTAAGCCAGATGCACAAGGGGGTGCATGTGTCTGGAGTTCGTTGCAGTGGCTAGAGGCCCAGGTATGCCCATTCTCACTCTCCCTCTCTCTCTTTCCTTCTGTCTGTCTCTAATAAATAAATAAATAAAAATCAAATCTTAAAAAAAAAAGGGCAGTCTGAAGCTGGGCGTGGTGGCACATGCCTTTAATCCCAGCACTCGGGAGGCAGAGGTAGGAGGATTGCTGTGAGTTCAAGGCCACCCTGAGACTACATAGTGGCTTCCAGGTTAGCCTGAGCTGGTGTGAGACCCTACCTCGAAAAACAAAAACAAAAACAAAAACTAAATGTAAAATTTTTCATAACAAATGAAAAAACAGAGCAGTGACAAAAAAAAAAGGCAGTCTGTTGAGCTTGCCTCAAAATAAATAAGTAAATAATAAATATATGATAAATCTTTGGGGAGTCTCTCCTGCCCCCATAGGGTTTTACTCTAGTCCAGGCTGAACTGGAATTCACTACGTAGTCTCAGGGTGGCCTCATACTCACAGTCATCTTCCTACCTCTGCCTCCCAAGTGTTGGGATTAAAGGCGTGCGCCACCACGCCCAGCTCTTTAGGGAGGTTTTTGACAAACCTGACAGCTTTCATCAGAAACAGCAATTGTTAACTGAAGGAATCCTATGAAAAGGTATTTTTTATTTTTATTTTTTTGTAGAATATTGCACTTTATTTGTAATAATAAAGCACAGCTATAGACTACCAAATGAAATATGGAAATCATATTTTCCTTTTCTGGTATCTATGAGTAGTATAAAGTTTATATTAAAGTTAACTCTGGTTAACTAAATTTGGAGCAATTTTTAGAAATTTCACACAATACTGAAATAAACAATTATGGGCCCACAGAAAGGCACAACTTAAAGAATGGTGTAACATGAAACATATGGTTTCCCATATGTAAATAAAACTGGGTTTCTTTGGCTTCATGAAATGTTTTCTAAAATGCTTCAATGAAACAAAAAATTAAGAAAATAGGAACATAAAATATAAACAAAATAAAAATTAGAAATTGCTACATTAGCCAGGCATGGTGGTGCACACCTTTAATACTAGCACTTGGAAGGCAGAGGTAGTGGATCACTGTGTGTTCAAGGCCAGCCTGGAATGACAGTGAGTTCCAGGTCAGCCTGGGCTAGCGTGAGAACCTACCTGCGAACTTAAATTTTAAATGGCCTATTTTTGTTTTCCTTATAACAAATATCCTTCCTTACACTTTTTAAAGTCACTGGTCATTAGAGTTTGTGTGTAGACCCCTGGGTGTGGTGGAGCACGCCTTTAATCCCAGTACACTGGAGGCAGAGGTAGGAGGATTACCCAGAGTTCGAGGCTACCTTGAGAGTGAATTCCAGGTCAGCCTGAGTTACAGTGAGACCCCAAAAAGAAAATGAGTGTGTGTGTGTGTACTCCTAATGTTTCCTTGTTTCAGAAGCCTCCATATTATTAGCAAGAGTTAGAAACATTATTTGCAAGCACACTACAGTAATTAGCAAGACATAATATTATAGTTTTAGATTTTCAGTTTTGCCTTCTATAACCTTTATAACCAAAGGTCGTTAACAAGTAAGCTAACTCCAGCTCTAGCAAAGTATTCCAAATACTGCAGTAGGATTAAAAAATAAATAAATTATAAAGAATAATAAGCACCGGCCTGGATTGTGGTGATGGAGGGGCCTCAGTCCAGGGAGCTGTCAGTGCTTGATGCAGAGTCTGAGGTCACCAAGTAGCTTAGGAAGTTGGATATGGTTGTGAGTTTGGACAGTTACAGATTTCTTAAGTACCTGTATGTGCTCTAATACTAAAAGTGGCAGGTTAATCTGGCAAGTAAAGAATAAATTGTTTGAAAAGACAATTCCTTAATTTCTGAAATTCTGAAATACAGATGGTTCAAGGAAACTGCTGCTGTATTGCAACTGTGTGAATACTTATTAGTTTGGTTATATATTGCTATTATCATTCTAAAATAATGGACACTACCTACTGTAAAAGAACTGCATAAACATCAAATATGTATTAAATAAAAATTGCATTTGATTTTTCACTTAAAAAAAAAATAAAATGAGCTGGGCGTGGTGGGGCACGCCTTTAATCCCAGCACTCGGGAGGCAGAGGTAGGAGGATTGCCGTGAGTTCAAGGCCACCCTGAGACTACATAGTGAATTCCAGGTCAGCCTGGGCTAGAGTAAAACCCTACCTTGAAAAACCAAAAAATAAAATAAAATAAAGTAATAATAAAATAAAGTACTAGAGAGATGGCTCAGTGGTTCAGGTGCTTGCATGCAAAGCCTAATGACCCAGGTTCGATTCCCCAGTACCCACATAAAGCCAGATGCACAAGGTGGCACCTGCATCTGGAGTTTGTTTTCAGGGGCTAGAAGCCCTGGTATGCCCATTCTCTCTCCTCTCTTCTCTCTTTCTGCATGTAAATAAATATTTAAAAAAATAAAATGAGATAAACAGCCAAAATAACAATTTGGATACTCTCTAAAAAAATGTTTCATTAAAGTTGTTAATAGGTAATGTTTGTAGTAAAACAGTATTCTTGAGCCAAGATAAAGTAACATATGTAACTATTAAACACATTTTTAAAATATTTATTTATTTGAGAGAGAGAGGCAGATAGAGAGAACGGGCAGACCAGGGTTCTCTATCCACTGCAAACAAACTCCAGATGCATATGCCACCTTGTGCGTCTAGTTTATGTGGGTACTGAGGACTCAAACCTGGGTTCTTAGGCTTTGCAGGCAGGTGCCTTAACCACTAAGCCATCTCTTTAGCCCCTATTAAATACATTTCAAAACTGGCTATGTAACTAAATACTGGAAAAAAATCTGCTTGAAAGATCAGCAAAGAAATTCACAATAATCTAGTTTCAGTCTAAAATGATTTGGAAGTTATAAAAACTGATTCTCAAAACAAAACTTTTGTTAAATATTGGTCAACATATACTAATGCCGTGATCAAATGAAACAGCTGAATGCATGGATATACGTAATGAAGCAAATTTTATGACTATTCATCTTAAGTGTTGATATAAAAGACAGTCAAATATTTTAATAAACATAATAAACTTTAAATGCAGTAACTTTTATTAGAACTGAGAGCCCAATAAACCAAGAAATAATGCCCTGGATATACATGACAACATTAAGGTCTTTAAAGTAACACTTAATAAGAACTATTATTTATCTACAGGGAATTAATTTTAATTTATTTTGAAGCCTAACTAGATGAAGTGTTCCCCTGCGCTGTTTCCATTTTTAAAAAAAAACTGTTATTATTTAAAGTTTCTTCATCTCTAATATGCTTCCTTGTTATTGCCAAAATTGATTTTATTAGCTAAAAAAATCCCAAATGTTATACTTTAATAAACATACAGATATTTTCAGTTCTAGTGCCAACTTCCTGTAAAATAGAAGGATGCCACACACTTTATAATTCTACCAATGCTCAAAATGCCCCTATAATTTTAGTGGCTTTTTCTCAAAGTGAAAGTGCACTTTTCACTTTTTAAAACAAGGCAATACAAAGTAGTTCCAAAAGTCTCAGACCATCTTATTTTAGAAGCATGTAAATTAAAAAAGGAATTCCATTCATTTAGCAAGTGTGTGCTGTTAGAACTGCTTATAAAAAGCTAACTGTAATTACACCATTTAGCAACATCTACAAATGATAGGAAATTCAGCTTTGCACTTCCAAAGAATTCCAAATGTGCAACAGGATACGTTAGTGTACCCTGCTGATATCTCTTATTTTTGTTTAGGATTTATATCAAGTATCATAACAATGCCTTCAAGCTTACATCTGATTACCCAATAAAATGCATTTCAACAAGAAATTTAGAACGTAATTTACAGTAAGTAGTTTTGGCATCATAAGGAATATGCCTTAAGTCTGCACCTTTAAGTTGGTTAAGTGACTTTCATTTCTTAACTCCCATTTTTTTTGAGTAGCCAAAAATGAGTGTCTTTAAAGCACACCCGACTAAGTTTCACCAAAAAAAAAAAAAAAAACCCATGAAATTTGAGTGCAGATGTAAACATGCCTAGAACGCTCCGAAGTCATAAAAGTTAACCCCACCAGGGTAGCTCAAATCTCCTTCCACATCAATAGAGGTTGAAAAACAAAATTCGTGCTTACATCATCAAATACTTAGCTGGAAACAGGGAAAGAATAACACTGCTGCTCGACATGGACCTAACTAATTACAGGATCTGTTGTGTTATCTCGGGCCCGACATGTGCTGCCTAACGTTCTCACTTAATGAACTGCCCTCAAGTGTAAACAACTGCGGCAGCGATTTCTCCAAGGTTCAAACGGGAGGGAAAAATGGAAAGTCTGCGAAGCATCTGCATGCGAACTGTCGGATCTGGGCAGGGACTGTGCCAATCGGTCTATCAGTTAAAAAAAAAAAAAAAGAAAAGAAAAAGAAACAGAAGAGAAAAGCGAGCAAGGAACAAGAAGAGGTCGTTTGTACATTACAGTCACCTGAAGGGGATTGGGGAAAAGTGAAGACAGACTGCTTTTGGGGTCTGAAGTTATGGGGGGGGGGGCGCTCTTTGTGCAGAGCCCGAGCCGGAGGGGAAGAGTGGGGACGTGCCAGCGGCCTGGGAGTCATTCAAAGGAGTTACGGAGCCGTGGAGGGGTGGGGGTGGGGGGGAGAGAGGCGGGGCCGGGCCGGACGGTGACACTGGGGAGGGGGCGGCGGTGACACCGGGGAGGGGACGGCTGGCTGGCTGGCTGGCAGGGACTCGGGGGAGGGAAGGGGAGGAGAGGAGAAGGGAGACGGGAGGGGGTCCCCTCTGGTAGGTGGGATCAAATAAAGCGCGGCAGGCCCAGGCTCGGGGCGGGGACACAGGGTCTGGCTCCCGGAGTGACATGTCCCGAGTTTCCGCACTTAGCGGGCCAGGGGCGCGGCGACCCGTCCGTGCGTCCGCCCGTCCGTGCGTGCGTGCATACGCGGTCCCCGGCGGCGCCCCGCAGGCCGGGGTCGGTAGCCCAGCCCCGCCCGCCCCCGGGGCCCCAGGCCGCGGCCTTACCTGCAGTTCGGTGAGCAGGATCTCCCCCCGCTCGGGGTGGGACGCCATGGCGCCGCTCCGTGGGCCGGGCACCGCAGCCAGGGGCCCAGGGGGCACCGAAAGACGCGGCGCGGGGGACCCGGGTCTGCAGAGCAAAGGAGGGGGAGAAAGAAAGGAAAAAAAAAACCACTTCTAGGGAAGACTCATGGAGGCGGAGGCGCGGCTCAGTCGGCCGGGCTCATGGAGAGAGGCGGGGAGCGAGGGTGCTCGGAGCGGCTGCCCCCGCCGCCCGCCCACCCGCCCGCGTGCCTGCCTGCCTGCGCGCCCGCCTGTCGGCCCGCGCCGGACTCTGCTGGCTTCCCCCCCTACACCGCCCCGCAGTCGCTCCCTCAGGGCGACGCCAGGAGCCGCCTCGAAGCTGTCCGTGCGGGGCGCAGCGGCCGCGGCGGCAGCTCCTCCTGTCGCACCATTTGGCTGTCACCGCGTCGTAAAAGCGTCCTCGCTTGGCGGCTGCCGGAACACGTGACGGGAGCCGCCGCCGCCGCCGCCTCTGGCAGGGCGGGGCTGTGGGAGGAGGAGAGAGCCTAGAGGGGCGAGTGGGCGTGGCTTCATCCCCACCCGAGCGGGCTCGGCTAGCCATTGGCCGCCGGCAGGGGGTGAAAATGAGGGGAAAGGCTTGGCGCCCCGCCCCCCCCCGGGAGGCCACGCCCCTCGCTCCTGCCGCGTTTAACGGCGCCCGGCGTGAACGCTAGGTTTGTTTCCCTCAGCAGAGGACATGGTTTCCTCAGGGCCGCCCTGGCACGCTGAAAGTTGGGTCTCGCTGAGCGTCGAGGACGCTGACCTCACACGCTAACCCAGGCCTCCCTTCCCCGGCCGCTGACCACTGACTGGCCTTCCCGCCAGCAGCCTTCTCCACCAGTAAAGATGCACAGCTGGCTAAACTAGTGAGGTTTGTAGAGCCTTGGCTCAGCTTTGCAGAACCTTCCAGAAAGTATCTTTTCCTCGAGCACTGCGCTACTTACTGTGGCGAGTGGGTTGGGACACTAGTGAGCCTACAGTTGAATTAGCTCATACATATTATGTCTATTATATATGTATTATATATTATGTATAATCGATATGTATAATATATATATAATTTCATTTACTTGACAGGGAAACTATTATCACTTATCACTGTCAACGAACTCCAGATGCAATGCACCACTTTGTGCATCTGGCTTTGTGTGGGCACTGGGGATTGGAACCCTGGCCCTCGGACCAAGTACCTCTAACCGCTGAACCATCTTCCCAGCCCTTAGCTTGCTTCTTGAATTGTATTTTTTTATTTTTTAATGTTTTTTTTTAACTTTTATTTATTTATTTGAGAGAGAGAAAGAGGCAGAACGAGAGAGAGAGAATGGGTGCACCAGGGCCTCCAGCCACTGCAAACGAGCTCCAGATGCATGCACCCCCTTGTGCATCTGTCTTACATGGGTCCTGGAGAATCGAACCAGGGTCCTTTGGCTTTGCAGCAAATGCCTTCTTAGCTGCTAAGCCATCTTTCCAGCCTGAATTGTATTTTTTAAACATTTATTTGTTTATTTTTTGAGACAAGCCCAACCAACTGGCCTATTTTATGTCAGAGAGAGAGAATTGGCACGCCAGGGCCTCCAGCCACTCTAAGTCTAGACTATGCACATGTGTGACCTTTTTCACTTGCGTTACCTTGTGTGTTTGGCTTACGTGGGTCCTGGGGAATTGAAACTGGGTGCTTTGCAGGCAAGAGCCTTAACTGCTAAGCCATCTCTCCAGCCCTTGAATTATTTCTAACTGAATTTCATAGAAGGAGATGAGGCTTACCCAGCATTGAGAATGAGGGGCAGGGAGCCAATTTTCCTTGTGGTAAATGTGAAAATTAACTCCTCTACTTTGTCACATAGCTCACTTGTGGAAGTTTGGGTTTTTAAGGAATGACACACACTCAGACATATGAACAAAGTCTCTAACCAGCAGTTTTTGTTTTTCTTAAGGAATGGACATTCTAGGCACATGGCTTACTTGTTATTTTCAAGCTGAAATACAGTGGCTTGTTCAGAGCTACCTGGAGAAAGTAGTAGATAAGTTTTAGAAGTTAAACAATATGTTATTTTGGAAGGAAGCTACTCTGGAAGTACATTAATTGACATCTTAACAGTCTAATATTATGTACATATTTTACATTTGCTAGGAGGTAGCTTACTATTCGTGTTTTCTTAAGTCTTATTTATGATTTCAACAATTAAGGAAGCCCTACTCTTCTGTGACTATATTTTCTGCATGCTACCTCGTGATATATTGACAAAGAATTTTTCTGGTGTGTGCTTCCAAAGTCTTACAAGTATTTATATGTTTCATGAACTGCCTTGGTTGAAAACGATAATTAAAATACATAAACTAACAACACTTGGAGAAAGCCAATATATAATTACCTTCCCTGGCAACTAAGAGCTAGGGAGAGTTAGGCCCTGGAGTTATAGCTAAGATTAAGAAAGCGTCCATAACAAGTAAGTGGGGAGTTCTTTGGGGAAACAGACTTGTGTCCAAAACAAGTATAATGCAATTTTAAGTGGTAGGTACAAAGTGTTGGAGAAACACTAATGTATGATGTATATAATTTTTTTTTTTAGTAAAATTAATAAAATTAATGATTTTGAATATATAATTTAGGGACACTGAATTCATACGGGTATGTTTTGCCTATTTTCTGTCCTTTTTTAAAACTCCAGAATGAATTTAGGATTACCAGCATATACACAGTAGATAGTTAATAGTGGTTGAATTAAGAATTACTTATGCAGGGGCTGGAAAGATGGCTTAGCGATTTAGGCATTTGCCTGCAAAGTCAAAGGACCCACGTTCAACTCCCCAGGGCCCACGTAAGCCAGATGCACAACGGGGCGCATGCATCTGGAGTTTGCAGTGGCTGGAAGCCCTGATGTGCCCATTCTCTATCTGCCTCTTTCTCTTTCCTCTCTCTCTCTCAAATAAGTAAATGGAAAAAATATTTTAAAAAAGAACTACCTATGCAGGAACTTAGAAACACACAATTACCATTTTTATTTATTTATTTGAGAGAATGTGGGTAGGGGAGAGAATGGCATGGCAGGGCCTCTAGCCACTGCAAATGAACTCCAGATGCATGTACTACTTTGTGCATCTGCCTTTATGTGGGTACTGGGGAGTTGAACCTAGGTCCTTAGGCTTTGCAATCAAACATCTTAACCACTGAGTCCCACAATGAGCATTTTTTAAAAATAAAAACAAACTTAGATAGATATGAAAGAAAATGTTTACATTTCAGCACTATGGATCATAACTAGAAAAGACTTAAATGTCTAGTATAGCTCTTATGAGTAGAAAAAAGCCACAATTTAGCTAATGAGGAAAAAGTTGACATTATTACTTAGTACTAGAGCTGAAGACTGTGTCCTAAAACCAAGCCTCTCAGTTGACACCTGTCCTTGTTTTAATGAACACCATACTTTAAAATAATAAAATCTTTACATAAAATGAAAGTATTATTCACCTTCAAATATTTTCCATAGGCGACATTAAGTCTTGTGTATTCCAAGTGCTAAAGCAAATGTAATGATTTTAATCACATGTAAACATAAATACATATGAAGTTTTAAAAGTTATATAAATTATTTAGGAGATTAGTTGTGCTATGAAAAATAGCACAACACAAAAGGAAGGCCAGCAGGAGCATTGCATGATCATCTGGAGAATGTGATAGTTTAACAGCAAGTGAGTTTAAGCTGAAAGGTACTACTACCCAGTCCCAGTCTCTTGGAAGAAAAAAAAGTCACAGGTCTTGGATTGTGTTTATCAGGCTGATGCACACTTGACAGAATTTTGATGACAGTGCATATCAGGTTGATTCAGATAGTTGTCTTCAGCCGCTGCTTACAAATGATTTTAGGGAATCCCAAGTAAAGTTCACCTTGTTGTAGTCTAATTTATATTAAAATTTAAAAGAAGAATATTTAAATTTGCATTTAAGAGGTTAAAGACATTAAAAACACCTAGTTTGCATCATTAGTCATGCAAGCATCTTTTAAAAATTTTCACTGATATTTTAAAGGTCTTTAAGTAGAACTTTAAGTACTTCCAATTAGTAACTAAATAAAGAGTATTATCTTCTGTTCTTTTTACAAGAACTAATGTTAAGGGAAAATTATAGTGGCTTTTCATTTTCTGTGCTATTGAAACAGCTTCAAATAGTCAGATGAAATCAACTGTATATCCAGAGAAAGAGCCAAAAACCTTTACTCTGTAAGCCATATTTTTTTCTTAAAATATTTTATTTGTATTTATTTATTAGAGTCAGAGAGAGAGAGAGAGAGAGAGTGAGAATGGATGCACCAGGGCCTCTAGCCACTGCAAACGAACTCCAGATGCATGTGCTCTGGCTTACGTGGAACCTGGAGAATCGGACCTGCATCCTTAGGCTTCACAGGCATGAGCCTTATCCGCTAAGCCATCTCTCCAGCCCGTTAAGGTATACTTTTTATTGACTTCCATTGTGTGTTTTCCTTTTAGTCTTCATGTTTAGGGAAGTGAAAATTCTAGCCTGTCCCACAATATTATGGAGAATTGCCAAAGGTTTTGTTTTTTTGTTTTGTTTTGTTTTTCAAAACTCTAGCCCAGGCTGACCTGGGATTCACTCGATAGTCTCAGGGTGGCCTTGAACTCATGGCGATCCTTCTACCTCTGCCTCCCAAGTGCTGGGATTAAAGGCATAGTCCACCATGTCTGGTTTTTGTTTTTTTTTTTTGGCTTGCTTTTGTTTTGTTGTTTCAATATCAGTGATTAAAGAAAAGGATAACTGTCATCCTTCATCTTCCTTACACACATTCCAGAGAACAAACTAAAGGAACAATGGTAATTAATCATAAAGAAGAGGTGGGGTTCAGGAAGACAGTGAAAACTACCTGGTCATCATTCTGCTTCCTTCTGTACAGATAGATTGTTTTCTTGTGCACCCAGTGAGAATACTTTCGAGAAAAAGGTTGTTTAAAGCCAAGAACACAGAAGAGTTGAATCAGCTGTAGTCACTGCAACACATAGTTTTGGGGATATTGTTTCAGTTCTCATGTCAACTCACTGAAAATTTGCCCCGCATCCAGAGTAGACATTTCTGAAGCTATATGACTCTACCTAATTCAAATCTTCCAGTAAACTATGATTAGACCACCAATAGACCATATACACGTTTATATACAATCAGAATGTTTCTACAAGAAATTGGAAATGCTGATTGCATTTGGTGTGCCTACAGTGGAGAAATGTTTTAGGGATAGGATAGCATTGCCTGTCAAGTGTACAGAGAATGAAATAAAAGCTGCTGTTCTGAGAGCAGAAAGAACTCTTGTCATGGAATTTGCCGTTTTATGAAACAGGTGTAATGAAAAGGTGAATTTAGTCTATTTGTGCATCAGTAAATGTTTGTTGAACTCATGAATGAGTCCTGAGATGTCATAAAGATGAACGTGGGCTGGAGAGATGGCTTAGTGATTAAGGCACATGCCTGCGAAGCCTAAGGACCCCAGTTCTATTCTCCAGGTCCCACATAAGCCAGATACACATGATGGTGCATGCATCTGGAGTTCGTTTGCCATGGTTAGAGACCCTGACATTTCCATTCTCTCTTGTTCTCTGTCCCTGTCTCAAATAAATAAATAAATGAATAAATAAATAAATAAAATCTTTAAGAATAATAAAGACAAACGTAAGTCCTAGCATCAGTCCAACAGGACATGGAATGTAAAATAAGTAGATATTAGACTTTGTATATGGAATGCTAAATAAATACATAATATTGGACTTAAAAATTTTTTTATCATTTTATTTATTTTTGGAGAGAGACACAGAGAGACAGACAGAGAGGGTGAGGGAGAGGGAGACAGATAGAGGTTGGCGCGCCAGCAGTCTCTCAGCTGCTGTGAATGAAATCCAGATGTGTGTGTCCCCTTGTGGTCAAGTGTGGCATTGCACCCTTGCATCACTGCATCTGGCTAATCATGGGACCTGGAGATTGGAACCGGGGTTCTTAGGCTTAGCAGGCAGGCACCTTAACCGCTAAGCCATCTCTCCAGCCCATATTGGACTTTTTAAAATGGAAGAGTTCTGGGGATTGATTCTACAACCTTGTGCATGCTATGCAAGTGCTCTACCACTGTACTTATTACCCCAAGATTTTAACTGGAGATAGGGTTTTTCTAAGTAGCCAAGGTTTAAACTTGTGACACTCTTGTCTCATTCTGCTTGGTTGCTAAGAGTATAAGTCTGTGCCACCTGTGCCTGGTTCAGATTACTTTAAACACAGATCAGGCGTCCTTTTCTGGGTGCTTAACACTTGAGCTAAGATCTCACTAGTGGGTAAATGTTAACCTACTATGTATGTGTTGTATGTGTATGCACAAGCACATGTGCATACACATACTTATAGGCAAATGTTGTAAAGTAGGAGGAAACAGTTTTACAATTACTGAAAAGTTAAGAAGCCTGTAGCAAAGAGATGGGATAATGAGCAAGAGTTCATAGGATAAGCTAGATTATACTGAGTAACACAATACTCTAAAGGAGTCTCACTAATACATGATGAACTTAGTTTGTCTCTCATGATGCGTGTCCATGGCCCTGCCTCATGTCATCTCCTGTCTGAACTCAGGCTAATGGAGCAGCCTGTATGTGCAACATTGCCCTTGTCGTGGCAGAAAGATAAAGTTTTCCACCCCTGCAATGTTGTACTTTAGGGCTGTGGCAGTGAACTTGGAGAAAATCTAATAGACATAAATACTAGTAGAACCTAGTGATGGGAAAAGAGGAGCAAAAATGAGAGAATATGTGCCCCCACCCCAAGATGGTGGAAGAAGAACATGGCTAACTTGGTTCCCTGTGTCTTGTTGCTGGTGTCTTCCAAGAAGTGTTGTTATTGTTTTCGGTTGGTCCTTGGGTTCCCTGTGTTTTCCTGATCTTTCATGTTTAAATTTGTGTGTGTGTGTGTGTGTGTGTGTGTGTGTTGTTGTTGTTTTTGTTGTTTATACAAACAGCCCTAACTGTTTTAAGGTGATAACCATCAGAAAGAATGACCACAGTTCTGACTATAGGAGATAAGTAGGTAAGAACAGCAACAGAATTAATAGGTGCTGCCTTTTTCTTCAAAGACTCCTTCTTATTGTTCCCAAAGGATGTGGACACCAGCAAATGAACAGATTATAAACAATAATTATGTGTCACATCTGATATAACCTTGCCATAGCACTTGTTTTACATTTACATAGGCATACCATTTCTTTTCTGCTTAGTCATTGTATATAATCTTGCTCTCCTATTAGACTTTTAGCCTCTGGAAAGGTACTTGGGTCTTATGTGGCCCCATATAGTATTATGTAGTAGATGATTTTGTGTGCGTCTGTATTTCTGAGTGTATGGCAGAATCAGCCAGGCACTCACCAGCCAGAAAATTAAATATATGGTAGAAGAAGAAACACAGCCAGCTTAGTTCCCCATGTCTTGTTGCTGGTGTCTTCCAGGAAGTTCTATTACTGCTTTAGGTCGGTCCTCAGGTTCCTTGTGTTTTCATAATCTTTCATGCTTAAATTTGTGTGTGGTCCTGTCGTTTATACAAACAGGCCTAACTGACTATTAAGGTGATAACCATCAGAAAGAATGACCACAGTATGTCGTATCCCATATTTCATAGCCTCTCAAGTCAAGAGCTCCTTTTTTCTAGTCCACTTTTTAAAACTCTGTGACAGGTTATTTTTTTCAAATGCTGCTACTTCTCTTTCCCTCCACATATATTTCCACGACACCCTGACTTGCCACATTTTTCCTGTACTTTGGGCATTCAACTCTCACCAGAATTGTCTGTTAAGCTAGCTCTAGGTAGAGTTTGCACTTCAAGATCTTCATTGCAAGGTGTCTCTTAGGCCAAGGTTTCAAATCCTTCCGCATTTCTCCCTCAAATCAGTTTGAAAAAATCAAAAGCCACAGGCTTCTAGCAGCAACTCCACTCCTCTGGTACAAATTTTCTGATGTAGTTACCTTCATGTTGCTGGGAAAAACCACTCTAGCAAAAGAAGCTGATGCACTGGGCATGGTGGCACACACCTTTAATCCCAGCATGCGGGAGGCAGAAGTAGGAGGATTGCCATGAGTTCAAGGCCACCCTGAGACTACATAGTCAATTCCATGTTAGCCTGAGCTATGGTGAGAGGAGGAGGGGGAGGGGGAGGAGGAGGAGGAGGAGAGGAGGAAAAGAAAGAAGAAAAGAAAGAAAGAAAGAAAGAAAGAAAGAAAGAAAGAAAGAAAGAAAGAAAGAAAGAAAGAAAGAAGCAGCAGCTGATGTGAAGAACTTTGCTTCCCAAAGTAGAAGTTTTGGGAATTGCTGTGGAACTTTTAAGGGGTGAGGCCTAGTGGGAAGTATTTGGATCATTGAGAGTAGAGGTGATTCTCATGCATCCCATTCGTAGTTCTCATATGGGGCTGTTTGAAAATGAGCAAGGAGGCCGGGAGATAGCTCAGTGTGTAAAAGTGCTAGCTGTGCAAGCATGAGGACCTAAGTTCAATTCCCCATGCATACTATCACACACACACACACACACACACACACACACACACACACACACACGAAAGCTTTAATCATTCCAGGCTTCACATATGACCACTTAAATCTGACACACTCTCTTGCCATTTCTATCCACCATGAGGTGATGTAGATAAGCACTGACCCTTACCACAGAGGCAAGACCATCTGGACTTTGAGACTCAAGAGCTTTTGTTTTCTTTATAAGTAGCCTTTTTTGAGCACATTATCATTCTAATGAAAAGCTAAGTAACATTTATATACGAGGACTGTATAAAGTAATCAGTAAGGGTTATCAGGCTGGCTGTGCTCTGTAAGGCCATCCACCTATGTCCTTTCTGACTTACTGCTAGATCATTAACTATGTCATTCCTTTCAGCTGCATATTTGAAAGCAAGTCAGGGAACTCCATGACCTACTTTATAAGAAGAAAAAAAAAATAAAGATCATTGAAGATGATAATGTGCAGTATCTTAAGGCTCAGGTACAAAGTTAGACATTCCCACTCAGATTCCATTGTATCAGTGTAGACATTTGATCACATCTTGTTTCAGATGAGGCTGATAAATGTCTCTGGGTTATCATGGCCTAGCCATAACTATCCCTAAAGAGAAGGGCAAGGTAGATTTGGATTTACATATTCAGTGATTTTTCATCCAACAAGGCATTCTATGCCTCAGGTTAAAAATGAAAGCTCCAAATCTATAGTTGTTAAATTCTCAAGAACCTGGAACAAATGTTTTGAAATGTGTCAATTAAAAAGGAGTGTAAGTTCCTAGAACAGTCACTCTTGGTTTGACTCTTCTTAGAATCCAGTCACCATTCTATGAGAAGCCTGTCTCACGGAGAAGCCATATGCAGATGTTTTGGTCAGTAGTTCTTAGGCAGGCTTTGAAATTACTCCAGCCCTGTCACTAGCCAGTAAAGATCTAATCCATTCCCAGCTATCCCTGCTGTTATGGGGTCAAGTAGCTTCCAGCTGTTGAAATCATCCAGTTTAAGGCTGCAGACATCAAGGAAAATAGACAATTTCTGCTGGGCCCTGTCCAAATTTTCATGCCATAGAATTGGTGAACACAATTTTTTTGTTGTTTCTTTTCTTTTTTAATATTTTTTATTTATTTATTTATTTATTTATTTATTTATTTATTTATGACGAAGAGAGGGAGAGGGTGAGAGAATGGGCTCACCAGGGCCTCTAGCCACTGCAAATGAACTCCAGATGCATGTGCCACCATGTGCATTTGGCTTACGTGGGACCTGGAGAATTGAACCAGGGTCCTTAGGCTTTGCAGGCATATGCTTTAACCACTAAGCCATCTCTCCAGCCCCTGTTTTTTTTTTCCTTTGGGGGTGGGTAGATCAGTAGATACACAATGGCAATTAAGAAATAGAACATACACTCCAAGTTGAATATGTAAGTGATCCTTTTCTAAAACTTAGAATTTTTCTGAAGTGTTTACATTTTCTGAAAAGAACTATTAAAAATAGCTTTACAGTTTATTTACTTATTTAAAAAATATTTGTGTTGATTTGAGAGCAGAGGGAGAATTATGAGAGAGAGTACAAACAAAGCCTCTTGTCCCTGTAAATGAACTCCAGACACAGTGCCACTTTCTATGTCTGGCTTTATGTGGGGAATGGGGACTTGAACCCAGGCTGGAGAGCTTTGCAAGCAAGTAACATTAACTGCTGATCTATCTTCCCATCCCTAGTTGCTCATTTTATAATATTTGTAGAGTACTACCTCATTAAGGTTATATCAGCAAACTACATATGATAGGACCCAGTTGTATTCACTCAAATTCCCCATGTAGATATAAAGCTGCTTGAGTGAAAAAAAAAATGCATCAGACTTTTGTAATCTCCACAGCTCCCAGTAATATAAAACGCTTCTTATGAGTATAAAATGCTTGATAAAAAATTGTTTGATACTTTTTATTGATAACAGAAGTGTCTTTAAGTACCCATTCTTCATGTTCACACATCCCATTTATTCAGGTGTGGCTAGAAAGACATTTTCTAATTAAAAATAAGAACTGCTAGTTAGAAGTACTTCCAGAATGTAAAACAATTTTAAAATATGTCACTTTATAACAATTCTGATGAAGGATTTCCTATTAAAGATGCTATTTTGGAAAAGTGTATTCTAGTCATTTGCATATTTATTTTTATATCCTGGTAATTCACATGATCTGTGTATTGCCTTAACAATTTAGCTGTAAGCCTCTCACCAAATAAAGTTTTAAAGTCTCTTATTACCACATACATATATGCAAACGGTTTGAATGGTATAAAATCTAAGACCCACATTTCAGTGCTTACTGTGGCCTATTACGTCTAGAGCCTCCCAAAGTTCTCCTTTATTAGAGTAAAATGTGGATGTTTCAAATATCATGCTTCAGCTGCCTTCATCATTTGAATGAGATAAGCTCTCAGCAAGATATATTCAAGAAACTATGGCTCAAACTGTGTTATCCTGCTATAAAGCAATCTGCTAAACATTTCTGAAGCGATTTGGACAGCTGTGACTTAGTTGCGAACAACATGGACACTTAATCTATTGACTTGAAATTGGGGCTGCAGAGAAGAGATTCATGATTTTTCTATTGGGTTTACTTGTTACAGAGAAAGACACTTCCTATTTTTTATGTTCTAAGAATGGGAAGCCAAGAACTATTTTAAAACAAAGAATGAAAATGATCTATCTTATAAATTGAGTTTTTACTAAATCTATGCTATAACAGCTATAATGATATTATTCCATTTATAGAAACATTTTAGGGGCATTTACCCAAAAGAATTTGACATGCTTTAAGTTTTGTTCTGGGTTATATTTGTCCTACTACAAATTCTTCAAATACATGACCTACCTATATTATCATTGTTTTTCTCTGTTTTCACATGCTGATAAAAACTCTATGTAGATGATTATTTACCAAAAAATGCATGCCATCCTGACTTGATCTACTTACCACAAACAATTCTTTGTATGGAATTAACTAATGAAATTATTAACACCAATCAGTTATACTGTAATCCTTGATAACTGTGATAAACTATGTTCAACTTTTGAAATTCACTATATAAATACGTGAATGTAAAGACAGGAAAATAGATGAAGTTTACCAAAATACATTTCTTAAGTCAATTATTTTAAAGAAAGAAATCGTAGTAACTATATGTCAGAATACTGAAGGTATCATTTAGATGTAACTATATAATGTTAAAAGTCTGTTCTATTTGCTTAAAAAGCAGATCAGCTAGACTTTTCATTTTCCTGGTTGGACACCATGTGAGTATAGCTAAAGAATAATAACACAAATAATTTCTGTTGATTAAGATTTTGTATTACTTTTTTCACTTTTGAATAGTTTTTCTAAAACCATTAACCTTCAAATGTTTTTCTCCTTTTACTGATTTATGATGTAGATTTAACAGTTTATAACAGCTCTGAATGAATCATTTTTCATTAGCACCTGTTTTACTTGCCCTAGGTATCATACCAAAAGTTGATCTGAATTTCCAGCCTTTTATATCACTTAGCTGCTAAAAGAATTTAAATTCCCTAGCTATAGGGATAAAGCCAACTCACTTGTTTTTCTTTGAAAGGTAAATGAGGCCAGGAGCTATAAAGACTTTTATGAAATCCAAAGCTTACTCAAAGTGTTAAAGATTTGATTTGTTATCAGTATGCAATTCATACAGGACTTCCTTGGCCTAAGGCACTGTTAATAGATGAAGGATAGCTCGTGCCTGGGAAAGATTTGAAGTGTGATAGTCAGGACTTTTGGTGTATTCATCCCTGTTACACTTGCTGTGATATTGATGTGGTCTCTGATGGAGATAGCTTGAAGGCAAATGGTGGTTACACATGTAAGTTGCAAAATACGTTTTTCATTATACCATCATTTCCTCATCTGCCCTCCCCCTACCTAGCCTTCTCTACCCCACATGGTTAGAAATTACTTGAAATGGACTGAAGACATGTAGAATAAGGACACTATTCCACAGCTACAGGACCATTCATTTTAGCATCTATATATTTTTCCCTAACTCAATATACTTCTATATGTAGTGTAGGTTAATAATATGGGATTGAATGTGTTTTCAAATTCCCCATGGCAGAAACTCAATCCTCAAATGAATAGTTAATATAATTTGTAGGTGGAGCTTTGGGAATGCAATTAGGATTAAATAAGGTCATGGGGATAAAAACCCCATGATGGAATTGGTTCCTTTACTAAGAGGAAGAGACCTAGGCAGGCACATAGTTGTCTGTCTCACCACACAATGCCGTCTGTTTTGTTATGATGCAGGAAGGATTCCTCATCAGCACCATGCTCATAGACTTGAGCCTCCAGAAAATGTAAATAAACGTCTAGTTTTTATACACTGCCTAGTTTTAAGTACTTAGTTAACAGCAATAGAAAATGGACAGGCAGTACATATAATACTAGAACAATCCTAACTCTCAATTCCCCTGATAATCCACATCTTTCCTATCAATTATAGCCTTGAATTTTCCCCTTTTTGTCACATGTGTATTTTTCATTAATAAAATGGCAGTTCTCCACTCTCAGTAATATAGAAAACTATCTGATTTTTACATTTAACAGTCTGATTTTTGTAATAACTCTGATTTTAAAAATAAGAAGAATAATTTTCAGATGTACATATATATGTCTGACAGGTTAATTGGATGACTTAAATATCTGTCTAGCAATTGTCATTCTGTTTACATGCAATATAGGTTCAATTTTTTTAAATACCAAATGACTAGTGTTAGCAACCTGTTTGCTTTTTCATTTGAATTAAGTTGCAGATCAGCAAAAGTACAGACAATTCTTTAATTCTGTTCAGCCAGGCAGGCAGAGTTTACAATTTAAGCTCTAGCTACTTCCAGTTTCCCCTGCAATTCCAGTGTTCACTATTTTCCCTGACTGCAGCACTGTTGAGTTTCTCTTTCTTGCTGTTTTGGTTTCTGTGTTAAGTTACCCCAAATACTAAAAGAACCAAGGAACAATGAGGCAAGGGAATCAAAACAAAAGAGACACTAGAACTTAGAAGATAAATACAATTTCAGCTTTACCTTTTTTAGCTCTAAATTCAAAGTTAACTGTTTGATACGGGTAGGGATTCTCTGTCAGTCTCCTTGTTTTACCTTGCCCAGCAAACCTTTTGTTTCAAACTATCACATATGCCAAAAGATAACATGTATGTGGTAGTGAATGTATCATATACATATCTCATGTCAATAATTGTATTTGTAATAAACATTTAGACTAAGTTCTAAATGTGTGATACTTCTATTTCACACGTAGGAAGCTGAGACTCAGAAGATAATGAAGCCAACTGCCCAAGGCCTCAAAGCTGTACATGGCAGAAAGAGATTCAGAGTTGTCTGGCTTGGGGAGTTACTGCTTACACTCTTGACACTAACCTTCATTCATGCAGCTATGAATGACCTAGTCCATTACTTGACTGTTGTGAGGAAGAACAAAGTTATATTTTGCTTGATCTTTAGTCTGTTCAGCTCTTCTTCTGTGCAATAGAATGTATCACTCAAAGAAATTAGGAGGTCATATCACCTCTTTATTTCTACCATTGTATTTCAAATCATTTTTATATGCAGGCACAGGACATGCTTATTTTCAAATCCCAGTGTACTACTTTTGAAATGTACTCTTCATATTACTGTGATACTTTCTCTAATTGCTCATTCATAATTATATTCACAAGTCATTGATAGGAATGACATCATACTTCAGTTAAAAATTTACATATTGGGGCTGGAGGGATGGCTTAGTGGTTAAGGTGTTTGCCTGCAAAGCCGAAGGACCCAGGTTTGATTCCCCTGGACCCACTTTAGGCAGATGAACAAGGGGGTAGATGCATCTGGAGTTCGTTTGCAGTGGCTGGAGGCCCTGGCGTACTCATTCTTTCTCTCTCTCTCTCCCTCCCTCTTTCTGTCAAATAAATACATAAAAATAAAAAATTTGCATAATGTTCTTTAAACAATTAAGTATTTGCATAGGTATTTTGGATTACAGGGTATAGCAAACTCTAACACTATATGTGAAATGGCACATTTTATCTAATTAAAAAACACAAAACTAAGAAAATATAAAATCTGATCTTAAAATTCTTTATAAAACATACTGAGAACCAGTGTGGGTGTACTCAGTAACAACCCCAGCACACGGAAGACCATCAGGAGGATTACTGCAAGTGTGAGGCCAGCTGGGCTACACAGTACGACCCTCTCAAACAACCCAGCAAACCAAGATGAAAAAAAAAATACAAAAGAAAAAATAAAGAAATGTAGATATAGGGCTGGAGAGATGGCTTAGCAGTTAAGGCACTTGCCTGCAAAGCCAAAGGATCTCAGTTCGATTCCCCAGGACCCAGGTAAGCCAGATGCACAAGGTGGCACATGTATCTGGAGTTCATTTGCAGTGGCTGGAGGCCCTGGTGTGCCCATTCTCTCTCTCTCTCTCTCTCTCTCTCTCTCAGCCTCTTTCCCTCTCATAAATAAATAAATAATAAATAAATAAATAAATTTAGATATAAAGCAGCTAAAAACTATGGAAATTGTCTGAAGCTCTCTAAGGAGTCAGGGAAACTGGAACCATAATCACAAGCAAGCAGTCAGTCATGATGACAACAGCTGGCAGTGCTAGCCACAGGCAAACCCCACAGCCATCACAAGCCTTACACCCAGCGGGGGAATGAGTGCATGACAGACCAGCTCTAGAAAAAATTTTCATTTTGTCTCTCCCCTCCTCTTGGAGTGCTATAGCCACGTGCCATGTACAAGAGGCCTAGTTAAGACTAAATACTGTGGGAACCTGACAACAAGTCAGGTCAGAAAGCCACAGTGTCAGGAAGGGAGGTGGGCATGAGAGGCAGTCATGGAAAGTGAGTGTCAGGCACTGATCCACCGAGAAGTTTAAGCAGCAAAGCGCTGCAGCTTTGAATGGTGCAATGGTTGGGGATCCACCCCATTACCTGTGGAGATACTAAGAGGTCTGGGTCTGTGGTCGTGGGATGGCTCAGCCTCCCAGCCCACCTCTCTACCATGTGTGGTTTGCTATAGGCAGTGACTGAAAACATTGAGGCCAGGTCCAGGCTCAGTTTGCCCAGCCTCCTCCTCTCTCACAGGGTGGTTTACTGTGGGCAGCATCTCAAAGTAAGAGACCTGCAGACAGAGTGCCAGCTTCCCTCCATTCTCCACACACTCTTCAGATCTCAGTGTTGTGTTTGCTCACCACTCCACTCCTCACCAGCACACTGGGGGAACACTTCTCAGCTTAGACTAGCTACTTGTCATTTCTGGGTGTCAAAACTCAGGTGCCTTCTGGAGCAAGTGGGAACTTGCCTGTGGTGGTTTGAATTAAGTATCCCCCATAAACTCCCAGCTCATGCAATTTGGGAATTGGAGCCTCCTGGAGGAGGTGTGTTGTGGAGGGCAGATGAATGGGTTTTATAGCCAGTTACCCCTTGCCTGTGTTTGGCACACATGCCTGCTGCTGCTCTCAATGTTGGCCAGGAGGTGATGTCCACCCTCTAATCATGCCACGTTTTCACCTGCCATCGTGAGCTTCTTCTCCAGTCTGTAAGCCAAAATAAACCCTTTCCTCCCACAGCCTTTTTTTTTTTGTCAGGTGCTTTATGTCAACAATGAGACAAAGGTAATTGTAACATTACCCAATCCACAGGCCACAAAGCTCAGAGCCAGTTGCAGCTCCCAATATACAAAGAAGAGAAACATGTAAAAGACCCCAAAGCTGATAAGCAACCCTTGACTGGCCAGACTCAGCCCACACACAGCACCAGCCTGAAGAGTTAGAAATGCAAGAGATTCTACTTCCACTGTACTGCTGCCTCCTTGCTTCCTCCCCTAATTTGGCAGAATCATATTTAGAAGACCCACAAAGAAGCGTCTCCAATTCTTTATTTTGTTTCTTTTCTCCCCCCCCTTATTTTATATTGTTTGTGCTTACTATGTTTTAATGCTATTTTAACTTTATTTCATTTTTTTATTAGTTATGTACACAGTGTGTATACAGCCATGTTGGTACCGTCGTTAGCCTCCTCCCTGACATACCCCCTCTGAAGGGACCCTCCTTGTTGGGGATTGTGGGTCGTGCATTGTGGGGGTAGCCACCAGTTATGGGAAGAGGCAGTGTCTCTGTGAATAATGTTCCAACTTGTGGCTCTAACAATCTTTCTGCCCCCTCTTCTGCAAATTTCTCTGAGCCATGTTGGGTTCGTTTTAGTGATATGGTCTTGGGAGCCTCTGTGTCTCTGGATCTCTGGTTTGGTAGGAGTTAAGTATTCTCTATGTCTATCTCCTTCACCCTTGTGTTGGTATCAGGTTCACCAAGAAAGCACTCTTGCTCATTTCCGCAGTAATTCTATGGTTTCAGCTGGGGCCCTAGTGAAGTGCATTGGGCTGATTCTCTCCTCAGGTTCTGCATCCATCTGAAAAAGAGAAGCTGATTCTCCAGTGTAGAGTGAAGTCAGCACCAGATGAATGGGATAACCATTATTTAGAGAGAATTTAGTAGGCGTAGGCCCTCTTATAGCCCAAGTTTTCTGGGAGCTTGATATTGAAGAGCGGGCTCATGTTTTGGATATGATTCTGACTTGTTTCCCAGTTCCAGTTATGGATTTCATTCTACTGAGTGGATCTGTTAGCCAAATCAAGAGCAGTTGGCTGTGTGCTGCTATTGCACTTGGGTGAGCATCACATCACGTTGTTTGCTACTAAGTAGCTTAGAACATGAGTTGCTTGGACAGATGTTGGACATTTTTTCCCCAATTGCTCATGTAGCACCTTCTTGCACTAGACAAACTAACTGTCTGGGGACTGCCTCTCTTCCAGATTCCAGCCAGGTCACTCCATGTTCTGTACCAACAGCATATGGTATCTTCTGCAGTAGGGTCTTACAATTAACCTTTAGTGGGTCATCAAGTACTCTGACAGAAATCTGTGTTTTTTTGGGAACCCTTCAGGTCTTTCTGATCAACAGCTCATTGTGGATGTTAACCACATGCTGGAACTGGGAGTTACAGGCCAGTGCCCAGGGAAAAGAAGGAAAAAAATGATAGGTAATATAAAAGAGAAAGAGAGGGCTGGAGGGATGGCTTAGTGATTAAGGCATTTGCCTGCAAAGCCAAAGGACCCAGGTTCAATTCCGCAGGGCCCACATTAGCCAGATGCACAAGAGGTCGTCTGGAGTTCGTCTGCAGTGGCTGGAGGCCCTGGCACACCCATTCTCTCTCTCTCTCCCTCTTTGTGTCAAATAAATAAAAACAAAATATAAAAAGAGAAAGAAAGAAGAAAGCGAGAGAGAGAGAAACAGGAGATTAAGGTTAGTCTTCATCATCTCTCCAGGACCCTGTGATTCAGGTGTTCCCTCTATAGTCCTGATGAAGGTTCAACCTTTTAGTCTGTCAGGATATAGGATCTTATGGTACCGTTTCCATTTGGGTCCAGTTTTGTGTTCCCTCCACCCTTACCCTCCCCTCCTGCCCCACCCTCCCTATTGTCCGGTCCTCAAGATGGGGTATGTCAGCATCTCAGGCAGAGTCAGGTTAGGAGCCACAGATGAGTGACACCAAGCAACAATGATCTTTCTGTGATTAGGTGAGCTCACTGAGAATGATCTGTTCCAAGTTCAACCATTTTTCTTCAAATTTCATTGTGTCAGTTTTCTTTTTCTTTTTTAAAAAAATATTTATTTTTTATTTATATAGAAAGGCTACTGATTTTTGTGCATTGATTTTGTATTCTGCTACTTTGCTGAAGGAGTTAATCTCCTTTAAGAGTTTTGAGATGGAGGTTCTTCTTGGGTCACTTGTGTATAGAATCATGTCGTCTGCGAATAGGGAAAACTTAAGTTCTTCCTTTCCAATTTGTATCCCTTTTATTTCTCTCTCCTGTCTTATTACTTGAGCTAGGACTTCCAGTACTATGTTGAAGTGAGAGTGGACACCCCTGTCTTGTTCCTGATCTCAGTGGGAATTCCTTCAGTCTCTTCCCATTAAGTATTATTTGGGCTTTAGGAGCTTTATTTATAACCTTTATTATGTTGAGATATAAACCATTCATGTCTATTTTCTCCAACATTTTGATCATGAAGTGATGTTGTATTTTGTCAAAGGCCTTTTCTGCATCTATCAAAATGATCATGTGGTTTTTGTGTTTAAGCTTATTTATGTCGTGTATTACATTGACAGATAGCCATACGTTGAACCACCCCTGCATTCCTGGGATGAAGCCTACTTGATCAAGTTGGATAATGCTTTTGATGTGTTGTTGAATTTGGTTTGTGAGGATTTTGTTCAGGATTTTTGCGTCTAAGTTCGTTAGGGAAATAGGCCTATAGTTGTCTTTTCTTGTGGCATCTCTCCCTGGTTTTGGTATAGGGTGATACTAGCTTCATAGAAGGAGTGGGGAGCTTTCCCTGTTCTCCGATTGTGTGGTACAGTTTGAGAAAAATTGTTTCAGTTCTTCCATGAAGATTTGGTAGAATTCAGCCGAGAAGCCATCTGGTCCTGGACTCTCCTTTTTGAGGAGGTTTTTGATTACCTTTTCAATCTCAATGGTGTGAGAGGTTTATTTAGGAGATTAATCTGCTCTGAGGTTAGCTTTGGTACATGGTATGTGTCTAGGAATTCATCAATTCCTTCTTATTATCCAGTTTTGTGGAGTGTAAGTTTTTGAAATAAGTCCTGATGATTCTCCCAATTTCACTTATGTCTGTTGTGATCTCTCTTTTTTCATTTCTAATTTTGTTAATTTCAAATGTCTCTTTTTTTCCACTTGATCAAATTGGCCAGGGGTTTATCAATCTTGTTTATTTTTTCAAAGAACCAGTTCTTTGTTTCATCAATTTTCTTAATTGCTTTTGGTCTGAATTTCTTCCCCTTCTGGTATTCCCATGAACCAAATGTTGGGACATTTAAGGGTATCCCAAAATTCCCTCATGGTCTGTTCACAAAAGTTTTTGAACTTATTGAAACTTTTAGACTCATGAATTGTTTCTTCTGTTTTGTCTTCCAGTTCTGAGTTTCTATCCTGTGCATGGGTGACTCTGTTCTTGAGAGCTTCTATAGAGTTTTGGGCTTGTTCAGTTTGGTTTGTATTTTCTACTGCTTTTTAATGTATAGTTTCCATGCCTCTGTCAAGTTCCCTTTCATGTCATTTTCTGATTTTCTTAATGCTTCTTGGAATTCATCCTTGCATTTATTTATGTGTTCATTGAGCTTAGCTAGCTGGTTATTGAGGTCTTTTTTTTTTTTTTTTTCACTATCCTTCAGATCATTTAACTGTCTTTGGAACCCTTCCTGGTTCTTTTCTATGAGGTCTAATCTAGTAAGGACAGCATTCATACAATTATTTGCCCTTTGTTAATTTTCTGCAAGTTCTGCTATTTTCTTGGCCAGGGTTGCATAGCTTGCATCTTCATTTTTGGGTTCTGATCCTATTGTCTCTTCTATGTTTTTTTTAAAAAATATTTTTATTTATTTATTTGAGAGAGAGAGAGATACAGAAAGAGGGAGAAGGAGAGAGAGAAAGAGAGAGAGAGAGAAAGAATGGGCATACCAGGGCCTCCAGCCACTGCAAAAGATCTCCAGATGCATTCGCCCACTTGTGCATCTGGCTTCTGTGGGTCCTGGAGAATCAAGCCTCAAACCAGGGTCCTTAGGCTTCACAGGCAAGCATTTAACTGCGAAGCCAGCTCTCCAGCCCCTATTCTATGTTTTTATTAGAGACATTCATTGTGGGACTGGGCAATCTTGTTGGATTTACTTGCATTTGATTTTTCATGTTATTACTTTTGTGCTGTGGTCTGCCCATCGCAGTGTAGGAATCTTAGTTAATTTAGGAGGAAGCTGTAGTTTACCTTGAAGTGTCTTCAGTGATTATTCCCTTTTCTGTTTGCTTTGACTATGCTTCTTATGGCAATGGGGCCTGCCTGCTCAGAGGGAAGGAACCCGTGAGGCTCTGGTGGGGCCTGAGGACCTGATGAAGGAACTTATTGTATGGTGGTTTGGGGCATGGGACTGCATGGTCAGGTGGCCCAAGGGGACAGGGGGTAGAGGGGAATGGGATAAAGCAGACTGGTATTGCATCTGGGCTGCGGAGGGAGGGAGGATGGGAATGCATGGTGGTTCCACAATGCTGAAGGGTGAGGGGATGGGACAGCTGGTCCATTGGGACCGTGTAGCACCGGGTGGATGGGACTGCTGGGTCCTGTGACAAGGCACCGCAGGGATATGGGACTGCTGCGGGTCAGGTGATGCATGTGGGTGGTGATTGGCGGCAGTCTGGTGGGGTGGTGGGAAAGGGGAGGGAAGGGATGAAGAATAGCCTGCTGTCCTGGGTCCAAGTAGCCTGCAAGAAGTACAGCAGGACCTGGTCTGCATGGGGGGTGGGGGTGGATGGAAGGCACTCACGCATGTGGAGGTCCCCTGTAGCAGAAAAGCCTAGGGAGGGGGGAACACTAGCCTGTTGGTCTGGGTCCACACATGGGGGGAGAGGTTTCTATAGTTATTGGTGGTGGAATAGTTGGATTTAATTGGTTTGTATTGTATTTATCTGGCTTGTTTGGGTGTTACTGCTGTTATATTAATTCTTCCCTCACTGAGTGGTACTGGGAATGGACCTGCAAAAGAAGTTGCTCACTGAGAAGATTCCCAATAAAACCACAAGATAAAATCAATAGATTCATGAAGTTCAACTTACAACGCAAGAGACATGACAACGCAAGGCAATGTAACTCTTACAAAACCTCATAACTTTTTAATCCTTTGTATGTGCGTTGTATATGGTGTGTGTGTGCACATGAACATGACCAGTGTCCACATAGGAAGAAGCCAGAGAAAGACAGCAGCTGTCCTCTATTAATCTCCTGTCTTATTTCCTTGAGACAAGGCTCTCGCTGAACCTGAAGCTCTGTTTTTTGGTCATACTGGTTGACCAGGGAACCCCAGCAATAACCTTGTCTCTGCCTCCCTCAGTGCTGGGGTTATAGGTATGTGCAGCCATGTCCAGCTTTTTATGTGGGTGCTGTGGATCAAACTCAGGTCCTCATACTTATGTAGCAAGCACTCTTACCCACTGAACCATATTCCCAGCCCCAAAAAGTTTGTAACTTTAAAAAAATTGAATTCAAGAATATTAAAATTCTCAAAATTATGAAGATTTCAAAAGTCTAGATTTAGAGATAGTCAGACCTCAAAGCAGATTCAAATAATTAGATAAATGAATTAAAGAAGTCTATTCAATAATTGGTTGAGAAATTCAACAACTTAGACAAGAAATTTGACAACTTGCATGGGAAATTCAACAAGGAAGTTTCTAAAATAAATTAAATCTTAGTAGAAATTAAAAGCTCAAATCAAATACAAAAAAAACCTCAATAGAAAGCATTACCAGTAATAAACTATCCAGATCGAGGAAAGACTATCAGGAGTTGAAGACAAGATGGAGGAAATGTACATTCAGGTAGATATGAAGGGGAAAAATCACCATGGTCACAATAATCAAGGCCTCTGGGTCACAAGGAACCGAGTCCATCAATATTTGGCATAGAAGAGGGAACCAAGATTCAGACTAAAGGCATAGAAAATCTATTCAATGACATTACAACATAAGATTTACTAATTCTTACTAAAGAAATAGCCATCAAAATATATGAGGCATTTGGAATTCCCATAGACATGACCACAAAACAATCTAAATGTATTTACAACAGTAAAACTGTCAGACAAATAAAGAATACTGAAAGCTACAAGAGACAAGTGCCAAGTTATTTACAAAGGCAAACTTATGAAAGTAACAACAGACCTATAAGCAAAAAGCCTAAGGACCAGGACAACAGAAACAAAACAACAACCAAGTTTACTGCATTCGGCAAGTTATGTTTTAAAACTGAAAAAAAGAAGCCACCCATAATAATCATGTGAAATGATTAAGCCAGCATTGCAGAGGATACTTAAAGGAATACTACAAAAAGAAGAAAAAAAACATACACAATTATAAGAGCTTATGAAAGAAGACCTCACTAGAAAGATAAACACACGTCTTTAATCCCAACATTCAGGAGGCTGAGGTATTGTGAGTTCGAGGCCAGCCTGAGACTACATAGTGAATTCCAGGTCAGCATGGGCTAGAGCAAAACCCTACCTTGAACAAAAGAAAAAAATATATAAATAAGAATTAGAAAAGAATCAAACATTACTAGTAGCAGTAAACCTCTAAAGAGAAGAAAGTTCCATCACTGGTAGATGTACTGGCAGACAAAAGTGAAAGAGTAGAAGATGATATTGCAAACAAATAGAATTCAGACACAAGCAGGAACAGCTCTGCTCATATGGAAAGAGGCAAATATCAAGCCAATATAAGTTAGAGTTGATGAAATCACTGCATGTTAATAAAGGGGACAATTCACTAGGAAGATATAATCATCACAAACATTTATATACACTGAATGCTGGTGCACCCATTTTACGAAACTAGCACTACATATAGGGCCTAAAACAGATATTTCCCAACTATATATTGGAGGGTGAAGAACTAGAATGTGTAAAAAAAAATCTCCCAAAACTAAACATCATAAAACAAAAACAATAAATGGGCCAATGAATAAAGAGTTCTGAAAAGGAGAAATTCAAATGTCCAATAAATATTTGAAAAAGTGTTCATTTCCATTAGGGAAATGCAAATTAAAACTGCTTTGAGATTCCATCTCACTTCAGTCAGAATGGCCCTTATCAAGAAAACAAATGACAACAAATGTTTGTAAGATTACAGGGGGAAAGGAAGGCATTTGCATTGTTGTTAAATTAGTACAGCCACTATGGAAATCAAAATACTGAATAAGGAAAATGAAAAATAGAAGTACTAAGTGATCCGGCCATGTAACTCCTGGGTGTATGTCCATACAGAACCTAAGTCAGCATGTAATAGACACCCACAATTCCAATGTTTACTGAGGCTCTATTCAACATAGGCAAGTGAGGTAACCACCCGAGGGCCCATCAACAAAAGAATTGTTACAAAGAATGCACGTACACACAACGGAGGTTTAGAAAGAAATTATGTCATTTGAAAGAAAATGAATAGAACTATAAATCATCATGTTAATTGAAATGAGCAACTTAGACAACACATTTCCTCTCTTATGTGTAATCCAACTTTAATAAAAAAGGAATATTTGGGAAGAGGAAAGAGATGAGCAGAAGGAAGTAATGAGAGGGTGGTGGAGTGAATATAATCAAAGTACATTATATTCATATGAATGTCATAATGAAACCCATTTTGCACAGTTACTAATTTAAAAATATGTACTGCCTAGTATAAACAAAAACACAACCCATCACTTTCAATAATGCAAAATATCAAAATCAATCAGGAAATTCTTACACAGTAATGCTGTTTGAGAACAAATAAAAGGACTAATTGGTGTGTAAATTAGCCCAAGGCTAAGCATCCGTGGTCTAACAGGATGAGTACGGAGTTCTCCCATTGGCTCCTGCTGGAACTTAGCATCCATCACTCTACATGACCTTGCAGCCATAGCTCCCTTCTTTCAAGCTCAGACTTTCCCATCTCACATGCAGGCACTTTGAACTAGATGATGTCTATAGCTCTCCTGGATGAAACTGTCCAAATATTTGATGCCACAAATCAGGAAATAGAAAAAGTAACCTTGAAGCCACTGGCTCAGGCGTGCAGTCATGTCAGAGCACTTGGAGCTCAGCCATGTGGGTCTCCTCACTGGCGGAGCTGGCTGTGAACCTCAGCCTTATTGTCACTTCCTATGGTGCTCTCTTTCTCTCTCTGTGTGTGTGTGTCCATATCCATGTGTAAGAATGTGTGCACACACATGCCATGGCGTACACATAAAAGTCAGAGGGCAGCTGGTATGTCCTCACCTTCTCCCTTGTTTGAGGCAGGGACTTTCATTCACCACTGCATTTGCACGTTAGCTGGCCTGCAGAGGACTTTCCTGTCTCCACCACCCATTTTGGTGGCAGTGCTACAGCATCTAGCTTTACATGGGTTCTGAGGATCCAAGTTCAGGTGCTCACTCTTACAAGTGCTTTGTCTGGAAAGCCATTTCCACAGTCTCATTACTATGGTAGGTAGCAATGCTATAAATACTAATTTTTAAGTAAAAATGAAATTCAAAAAAAAAAAGAATAAGAAACAAAAACAACAAAAAATAGCTAGGCGTGGTGGCACACACCTTTAATCCCAGCACTTGGGAGGCAGAGGTAGGAGGATCACCGTGAGTTCGAGGCCACCCTGAGACTACAGAGTGAATTCCAGATCAGCCTCAGCTAGAGTGAGACCCTACCTCAAAAAGCCCCCCCCCAAAAAATAAAAAAATAAATAAAAATAAAATGCATAACCAAAACCAAAGCCCAAACACAGTAAATAAGGTAGAAGTGTATGACTCAAGTCACCACCAAGGCTCTTTGTACTATATGGACAGGCACCCAGCCCCAGCAAGGATCTGTATAGATACGGCACTTATGTGAGACCAGAGCAATCAATGCACCAGTGGCATCTAGGCATATGCACAGCAGTTGTCTCTCTGTTTAACCTCAGGGACCTTTTCCACTTTAATTTTTAAAAGGGTCTCCAAAACATTTAAAAAATATACTTTATTTATTTATTTGAGAGAAAGGGGCAGAGAGAGAGAGGGAGGAAGGGAGAGAGAATGAGCACACCAGGGCCTCCAGCCACTGTAAATTCCAGATGTATGCACCACTTGGTGCATCTGGCTTACGTGGGTCCTGGAGAATCGAACTGGGCTCCTTTGCCTTTGCAGGTAAATGCCTTAACCACTAAGCCATCTCTCCAGCCCTCCAAAACATTTTTGCTTTGGTAAGTTTTTTTTTTTTTTTTTTTTTTTAAGTAAAACTCAGTCTGCTTCAATGTCCAATGGCAAAGTTAAGCGCTTCCTTACAAGAAGTGACAGTGACTGTACGCAAACTCAAAAGACACAGACTGGCAACACGGATGGAGAAACAGGACATAAGTATGTGTTATCTATAAGACTCACTTTAGATCAAAAGACAAAAGTATATGGTTTAGTAGTGTTAAGTATAATCACACAATCTCCTTAACTTTTCCATCTTGTAATATCAAACTCTATTTCTATTAAATGACTCTCCACGTTCTAAAAGAAAAAAAAATGCGAAAAAGGAAGATGTAAAAACCAGTATGGTATATGCAATTATAACCAAAAGAGGAGTGGCTGTACTAACATGAGACAAATAGATTTTAAATCAAAGGGCGGTTACAAGGAAAGAAAGCAAGGCATTCTATGTTATTAATGAAAGGTTGAACCCTGTAAGAAGATAAGTACTGAAACACTCAAACATTGAAAAGCCCTATTTATTTTTTTAAAAAATGCTATTCCCAGTGTAGTCATCTCTTGCTTTAGGCCCAAAGACTTCCCTCTGCAGAATTTGAGAGTTGTTGCGTAGGCCAGCTATATATCTGCAGTCATCTAAACCAGGAAGGAAAGAGCCTGTTTATCAAAGAAGCTCATTGTTAAATCCATGAGATGAAAAACAAAGAAAATTAAAACTCTGCCAGACCCTGAGGGAATTTTGCTCATCCTTTGAATTTGCGGCTGAGCTCCAAGTGCACAGACATGACTGCACGCCTGAGCCAGTGGCTTCAAGGTTACTTTTCCCATTTCCTGATTTGTGGCATCAAATAATTGGAAAGTTTCATCCAGGAGAGCTATAGATGCCATCTAGTTCAAAGTGCCTGCATGTGAGATGGGAAAGTCTGAGCCTGAGAGAGGAAACACTGGCTGAGTATTGGTTGCTAAGGACTAGTGACCAGGGCAGCTTTGCCCAGATGAAGTTGTCCCAGTACCCGGGCATCTGTGAAAATCCTGCAGAAGGGAGAGCAGAACACCCCTTCAACATAATGATGCTGTGGCTATACTGAAAACTGGATCACCACCTAAGATTAAGCTGTCCAAGTCATTGAAATAGTAGAACTCATCTACCTCTGAATGAGCATGTGAGTGGAGAGAGCAAATGTGGAGTTTATTAAGAAGAGGTTTTTAGTAGATTCAAGCATGGGCATTAAGGCAGAGAGAGTGAGATGCTTAAGAAAAGGACAGTTGTACACACCATGGACTTCTCAGAAGGGTCAATTTAAGTGTTTTAATAATAAATACATATGATTTTAGTGACTTCTGATGTTGCATTGTTCAAAGAATTTAAAAGATGAACTAAGAGCCAGGTGCAAGCCTTTAGTGCTAGCATTAGTGATAGGACTGCCATGAGTTGGAGGCCAGCCTGGACTACAGAGTGAGTTCCAGGTCAGTCTGAGCTGCAGTGAGACCCTACTTTGAAAACAAAACAAAAAACAAACAGATAAAGTTAAAATGTTTTGTTATACTTATTTTTATATAATGATATTAAAAAAATATATTTTATTTATTTATTTGAGAGGAAGGGGAGAGAGAGAGAGATAATGGGCATGACAGGGCCTCTAGCCACTGCAAATGAACTCCAGATGTATGTGCCACCTTGTGCATCTGGTTTATGTGGGCCCTGGAGAATCGAACTGGGATCCTTTGGCTTTGCAGGCAAATGCCTTAACCACTAAGCCATCTATCCAGCCCTATAATGATATTTTTATGTCATCTGTAATCTACGAATATGTTTCTAGCTTGTAGCTCAAAAGGTGCAGGAGCAAAGTAGCTCCAGCAAAAACAGATACAAAAACACTGGAGCGTCAGAGGACCTGGGCTCAATGGAAACCTATCTCATAGGGTGGGACATCATCCACTGTAGATTGAGACTGCTGTAAACACAGCTTTAGGTTGCTGAGTGCTCAGGACATGTGGCTCCAAGGCCTTCATCAGTGCAGGTGGGAGGTGTCCCACTGCTGTAGCCTTCTTGGGGTTTGAATCAAGAGGCCACCTAACAAGGTACTAGCATTCCAAAGCCTCTTGTGCAGAAGAGGAGGTGACCTGCCTGAGGATACAAAGCTTCCTTGGTGCTCCCCTAGGGGAATGTCAGAGACTCTTTAAGCCTTGGATACTTTCTCCTGCCCTGTTTTCCTTTGTGCTCTCATTCATGTTTTGTGGATAGCAGAGATGACATTACATTTCTGTTTCTCACTAATCTCCTACTAAAATTGGTGCTCCTTACAAAAGTTAACATGAAGAGATTTAAATGAAAAATGGTATGTAAAGACCACCTATTCTGTCAGCATTGATTGGCAACCATAAATTTTAATGTACCCAATCGTAGATGTAGTTTATGATATTATGACAAAATTAGAGGCAACTTTATGCTATTCAAATATTGTTATTTAATTGAACTAACTCTGAAATTTAAATGTAAACCAAGTAATCTTGAATATGTTTTGTCTCAAATTATTGTCAGCTCAGGAAAATACTTAGATATCTTAAATGATTCTGTAGGAACTGGAGAAAAGACACTTTTTGGCTCTCAGCACTTTCCTCATGAGCTCAGCTACTCTTCCAGCTTCCTTTGACTTTCTTCAAATCTAGAGATAACCCCAAAATCTTGTCTTCTAGCCTTGACTTATTATCTTTGGCCTCACATCTTGTATTATACATTGAGTATTCTAAATATTTGCACTTGAAAAAATTCACCCTTAACTCAAACTTGAAACTATACTCATCACTTGTCTTTTTAAACCAGCTTCTTCTCATTTCTCTCCCTCTCCCTCTCTCTCCCCCTCTCTCTCCCTCTATCTCTCTCTGTGTGTTTTCATATGGGTGTGGGCACATGTGTGTATGTGTGCAGATATTTATGCACATGTGTGCACATGCATTTGGAAGCCAGAAGACAACCTTGAGTGAAATCCTCAGAAAAACTGTCCACTGCTTTTGGAAACAAGTTTTCTCATTTGACCTGGATCTCCAATTAGGGTAGATGGGCTAGGCAGTGACCTCCATGAATCCTTCTTCTTCTGTCTCCCCAGAACTGGCATTACTGGTGTACACTGCTACACCCAGCATTTTATGTGGGTTGAGTTGAACATAGGTCCTTGTGCTTGTAAGGCAAGTACTTTACCCACCAGGAGCTATTACTCAGTCCCAGGTTTCCTTATTTCTATGAAAAGTATCTTCATTCTAGTTATCTAGGTCCCAAATTAAGTCATTTTAAAAAAATTTCTATCTCTTGACTTTCTAACTTACCACTTATCAGTTGCCAAGTCCTATCGTTTTGTTATTTGATCAATTTTTCTTACACCTATCTCTTATTTTTTCTAGTGCCACTTCACCTAGAAAAAATAGCCTAATCAATCTCTGAAGTTCATAATATCCCATACTAAGTGTTTTCTAAATAACATGTTTGAATCCCTACAAAATTGTTTGCAGTATTTTCTGCTGCTGGGATGTGTTTACTATCAACAAAGCACACATCATTTTTCTCTTGGCTGTTTTGTCTTTTTTTGCCAGTCATTGGGGCTAGTAGCTATAACCTGAGTGGCTAGATTTCTTATGTTTTAATATTCAGTATGAATCTTGTAGGCAAGCCCAGCTTTTTGTCAATACAATTTCTGATTTCAAATTCTCTTTTAGCCTTAGATACCCTTTGCTTATAACTTACTCCTTATGAATTACCAGAGGTGTGAGCCATGGTCTCAGAGAAAATCATCTTCTCTCTCCCTCTATAAGTACTCATCCCCTAAACCTAATTTCTCTCATTTCCTGCCTAATCATAAGGTAAGACATTTTTTCCTCAAAGTCTACTGGCTTACAATAAAGTTCATACAGGGGTCCAATTCACCAAAAAATTAATTTCATGAATGAAACATGGTCTCTACTGCAGGTCCCATTCAGAACCTAACATTGTCTACCTGCTTCAGGGGCTGTATTTCCAACATATCTTAATGTTCCTTATAAAAGAAAGAGTTCAAATGCATGACACATTTATGAATATAGTGAAATAGTCTTCAAATTATGTGAACAAGTCTATAATTCTGACTCTTTTTTTCCCATTTGATAAAGTATCTAAGAATGCAAAAGATGATGAAAGAATGATGGTCTTGTTGGAATGATCTTAAATATGCTCTAAAAAGAATACTGTTGGGCCAGGTGTGATGGTGCACTCCTTTAATCCCAGCATTTGGGAGGCAGAGGTAAGAGGATCACTGTGAGTTCAAGGCCACCCTGAGACTACAGAGTGAATTCCAAGTCAGCCTGAGCTAGAGGGAACAACAACAACAAAAAATCCTTGACCCCCCTAAATATAAATATTGTTGGAAAACTTCAGAAACACATCTGTTCAAAGTAAGAAATTACTTGGAATATACTTCACATCCTTCACAATATGTAGATACACCATTGCCCCATCATTTTGAAATAAAGAATTTACCTCTGTGGATTTTTTTTTTTTTAGAGAAAGAGAGAGAGGGAGAGGAAGATAGATAGAGAGATGGGCGCACCAGCAGTCTGTCAGCTGTTGCAAATGAAATCCACATGCGTGTGCACCCTTGTGGTCAAGTGCGACATTGCGCCCTTGCATCACTGCATCTGGCTAAAGGTGGGACCTGGAGATTGGAACTGCTGGAGATTGGAACCAGCGTTCTTAGGCTTAGGAGGCAGGCGCCTTAACCGCTAAGCCATCTCTCCAGCCCCCCTCTGTGGATTTTTGCTATTGTTTTTAATCTGAAGTTTCACAATGAAGGAGAAAACAGACTTTCTTTACTGAGCTTACACTGATACATTTAAATAGAGGTCTCTTCTCTTTGGATCACAGACCACACATTCAAAGCCTACAGAGAGTAGGTGGGGTATGTTTATGAGTGAAGTGCTGGACACAAGAAAGCTAACAGTGAGCTCGAGTATGAATGATAGCTGACACTGAATTCAGTGTCTAGGTGATCTTAAGAAATTCTGGGAACCATAAAAAAATGTTAGACCACTGCTATGATTTGAGTATTTTTGACCCTTAATGTAAAAAAAAAAAAAAAAAAAAAAGAATTCCTGATACACAAATGTGATAAAATGAGAAGGTAGGGTCTTTGGGAATTGACTGATCATGAAGATGGAGCCCTCCTGAAGGGGATTAGTACCCTTATAAGAAAACCAAGAGTGCCTGCTGTGGTGGCGCACACCTTTAACCCCGGCACTCAGGAGGCAGAGGTAGGAGGATCGCTGTGAGTTCAAGGCCACCCTGAGACTACATAGTGAATTCCAGCTTAGCCTGAGCTAAAGTGAGACCTACCTCAAAAAAAAAAAAAAAAAAAAAAAAAGAAAGAAAGGAAGGAAGGAAGGAAGGAAGGAAGGAAGGAAAGGAAGAAAAACAAGAGCTATCATTTGCATTTTCTATTCTGGGAGGATGTAGCAAAGGGAGGCCACCTATGAACTTGAATGTTGATTCCACCAGACACTGAGCCTATTGGCACTTGGATCTATTCTGAACTTCTCAGATTCTAGAACCATCAACAATAAATGTCTTTTGTTTATAAGCCACCTTGTGTTTTGGTATTTTATTATGGGAGTCCAAACAGATTGAGACAGGCCCTGTCTAACGCATGAAGTTGCTGCAGGAAGATGAAAGTCATAAGCTAAGGTTTGTATAGAAGAAAGAAAGAAACTAGGTCCCTGGTGCTGGTGGAGTCACCATACCAAATCGGTCCTGCCTATCTCCACACAAACCTGGTAGGGCCAAAGAACCAATAGCATGAGGTATACTAGCCCCAGGGATCAGCAAAGCTTTCTTCTCCTCTCAGTTCTTGTCTCTCCTCCTGGCATATTAGTTTCACTCTCTCCTGGATGAACACACTTGGCATTGTAGGAAGAGTGCCAAAGCTTCTCGTTTGGCTGTTAACCTGAATAGTGAAATTGTATACCCTTTGTGACTGTATTTCCAGCTTGAGTTCCAGAAGCAGTGCAAAAATACTGCTTCTGTGTTGGTTAGCTTTCTATCACTATAGCAAATGCCTGATTACAAATAGGAAAGGCTTTCCTTGGCTCATATTTAGAAGGCTTCAGCCCATGAGCAGTTCACTCTGTTGCTTTTACCCTGTGTTGAGGTAGCATATCATAATGGGAGCACATAGTTGAGCAAAGCCACTCTCTTTATGGCCTGGAGGCAAAAACAAGATCAGAGGAAGCCATCCATAGTCCTCTACAAATGCATGGCCCATATGACCTAAAGAGGTCCCACCTCTACAATGTCTACCACCTCAAGCAGAATTTTTGTGGGCCAAAATATAATACCTCCCTTACAATTCTAGCAGAAGAAATTCTGAGGAGTTTTTTTGAGTGTTCTGCAACAGTCACACAGTTTTATATCCCGTGTTATCCGGTCTCATAACTGTCTTTTTAGTTCTTTGTCCCCTCTACTGTTTTAGAAGGACCTTGAAAGCAAAGGACATACCTTATTAATTTTATTCCCACCCACCAAAGTCACCTGGTATATTAGTAGACCTTCAATAAATATTTGCTGAGGAAACAAATGAACCCAGACAAAGAATTTCAACGAGAGTGGGGTAGGGAGCTGTGACAGAACTCTAAACAACAGATGAAAGGCAGCAGTCACACGTAGCACACATTATGAGCACCCCTTCAGCCTTGGCTTTGGAAATCTTACATGGTTCTCGGGATGGGAACTCACTGAAATCTGATCAATTCAAGCTGAATAAGTGTATGATTGACATGCACATTGGAGTGCATAGGCAAGCAAATTGTGTGTGTGTGTGTTGTATGTATGATGGCGTATGTGTGTGCAGATATGCAAGAATCCAGTGCACACACGAGGAGGCCAGAGAAGAACGTCAGGTGTCCTCCTCTATTGCTCTTCCGCATTGTTTCCTTGAGACAGCCTCTGAATCTGGAGCTGCTGGTTTTTGTCAGAATGACTGACCAGTGAGCCCCACCAATTCTCCTGCCCCCGGCCCTCACGTGATGCGTTATAGGCATGTGTGGGTCAGGCCTGAGTTTTTACCTGGAGGCTGGGGATTGAACTCAGGCTCTCTCTGCCTTCATGATGCTGAGCCATCTCCCCAGGCCCCTGTAAGCAGTTATTTTTTGACAGGAAGTTCTTGAAAGGTCTCATAATTTGTCACTTAATCTTAAAATTTGTAAACATATTGAAAATGCGATGTAAATGCTACATAGACATATAAATCACTATCAGAAAAATCAGTTTGACTGACACAAATATTGATGGACAATTTGAAGTTTAAAATGGCTAAAGAATCGTAAGATGATATTTTAGACAAGTCTCAGTTTTATCAGTACCTTCCTAAAGCATGAGTTTGGCTAGGACTACATTGATAAGATAATTGTACCAAGAAAATATAAAATGAATAAGGTTCAACATTGGGTGGGGTGGAAAGATGATATTCTCCAGGGAAAATTTGTGGTAGGAACTGTAATATTTGGGTGTAGCTGTGTATAGAGCAATGGGAAGCATTCAGGACAGAATTAGCTACAAGATCACTTTTCGAGAAAGAAGCAAGGCACAAGCAACAGTAGTGACTTTAGGAGGCCTCATTTGTTAAAGAGCTAGGCAGAATCAAATGGAAGTTTGTAATCTAAAAGATTTTCTTTAAGTAGATTAACTTTGTATTCAGATTTGAGAAAATTTATAATATGTAGTTTGTCTACATATTTCTCAATATAGTCTCTGACCCAATTCTTAAGTACTTGATTTAAAAGATTAAAGATACTAACATGTATGTACTGAGCTTATTTACATACTGGATATTAACCAGATGCTATATGATGTCAGAGAGGGCAAAAATAACATTTTCCATCATCCTTATATGCCTAGCACCTAATAAAGTGCACAAGCCACAGTAGATACTCAATAGATGCTTAGTAGATGAAAGATCCCTTGACTTTACAAAGTGGTGCTTTACAAATTTCTAAGTAGTTTCATGTACATGATTTCACATAAACCCATAATAGCCCTTTGAGGTATTTATAACACATTTTTGCAGATGAGAAAGTAGATTCAAAAGAGAAAGATGACTTTGAAGTTGCAAAAAATTTGAATGCAATTCTTCTTTCTTCTGGCTTAGTTGAGTCTAGTCATAGTGTCCCTTTCAATACTGAAATGTATTTGAAATCACTTGACCTCCAGAGAAATATGGATATGTAGGGACATCTAGATTTGTCTCTTTAGACAACCTCTTTTAAGAGATTAAGTTCATATACACTGTTCTACCCCTAGTCACTTGGATAGGAAAGTGAGGCATTTCTAGTCAGTTATGGTCCCCTGCCCACAGTGTTTGTCTATAGTGAGGGTGTGAGCTAAGCAGTGCCAGGCTAAATGCTTCTCTAGGATTTTTCAATTTAAGAGATAGATTGACCTTTGAAGTCAGAGAGCATGGAGGATATGTAAGTGGGTCTGCTCATAGCCGAGAAGAGATTATAGTTAGACAAAAGCTGAAGTAGGGCTGGAGAGATGTCTTAGTAGTTAAGGCACATGCCTACAAAGCCTAAGGACCCCAGTTTGATTCTCCAGGTCCCACGTAAGCCAGATGCACATGGTGGCACATGTGTCTGGAGTTTGTTTGCAGTGACTAGAAGCCCTCGGGCACCCATTCTCCCTCTTCTTTCTTGGTCTCTAATAAATAAATTTAAAAAAAAATAAAAATCTTTTAAAAAAGCTGAAGTAAGCTGACTGAGAGCTGGAAAGACTTAGAACTCATAGACTAGTTATTGCTAACGGGGCAGCCCTTCCTAGATATGGAGGGCCATGGGAAATGCTGGTTTGGGTAGATACGAAAAGTGAAAAATCATTTTCATTTGGCTCAACATAAAATCCAGATTAAAAGATCACACATCCATCATGTCAACTCCAGAGACTTTTCTGCCCCAAACCTCTCTTGGGATGAATGGGAAAACAGAGGCCTGGAGACGACAAAGGACTAAGAGGGCTGGGGATATAGGAGACCCTGGGTTCAACTCCCAGGACTTGCCCAAGTCAGTGCTAATCCCACACAGTGCAAGGTTTCTGACAGTCAGTCAATTGTCTATCTTCAAATTTTATAAACCAGTTGTTTCTGCCAAGGATTTTGTTTTCCACTTTAGATTTTCTTCCTATTAAGCCTAAGGAAATATTCTGTGCCAGGCAGCAGTATGGCTGCTTTATAGCCAATTGGCAGTGAGGATCAGGAGCAACAGAGTGGAGACATTGAAAAACTTTCAGTTTGGCCAGAAAAGGGGCTTCATGTAATGTTTTAGCCAAGGAGGTTTTATCCCAATAATGAGATAGGGTAAGGTAAGTTTGAACGTGGCTCAGTGGTTAAAGCACTTGCCTGCAAAGCCTAAGGACTTGTGCTAGATTCCCCAGTACCCACGTAAAGCCAGATGCACAGAGTGGCACATGCATCTGGAGTTCATTTGCAGCAGCTAGAGGCTCTAGTGCCTATCTGTCTCTCTTTTCTCTCTTGCTCACAGTTTGCAAATAAGTAAATATAAAAAGAAAAAGAAAAAAGAAAAAAGCAACTCCATAAGTGTCTTATCCACTATGAAGTCTGTGGAGCTCTTTTGGAAAACTGAGTAAAAAGAAGGAAAAAGTAATAAGAATTTTGCATATGTGAATTTTCTATCAAAATGACTGTGCTAGGGCTGGAGAGATGGCTTAGTGGTTAAGGAGCTTGCCTGCAAAGCCAAAGGACCCTGGTTCGATTCCACAGGACCCACATACGTCAGATACTCACAGTGGTGCATGCATCTGGAGTTCGTTTGCAGTGGCTGGAGGCCCTGGTGTGCCCATTCTCTTTCTCTCAGTGGTTTAGGTGCATGTCTGCAAAGCCAAAGAACCCAGGTTCTATTTCCCAGTACCCATGTAAAGCCAGATACACAAGGTGGTGCATGCATCTGTACTTCATTTGCAGTGGCTAGAGACACTGGTGCACCCATTTTCTTTCTCTCTATATTCCCCGCCTCAGAGGTAGGAGGATTGCTATGAGTTCAAGGCCACCCTGAGACTACATAGTTAATTCCAGGTCAGCCTGGGTTAGAGCAAGACCCTACTTTGAAAAACCAAATAAATAAATAAGTAAGTAAATAAAAATGCAAATCAGATTTGACACTCCTTCTAAAGTGGCCATGGATTCTGTTGTGTGGCACACAACTTTAACTCTTCATTTTTCAGTACTGACCTAGGACAGTTTGAGGGACTACATCTTGAGTAGTTCTGGATAAACTTATCAAGAAAAGATAATTGTTTTTAATGAATTATGGCATAATTCTGCAGGTTCTGCTGTTATCCTTCATAGAACTATTGTCCTTCCTATTCCGTGTTTAATGTTTTCTCTAAAAGGCTTTGCTAATGAGAACCAGTGTACCTCTTTTCTTTTTTATTAGTTATGTACATACTCAGTGTGTAAACAGTACATGTTGGTACCATCCTTACCCTTATCCCTGTCCTCCCCCCTCTGAAGGGACCCTCCTTGTTGGGGATGCTGGTTATCCCCATGTGGATTGTGGGTGGTGCATTGTGGGGGTAACCATCAGTTATGGGGAAGAGGCAATGTCTCTGCGTAATGTCCCAACTTGTGGCTCTAATAATCTTTCTGCCCTCTCTTCTGTGAATTTTCCTGAGCAATGTTGGGTTCATTCGTTTTAGGTCTACTTTAGTGATAGGCTCTTTTGGAGCCTCTGTGACTCTGGATCTTTGGTTTGGTAGGAGTTGAGAGTCCTCTCTATCTCCTTCACCCTTGTGCTGATAACAGGCTCACCAAGAAAGCAGCACTCTTTCTCATTTCCCCCATTACTCTATGGTTTCAGCTGGGGTCCTGGTGAGGCGCGTTGGGCTGATTCTCTCTTCAGGATATGTGTCCATTTGAAAAAGAGAAGCAGATGCTCCGATGGGATAACAATTGTTAGTTTAGAGAGAATTTAATAGGTGTAGGCCTTCTTGTAGCCCAAAACAGGTGCGAGCTTGATATTGGAGAGTGAACTTGTTATTTGGATATGATTCTGACTTGTTTCCCAGTTCCAGCTATGGGTTCCTTTCCACTGAGTGGATCTGTTAGCCAATCCAAGAGCAGTTGGTTACCCACCATGGCTGGGTGCTACTATTGCACTTGGGTGAGCATCATGTCAAGTTGTTTGCTGCTGAGTAGCTTAGACCATGAGTTGCTTGGACAGATGTTGGACATTTCCCCCCAGCAGCTCATGTAGTACCTTTCTGGGGACTAGCTCTCTTCCAGATTCCAGCCAGGTCTCTCCATGTTCTGTACTGACAGCATATGGTATCTTTGACAGTAGGGTCTTACCATTAACCTTTGGTGGGTCATCAAGTACTCTGACAGAAGTTTGTCTTCTTTTGGGAAACCTTGTAGGTCTCTCTGATCAATAGTTCATTGTGGGTGTTAACCACATCCTGGTACTGGGAGTTGCAGGCCAGTGCCAAAGGAAAAGAAGGAAGAAAAAGACGGGTAACATAAAAGAAAGAGAGAGAGAGAAACAGGAGAAAATTAAGGTTAGGCTTCAGCTTACCCTCTCCAGGGCCCTTTGATTCAGGTGTTCCCTCTAAGCTCCTGATGAGGGTTCAACCTTTTAGTCTGTCTTCCAGGATGTAGGATTTTATGGTACCATTTCCAGTTGGATCCAGTTTTGTGCCCATCTCCACCCTTACCCTCCCCTCCAGCCCTGCCCTCCCTGTTGTCCAGTTCTCAAGATGCCTATTAGGTATGTCAGCATCTTGGGCTGATCCAGGTGAGGAGCCCCAGATGAATGAGACCATGTGACTGTTGTTCTCTGTGATTGGGTGAGTTTGCTGAGAATGATCTGTTCCAAGTTCGGCCCTTTTTGTACAAATTTCATTGTGTCATTTTTTCTTACTGTTGAGTAGAATTCCGCTGTGTAGATATACCACACTTTGGTTATCCATTTGTCCAATGATGGACCTCTGGGTTAAGTCCAGATCTTAGCTATTATGAACTGAGCAGCTATAAACATGACAACATACCTCTTTTTTTTATAAAGATTTTTATTTATTTGAGACAGAGAAAGGAGAGAGAGAGAGAGAGAGAGAGAGAGAGAGAGAGAGTAAGAATGGGCATGCCAGGGCCTCTAGCCACTGCCAACGAACTCCAAATGCATGAGCCACCATGTGCGTCTGACTTACATGGGACCTGGAGAATCGAACCAGGGTCCTTAGGTTTTGCAGGCATACGCCTTAACTGCTAAGCCATCTCTTCAGTCCCCCCCCAATGTACCTCTTTAAGTTAATTGATTCCTCTACACCAGCATCAGTTTGAAAATCCTTGAGGGTTACTTCTCAGCTACCGAGCCTCTTTTAACCTATTCCACAGTCTAGTTAAGAGATAGCTGTTTACTGGATCCAACATAATTCTACTTCCTTTCCAAGTTGCTTCTCTTCGCCTGTCCTTTATGAAATCCTGAAATCCATCCTTTATGAAAGTCCTGGTGAAAAACATACAGGATCCCTCTTCCACTATGCACTGTTCTAATCTTTCCCAACTATTCACTAGCTGGGTTATAAAGTCCTTTGCTTTGCATTTGGGAATAAGGTGAATTATTTAACTGTCTTAGCTATGAATAGCTTAGCCTCTGGTATCTTTAAAAATAGCCTGTGATGCTTAAGTTGTCAGTATCCTTAAAATCCAGAAGCATGATTAAAAATTTAATAAATTACATTTTCAGAACAGGAAATTTAACAGCCTCATACATTAATTCATGTTAATGATTATTAAATCTGTTCTCTAAAAACACTGGCATTAGCATGGCTTCATGTTGATGGGTCAGTTTATTGCATCTTGTTTTGTCATCGGTGTTCAGCGTTTTCTATTGTTGGTCACAGCCTTGTCATCAAAGAACATTTTCTTTATCTTTTCCATATTTCCTTCTTCTAGTGGTTTTCTTTTATTTTAAACATATTTTTATTTATGTATTTGCAAGCAGAGAGAGAGACAGACAGACAGACAGACAGACAGACAGACAGAGACAGAGAAAAGGGCATACCAGGGCTTCTAGCCACTGTAAATGAACTCCAGATACATGTACAATGTTGTGCATCTGGCTTTATGTGAGTACTGGGGAATCGAACCTAGGTCATTAGGCTTTGCAGCCAAGAGTCTTAACTGCTGAGCCATCACTCCAGTCCCATTATTTATTTATCTATTTTGGTTTTTCGAGGTACGGTTTCATTGTAGCCCAGGCTGGCCTGGAATTCACTCTGTATTCTCAGGTTGGCCTTGAACTCTCAGCAATCCTCCTACCTCTGCCTCCTGGGTGCTGGGATTAAAAACATGTGGCACCACACCCAGCTCATTTTTTATTTTTTTAACATCATCCTTATAGCTCTCATGTTGCTTAGGTTCTGAGACCTTTGTGTTTCTCTCTCTTTCTTTGTATGTGTATGGGTATGTGTATAACTTGTGTGGTATGGTGTATTATGTGATATATGCATAGGTGTGTCATGCACATGCATGTGGAAACCAGAGAAGAACTTGGGGTGTCCTTCTATTGTTCATTCATGTGATTCCTTGAGACAGGGTCTCTCCTTCAACCTGAGGCTGCCATGTTTTAGTCAGGGAGCCCAGTGATATCCAGTCTCTGCCCTCTGTTAACTGAGGTGACAGATATGTGTGACCATGCCCAACTTTTTTTTTTTTTTTCAAGGTAGGTCTTACTCTACCTCAGGCTGACCTGGAATTCACTCTGTATTCTCAGGTTGGCCTTGAACTCACAGTGATCCTCCTACCTCTGCCTCCTGAATGCTGGGATTAAAGGCATGTGCCACCATGCCCAGCTCATGCCCAATTTTTCAAGTGGGTTCTGGGAAGTTGAATTCCTGTGGTCTCAGGCCCTACAAAGCCCTCTTGCTTAAGCAACAAGTGTTCTTAACTGCTGAGCCATCTCTCCAGCCACATTTCTCTGAGTGTGGTGGCTGTCAGATTAGGAGTCACTAGCACAGAACATACAGGAAAGCTCACCTGTTGGGGTTCATACTCTAGTTCCCAGTCTTATAGGCCAGATAAATGGAGTAGTGCTTCATCTCTCCTTCACAGTCAGCCAGTCATTCCCTTATTGGCCTTATGACTTCTGCAACATCCATTGGAGTAGCTGCAATTCCTGTCCTAAAATTTCCCTTGTGTCATTCCTGTTACCACTCAATACGTGCTCCTTGATCCTGCCACTTCTTTGACAGCCTGGGGTCATGTTAAAGTCCTGTACTGCTTTATACTGTTTACCCTGTCCAGAGAAGTTGGGGAGTGACACTTCTCTAGCCTTATCTAGGTCTTCCCAAGGAATGTTAAACACTATGTCCATGACCATTTACTTCTGTGCCCACAAGTATCAGAAATAAAATCTAAGGGAGAAATTTTCACCCAAATACCAAGAAACTGCATAAAATATCCTGAAACAATCTTAAAAAAAGTAAAGGCCATACAAAGAAAAACATAACACTATTGAGCTAAGAAAAAGATTTTTAAATAGCTTTTATAAGAGCACTTAGTGCTCTCCTAGTACATGAGTGATCTGGCTCTCAGAGCCTGTGCTTGTAAGAGGGTACCCACTCTTGTGAAGCCACAGCCACTATGCTTTCTGGCTTTCTAGATACACAAATCAAGAATAACTTCAGGTTGTCACACTACCTGCAACCCAGTTGTAATACCAATACTGATTACATCTAGCCTTTGGTCAGGTTGCAGTGTTTCTTAAGGTAATAGGTTATAATCTCATTTTATGAGAACATATAGGCATTTCTTTTCAGCAATAAAAAATTATTTTCAGGGCTGGAAAGATGGATCAGTGGTTAAGATGCTTGTCTGTAAAGCCTAAGGAACTGGGTTTGATTCCCCAGTACCTTTGTAAAGCCAGATGCACAAGGTGGCGCATGTGACTGGAGTTCATTTGCAGTAGCTAGAGGCCCAGGGGCACCCATTTTTTCTCTCTCTCTATATATATCTGTATCTCTCTTATAAAGAAATAAATAAAATAAAAAAGGACAATATCATTTTGGACTCTCACTAATAGCTTTTAAATGTGGTTATTCATTTAAAACCAATAAAAATTTGACACTTTGTGTGTGGGATAGGGTTTCATTTTGTAGTCCAGGCAAGTTTGAATCTCACAGTTTAGCCCAGGCTGGCTTTGAACTTGCAGCAATTTTTGTGCCTTAGTATCCTGAGTGCTGGGATAAGAGGTATCTGTCACCATATCTGACTAACACATGGATTTTAAAAATTAAGTTTTACATATCAGTATGTACACTTGGGGTTCAGTATGGGTGAGTTTAGATAATATATTATCTTCACATGGCCTCTTTTTTTTAAAAGAGAAGAACTGAAACTTATGCTTCACTGGATACTCAAAAAGTAAGTTTTTTTGGGGGAAGGTATTCACTTTTCTTGATTGGTTCAAAAACTTAAAAAGTAACAATTCTTGGTGCTGTTATATAGCTCCCTTCTTCTGAATGTAATATTCAAATTACAATTTAACTTTCATTTGATGTCACTGGCTCAAAAGAACAGAGGGAGGAACAAGCTTTCTATGGAAACCCTGCTTCTGCTATTTAACATCTGTGCACTTCGGGCAAGACCATAAATCTCTCTGAGCCTTGGATTACATTCAACTTGAACTACACTCTTTGCCAGATTGTTGAAAATACACAGAGGTAGAAAATCAGAGTCTGGATTTTGCAGTATTAAACACAGCAATATTGTTGTAAATTAAACTTGTGATTCAAAAGAGAAGCTAACTTTTTTTCTTTTTCTTTTTTAAATTTATTTTGAGAGAGAGAGAGAGAAAGAGGCAGAGAGGGAGAGATAGAGAGAATGGGTATGCCAGGGCCTTCAACAACTGTGAATGAACACCAGACGTGTGTGTCCGCTTAGGCGCATGTGCAACATTGTGCTCTTTGCATCACTGTGTGTCTGGCTAGATGGGACCTGGAGATTCGAACATGAATTCTTAAGCTTCACAGGCAAGTACCCTAACTGCTAAGCCATCTCTCCAGCCCTTATTTTTTTTTGAAATTTATTTTGAGAGAGAGACAGAGCAAGAGAGAAAGAGCTAACATTTTTTGAGTGATGATTGTGTGCAAAGTACTTCATGTGATGTATCTCTTTTAATACTCATAGAAACATCATGTGTTATATTATTCTCGTTATTATTATTGGCTGTTATTTCTATTTTACATACAATGATGAAAGTATGAGAACCGAGTGGGTCTTTTGTAGAGGAAAATTAAGGAGCAGAAGATTTACATGCATTTGCCATGGTCAGCACTGGGAAAAACTAAGATTTTAGATGGTTGCACTGTTTTTTAAATGGGTTTTTGTTTTTTTTTACTTTTGTTTTTTGGTATCAAAGAAGAATCTGACTAAATTCTTCTTGATATGATACAATTCATATAGTGTTAGTTTCTAGAGTGTGGTCGTGTGTTGCACTTACCTGCTGGCTGGAACAAAGCACCGACCAGAAACAGTTGATGGGAGGAAAATGGATTATTTTGGCTTAAGGTGTCGAGGGGAAGTTCCATGATGGCAGGAAAGACAGTAGAGCGGACACTGCATCATCTCCTTTGCACAGCAGGTGGAAAACAGCATCAGGGGAGTGAGCAGAACTCTAACAAAGGGGAGCCAGCTATAACATCCCTAAGCCCACCTCTAGCAACACACTTCCTCAAGCAAGGCTCCACCTCCCAAATTTCCATCATTGGGGATCAAGTATTCAAAACACATGAGTTGATGGGGACACCTGATTCAAACCACCACATTGTGATATTATGGTCATTATTGTTTTTAAAAATTCATTTTACTAATTTTTTTTTGAGGTAGTATCTTACTCTAGTCCAGGTTGACCTGGAATTCACTTTGTAGTCTCAGGGTAGCCTTGAATTCACAGTGATCCTCCTACCTCTGCCTCTGAAGTGCTGGGGTTAATTGTGTGTGCCACCATACCTGGCTAAAATTGATTTTATTTATTAATAATTTTTACACATAAAATAATATATTTAAAATATTTTATTTATTTAAAAGAGAGAGAGGGAGAGAGAGAGAGAGAGAGAGAGAGAGGCAGATAGAGAGAATTGGACATACCAGGGCCTCCAGCCACTGCAAATGAACTCCAGATGCATGTGCCACCTTGTGCATCTGGGTTATGTGTATACTAGGGAATCAAAACTGGGTCCTTAGGCTTCACAGGCAAGCACCTTAACTGTATGCCATCTCTCCAGCCTCCATAGTATATTTTGATCTCATTCACCCTCCATTATCTTCTCTTTACCCATTCCTTATTATTGTTATTTTAAGGTCTATTTTGGTTGTGTTTGAGACAAGACAAGGCTGACCTCAAACTCAATCCTGTCTCACCTTCCTGAGTTCTGTGATTACAGGTGTGTGCTATCACAGTTGGCCTAAAAGTGCTATGATTTTGGAGTATATTTTAGAATACTTCTTAAAAACTAAAAGAATTTGTTTTAAAATAACCTGGACATAAAAGGACTTGGGTGTGGCTTTAGTGCAATAAAGAAATGAAATCTACCACAACTAAACCATTTTGAAACTAGGTGATCAGATGGGACACTCAGATACTACCACTGACAACACTGTTTCTTAGTTTTCTCTGAACAATGAAATAGTTTTAAAAACCACCTGATTTGGTGCCGGAGAGTTGGCTCATTTGTAAGAAGCTTGTCTGCAAAGCGAAATGATCTGGGTTTGATTCCTCAGGACCCACATAAAGCCAGTGGCTTTGGTGTACCCTTTATCTTCTTTCTCTCTCTGCTTCTCTCATTCTCTCTCAAATAAATTAGATAAATAAATAAATAAATAAATAAATAAATAAATAATAAAGCAAGCCATTTGGGGGATGGCGCAGTGGGTAAAGTGCTTGAAGAACAAGCATGTGGACCTGAGTTTGGATCCAAAGAACCCATGTAAAAGCCGGATGTGGTGGCACATTATAATTATAGAGCTGGGAGGTGGGGACAGAAATAGATACTCTAGAGCAATCATTGAGCACTCGGTTCGGTGAGAGGCGCTGTGTCAAAGGATAAAGTGGAAAGTGACTGAGGAAGTCACCCAGTGTGGATTTCTGGCCTTCACATACTCCTGTGCACACACATATGAACATGTATACATATGCACACCACATGCATACACATGGACAGACATATGAAGAAGAAAGCCAGCAGTTGGGATGTGTGCATCTTTTCTGCACATGCTTCCCAGTGGGGCAGCACTCTGGCAGCTCAGGCTCCTCCCACTACAGCCCAGCCAGCTCCAGCTCCCCTTTGCTACAGATTCCTCCTTTCCTTTCTGGATGCAGAGACATAAGCCACAGCTGAAGCCTTTGAGCTGCTTTGGAGCTGTATGGCTCAGTGTGCTGAGACTGGAGGGGGTTCTCGCTCCTGCAATGCCCCCATGGGACAGAATTCTGTGGAAGCAGCCAACCAACTCCCTCTGCTCCTGCAGAACTACTCCCTACTGAGCTTTCTCCTGGTTCTCCTATCTGTCTTGGAAGTTGTCCACTTACCAGAGGTGGGTTCAACATGAGTTACTGCAGGTTAAGTTTTAGGGCCCACTCAATACCTGCCCATCTGAGCTTCCATCACAGCCTCAGCCATGTAGTGTTATGAATTAAAAATACTTTACTGTATTCCCTGCCCAAAACCCCTGAAATTGTCCTGAGGTCTTTCTGATGATTTTTGACAAAAACTTTACTATTTTACTACAGTCCTGAAAAGCAGTGGTAATATGTCATAAGATAGCAAAATCTGTTATTATTCTGGATTTTGACTTGTCTATACTATACTAGGTCAGTTTTTCAAAATTTATTTTATTATGACACCTTTTTCCTTCTACATGAATATTTTATTTTGAATATAAGTGGTTATATTCACAATTGTGTATTTTTAAAGGGCCCCTTCAAATGTTATTACTTCAAGTATCATAAAGCCTAGACCTACCCTTGTATCCAAATCCTATCGAAGAAATGACAGTATATTCTGCACTAAATGAAACATCTCCATCACACCCTCCAAGGCTCAGGGACCATTGCAGAAGTGTTGGAAAGAATGTAAGAACCAAAGGCAGGGGAAGACTGCTTTGCAATACTGTCTTCCAGACTCAACGTAGCCATGGCATTCATGACGTCACAGTATACAAGACTTTCATAATAACAGGGGAAAAATTACATCAAAGTGGAAGAGAGACTAGTTGAATAGAAGAAGGGATTCAGTGAAAGGGTTATAGGGGAGGGGGAAGGGACAGGGTGGTGGAAGCGTTTATGATCGTAGTGTATGTATGGAGGTTGTCAATAAAAAGTTAAAAATGTGAGGTTCTTACTAAATATTTGTTATTGTCATTCTTTCATTTGTGATTTCAGATCTACCAGGGACTTAGAAAACCAGACAATCAAGTTGATTCAAAGTGTAAATAAGGTACAATTAAATGATCTTTAGATGCCTAACCAGCCTGCTAGTAAAGCGATTGAGCGTCAGTGCAGCTGTCTCATCCAGGCAGGGAAGCTGTAATGAGGCGCCATTGTCTCAGGAAGAGCTGCTAACCTGACCCTCTTCCTCTGATTAGCAGAATCTTGACTCTCATTATCAGTCTAGACAGAGCATTTTAATCATATAAAAACAGCCCTTTCATTCCAGTCTTTATAATGATGACAAACAGATGAATTGGCTCAGCCTGGAACATGGGCACATAACTTACTCTCAGCTATGTTGTACATAGTGCTGCTGCTTGGAGCACGTTCTAAATAATCCGTGTAGTTCCGATGGGGAACGCTAACATCCAGTGTCCAGGAGCAGGTGACATCCTCAGTCGGTGTTGGACACAGTTGTGTCCTGTCCTCACTGGGCGTAGACCTTCTCCCTTTGTTCTGGTTTTCGCACACCTCTGCAGTATGCTTTATTAATACTGGCTATCACCCCTGCTCCCTTTTCCATGCAGATTCTGATGCTGAAACTTTCAGGGCCCCGTGGGGCCTTGGAATAATTCTGAACCCATTTTTTTGGTCACTGATATGGAAATGAGTAGAGATGATAATGTCCTGGACACAACAAACTCTCAGTGCGGATTTATTGAATAAATAAATGACTGCTTTGGATTTTAATGGGAAGAGGATAAAGCCATGATCTTGCTCCACTCCCCCAGCAATCACACAGGGTGAATGTCTAACTGGCTACCATTTCTTATTCCACACTATCAAACATCATTCTGATTTATAGTATTTGATATACATACAAACCCATAATACATGAGGCCATATATATCAACCGTGTGATACTTCTGGCAGGTCAGAGATCACTTTTGCTCCGTTTGACTGGATAGGCAACACTATAAGATTACACATAGGAGATCAGATACTGCAGTTATTAAACACATTAAAATCTTTTAAAGTTGAATTTCTTATTTTGCTTGAAATCTTGACTCCCATTTCTCTCTGGTTAGTGGTTTCTTTCTTTCTTTTTTTTTTTTTTTTTTTGTCTCATAATGCCATTAGCTTCTGAGCAAATGCACAAATTGTAATGTTACTATTGTTATTTTTGATTTTTCAAGGTAGGGTCTCGTTCTAGTCCAGGCTGACCTGGAATTCACTATGTAGTCTCAGGGTGGCCTCAAAATCACAGGGATTCTCCTACCTCTGCCTCCCAAGTGCTGGGATTAAAGGCATAGGCCACCACTCCTGGCTTGTAATGTTATTTTTATTAAATTTTCTCTAGTAGAGGTTATAATATGCTTACAAATATGTGACAAATAAAAGGAAAAAGGGGTCTGTGGAGATGGCTTACCATTTAAAAGTGCTTGCTTTCAGTCTGACAGCCCAGCTGGGTTTGATTTCTCAGTACCCAGGTAAAGCCAGGTGCACAAAATGGCACATGCATCTGGAGTTTATTTGCAGTGGCAAGAGGCCCTAGTGTGCCCATTCAACCCCCTTTCTCTCTTTTTCCCTGCTTGCAAATAAATTAATAAAAAATATTTCTTAAAAAGAAAAGGAAAAAGAAGCTGTTAAATAAATAAATAGGAAGGTGTGGGAGGGCATTATAGTCATGGTATATTGTGCATATGTATGGAGATTGTAAAAAAAAAAGTTCTTTAAAAAATAAAATAAATAAATAACCTAAAACTAGGACTAAATTCAAAACAAGTATGAAGGGTTTCTGTGAGTGAAAAAAAAAATTGGTTGCTCCATCTAGTGGCAAACTGTTATATGATTTTAGTTTTTTAAGTTAAAGGTTTTATTTTAAATTTTGTTCTGGTAAGTAGAAAAAATATTTATAGACTTACTATATTATTGTGCCACTTAATTTAACAGAAAATTACTTCATATAAAAAGGAAATATTGCCAGGCGTGGTGGCACATGCCTTTAATCCCAGCACTCAGAAGGCAGAGGTAGGAGGATTGCTGTGAGTTCGAGGGCACCCTGAGACTACATAGTGAATTCCAGGTCAGCCTGAGCTAAAGTGAGACCCTACCACAGAAAACAAACAAAAAAGGAAATATTACTGCTTAACAAATCTAAACAGGCCTAAAGACATGTCTTTAACTGAAATGTCAAATAATTGTTCCTTCTCAGTCTAGGAGTGAACATCAACACAACATCTCTACCTCACGTGTGCATAGAAATGTGTATATGGCTATGCACATTCACATGCCTATGTCATCCTGAAAATACAGGGAAGTTTAGGCCTCTCCTGAATTGAGAGAAATACTTTTTTGTATGCTTCTCCTACTCAAACCTTAATAAGATACTTAGATATTTGATAAGATACTTAGAAATCCAGATAAATAAATAAATGATTGTAAGTCGCCACGGGCTCGGAGTCGGCGTCTAGGTGCAAACTCTGGAGCACACTGTTTAGCTCTGTGTCCTTTGTACCTTGTTTACTTCAGCTGAGAAAGGGAAACAAGGCTGCCTGCCCCCCTGAGCTGTGGAGGTGAACTAGATATGGCACGGAAAGTGATCAGAACTGGCACAGAATGAGTATTTTGTCGTCTTCCTAGTGCCCTCACTGACTTGGTTTCCTGTAGTTTTTCATGTTGTGGTGTTGATTCGATGAATGGTGGAAGTAGCCACGCATCAGTTTGCAAAGTAAGTCACTGGGCATCAGCAGCACCCCAACTCAAAGAAGTGTTCCCACCCTGTAACAGATTCTTCATTTTTTTGCAACATCTTAAATGTAATAGCAACCCAGGTCCCAATCTATGGCATTATTTATATTGCCAGTCATTAACTCCCCATATTTAGCCTTCTTTCTGAGAAGGTCAGCAACCCACTAGAACACAGAGAAGGGATGCCTGCTCCTCTTGTGCAAGCCCCAAGTCTACTTCCTGCTCAGAGCCTTAAAGCTTTGGTTTGACTCTAGTGTTTCCTGAAAACAAAGTTTGTTCAGGACAGACAGCTCCCTTCAGTCTATTTGCATACGTAGTACATGGGGTTGAGTAGGCTTGACTATATTTTTCATAATCCTTGCTAGGATCTCTGCCATAACATATCTCCTTTTTCCAGGCTGTTACTGAATTTTTAAAAACATACCTAAGAGTACAGCAGAGACTATGGAGTCAGAGAGCCTCATCTTAAATCTACCAATTAGTAATTGAATAATATTGGACAGATACTGACACTCTGTGAGCCCTTACAGGTATAAGCACTTAGAACAATGTCCAGTGTGTGCACACCATTCTGCAGGTTTGGCTGTTATAAAGTTGTGTGTGGACGCTCATGAGCTGTAGAGCACAAGAAGTCAGCTCCAAATCCACCATAATTTAAGGAAGACTTATTCTTTCCCTGTCACCATTTTGGAACATTTTCCTACATACTCTCGCCTCTGGTCTTGAATTTTCTTTGCTTCTCAGTCATGTACTTTCAGTTTTTCTTCTTGGATGGTAGTGTCCACTGCAGAAACTCCTCCTGGTAATATATTTTCTTCTAACCTTTTCATTTTTTAAGCCAGGGAGCTCCTCAAGGTCATGACTGCTTTGATTCTTTCTTTGTGAGTGAGATGAAGTCTCACTCTATCGCCCAAGCTGGCCTTAAGCTTCTCAGTGTCCTGCTTTCTGAGAGCTGGAATATAGTGCATACCCCCACATCTGCCTTATTCGTTATGGTCATGATACTTCATCTAGAGCTAGATCCATAATAGGTGCTCAGTAGACCTGCACAAATAAAATATTCAGAAATACCAGTTTGCATTTGCAGTTGGACCTGAAAGTTGTGTTTGCTTTCCAAAAACCTACTTACAATTTCAACAATTGTTCATTTACTTTAAAATCTGTGCCTTGCACTAAGGTTTTATGTATCATTTATTGGTAGGATTGTGCTGTGTAGTCTGGAACATGGAACTTGTTATGTAGTCTAAGATGGCTTTGAACTTGCAATCTTCCTACCTTAGCCTCCCAGATGCTGAGATTATAGGAAAACACCATCATGCCAGCTCTCTATTAGTTTTTAATTAATTTTTAAGTTGAAAAAATTATATACATTTACTAATTTACCATTTCTAATGTATCATTTTGAGGTATGTGTAAGGTGTGGAATGGTGAAATCAGCTGATAAACACGAACATCCCAACCATGCATCTCTTTTTAATGTGGTGAGAATTCTTAAAACCTACTCAGTAATTTTTTTTTGTTTGTGTTTTTGGAGGTAGGGTCTCATTCTAGCCCAGGCTGACCTGGAATTCACTCTGTAGTCTCAGGGTGGTCTCGAACTCATGGTGATCCTCCTGCCTCTGCCTCCTGAGGGCTGGGACTAAAGGCGTGTGCCACCATGCCCAGCGTAATTTTCAAAACTATAATACATTGACTACAACCACCATGCTGGTCAGTGGATTTGTTGAGTTCATTCCTCCCAGCTAACTGAATTTTCATAACGTTAGGCCACCCCCTCAATCTTCCAGCTTTCCCAGCCACTGATTCTATTCCCCACTTTTATTAGTTCAACTTTTTTAGATTTCACATGTGAGTGAGATCATATGTCATTTGCCTGTGTGTCTGCCTAATTCTAGTTAATGCAACATCCCCCAGGTTTATCCATGATGTCGTGGTAAGAGTTCCCTCTTTATTAAGGCTCCAGTGATTTCGTGTATATATACCATGATTTTTTCTTCATTCATCCACTGGTGAATGGTTAGGTTGATTTCATATCTTGGCTGCTGTGGATCATGCTGGAGTCAACAAGGGAGCAGGCATGTGTATTTGACACTGATTTACCTCCTGTGTGTATATCCAGTGGTGGGTTTGATGGATCTCTATAAGTTTCAGTTTACAAGTTCGGAAGTTGAGTTTCAGATGATCTTCTAGGCAAGCACCTTAACCACAGAGCATCTCCCTGGCCCCTAAGGTGTTACTTGTAAATCTGAATCATTTTTCTCTTGGAAGCACACTCTCTTGGGAAATGGACAGCCCCTGCATCTCATGTTTTCCCGTAGTATGTCTAGGGTGGTGACTGTTCTTTGATCTACCTAACCTGTCCTTGGCTGAGCTTCCCCAGACATCTACAGGTCTGGAGAGTGCAAGAGAAGAAGCCATACAGAGTGTCAAGCCTGAGGTACATGCTTGTGTTGTGAGACGGGTCAGAATTGTATCTAAGGGAGCAGGTTTCTCTTAACACCAGCTCAGTGTTGTTCACTGAGTGAGTTAAAGAATGGTTCCTCAAAATATGGACACTGAACCAAGCCAGCCAAACACTGAAATATATTCCAATGTTTTTCAAGAGCAGCTGGAAAGCTTGAGTTTTGTGTGAGCTCTGACTCCCAAACTGAGTATTCAACACTGTCCCCAGTTTTAAAAGAATCCTGTGAAAGTCACACAATTAGCCCCATGGGCCACAGGTAACCTTGAGCACCAGTTTGCAAAAATCTTAAATATTCAGTAGAAACAGTCCACAGTCTGGTTTCTCTGCTCCGAAATGAAGCCCAGGCCTGATGACATGCACAGGTATGAACTGCAAACATGTCACCTGCCCAGGGAGGTTATTGCCAATCTCAGGAGCTGACGGAGGCTTGTCCACTGGTAAAGAGATTGTTCTACGAACCTCCTTCTCTCTTCCCTTTGATGCTGACTGTGCTCGGGACCCTGGACCCTTGCAATGCTTATCATTAATAAACTTGAGCAAGTGCTCAGCTTCAACATCTCCCTGTCTCTTTAGGATTTCTAAATTATCATTTTTCTTTGAGTTTTCGGTGAAGAAAAGCAATTGTGCATTGTAATTCATTTGTTGGTGTGAGACAGTACAGTCAAACAACAAAACCTTTTAGAATGTAAAATATCTTATCCCCATGAGCATGGAGCATGGGGTGGGGGGACAGGCGTCCTCACGTTCTCATCCCACCAGCGTGGAGCATGAAGGGCATCCTCATGTGAGTCTGCCACCTGGGTTTCAAATGCCAATCAAACTTCAATCCACACCTAAGACACCCGTCTTGATTCCTGTAATGGCGCCACCATGCAAGTCCTCTGTCTCAGTCAGCCTGGTTGTTCTGATAGTTCTCGAAAACACTGAGCAGAGATTGTCCTTCTTCGTCTCCTACCTTGCCTGTTTTCTTAGTGTTTCCTGGATGAATAAATCTGAGCCCATATTTCTGTTCTAGATTTGATTTTTTGTGAGACAAACGCTTGTCTAGTTTGTGTGTGACACATGCTTGTCTGTCCTCACCTCAAGTAAATTTCCCTAACTTTGTGGTTCGCCCATTAGATCACGAACGTGGAACGTATTCCACATGCTACTGTGTAGGAAGGTAGCCAAGTACAGTATAGCAGCCAGACACAGAGGGTGAGGCCAGGCCGCTGACGTCACATCCTGACTTCCAGGATTTCAATCCTGTCATTCTCTGTCTGGTGACTTTAGGCAAGTGACCAAGTCTGTGTGTGTCTCCATGGCTTCATCTCTACGTCAAGGGTAAGGGTAATGCCTGTCTCGCGGTGTTGCTGATGGGATTGAATTAGTCATCGCATGGAAAGCCGCACTTGGCCCAGGGTAAACACTCTGTAAGAATTAACTATGCTCATCGTTACTACCCCCATCTTTATCTTGTTTATTTGATCTTCTGTGTGTCTGGCTTTTCTTCATAACTGATTTATTTTGTGTTGCTGGGCATTGAATTCAGGGCCTTATACATGCCCAGTAAACACTGTATCAACTGAGCTGCATCGCCAGCCTCCATAACTAATTTGTAAAGTCTTCCAAATGACAGGTTTAACCTTGACCTTGGAGAGGATACTCACACGAAGTCAGTGTGAATCTGGTCCAACTATCTCTTCACTTCCTTGAGACATTATTTGTTTTTCTGTGAAATGGAATTTTTTCCTCATGGTTATATAGCATGGGAAGTTATAATAGCTCATGCAGAATAACTTGTTTACTATCTGCATAACTGTTTCATGCATGAATTATGTGAACACCTTGAAAGTTGATGCAGGTAGATATAAACTCTATTACCATGGTGTTCAATAAATGCCTTTTGATGAATGGCATCAAATGCTTAGCTTTATTTTTCCCAATGTAAACTACATATAAAAAGAATTAGAAGAATCTCCTTTTGATGTGTTTAATCAATAGTGTCCTAATTTTCTTGTGAGGCACCTCAGTCTCTTTATCTGGGGCATCATTATTTGCTGTAGCATGGCAGGTGATGAATGTGAATAGAGGCAGCTGCTTCCATGGTGTGCTGGTGTGTGGAGAAATACTAAGATCAGAGAAATCTCAAAATGATATGTTTTAACTCTTGTTACAAAGAGTTTAGCTTTCTTGTCTACTATTTATCAGAATGTTCACTATCTCTGTTCAGTGGTTTAAAAAATAAAACAAAACAAAATAGGATAGACTAAGAGAAGAGTAGGCTAAGAGGAGAGTAAATGAGGTATAAAAAGCAAACAATTATCATGGGACAAAAGGAAATCAGAAATGAACCTGGCATAGCAACAGTAAAGATATTAGATTAAAAATAAATAAGCAACGGAGCCATTCAAAATGAATATGATTTTTCAAGGCAAGAAACTGTGACTCATTTAGTCTTTGAGAAGCAGAATATTACCAGAAATAGTAAAAATAATGACTACAGAAGGGTATTTGATCTGGGGGGCTGTGGGAGTTTCTAGGCTGGCTTGTGTGCTAATTATTGAGCACCCCAGCCCTCATTCCACATGCAAACTAAGCGTCCACTAACTCTGTGTAGCAGGATGAGACATGGAAGACATGCCAATACCAGAGTAATCATAGACGTGGAAGGAACAAACAAGGATTCTTGAAAGTTTCTGGGTGAAGACAAAAGAAACACAATAAAGAAGATCTCACAGCAGGGGCCCATGACAGATCTCCAAATGAGCAAGTCAGGAAGACGAAGTGCAGCAAAGCCCAGTCTCCTGTGTCGGGAGATGCCCAGGTTCTCCACCAGCCAGCACCTAGTGAACTCACTCAGGAGCACAGCACGCAGCATGAGACACACATTGGATTCTCGCAGTAAACGATGCAAAAGAGAAGCAAGAATTATGAAAATGGTTTTACATTTTATAGAAGATTTTAGAGAGCACTTCAAGGTCATATACTGGAGAAGAACTGTCCTGGATCAGCCAGATTCTAAGCATACAAAGTATTCCACAATGTCAGGACACTAAATTTACCTTTCCTATAGATACGAATATATATATCCATATCTATACCTTACTCTGTATCCAAACATAGATATATAGACATACTAAACAATTTTTCCTGTTAGGTATATAGATACACTAAACATTTTTTCCATGTGCACCACTGTGCCTGGCACCTCTTCTATTTTGATGGCTTTTTTCTGATTTATTTATTGTTATAAGAACATATGTTGTGTGATACACCATGTGTTGGTACCATCTTTTCCCTCCTCTTAGGAGCCTCTGGATCTCTGCTTTGGTAGGTGTTGTGTATCCTCAGGGTCTGTTTCCTACATCCCAGCACTGATTGTTAGGTTCACCATGGATGCAGCACTCTTGCCTATCTCCCCAATTCTTCTGTGGTTTTGCCTGGGCCTTGACTGAGACGTAAGGGGTGGTTTATCTCCTCAGGTCTCGCTACCTTCTGAAAAAGAAAAACAGATTCTCCAAAGGAGAGAGTGAAGTCAGCATATGTTAAATTGGATAAGTGTTATTAATTTAGGGAGAGTTTGAAGGATGTAGCCCCTCTTTTAACCAACGCCTAGTGGGAGCTTGACATTGGAGAGCATAATCTTTGTCTCCATAGGATTCAGACCTGGTTCCCAGTTCTAGCTATGGGTTCCTTTCCACTGAGTGCATCTCTTACCCAATCAAAAAGCTATTGGTTACCCACAAAGGCTGAGTGCCACCATTGCACTGGTTTGTACTTCTTGTCAGGCTGGTTGCTTCTGAGTAGCATAGACCCCTGCTTATGCACATCCTTTTTGGCCACTTTCCCCCAGTAGCTCATGTAGTGCTGTCCAGCACTAGATGGACTGTCTGGGGGACTGGCTCTCTTCCTATTCCAGCCAGGTCTCTCCATGTCCTGTGCTGGCAGCATATGTTGTCTTTAGCAGTAGGGTCTTACCGTTTACCTCAGGTAGGTAATCAAGTGCTTTGACAGAAGCTTGTCTTGTTTCGGGGACCTTATAGGTCCCTCTGATCAACAGCTTTTATGTGGGTAGCACCCATTTCTGGGACTGTGAATTACAGGCCAGAGCTAAAGTTTTTTAAGCTTAGGCTTTATCTCACCCTCTCGAGCACCCTTCTTCTTGGTGTTCTCCCTATACTCCTGTTGATGGTTATATCTTTTAGTCTGCCTTCAAGGAGAAAGGTTTCTATGGTACCAGTTCACTTTGGGTTTAGTTTTGTGTTTATTCTCCCTCCACTCCCACCCTCCCCTCACTCCCCCCCCAACCCTTCCATCACTATTACCTGGGCCTCAAGTTGCCTATCTGGTATGCCAGCTGATCCAGGTTAGGACCTGCAGATGAGTGAGAACATGTGGTATTTGTTTTTCTGTGGTTGTGTATATTCACTGAGTATGATCTGTTCTAAGTCCATCCATTTTCCTGCAAATTTCATTGTATCATTTTTTTCTTTCTGCTGAGTACAATTCCATTGTGCATATATACCACAACTTTGTTATCCAGTTATCCAATGATGGGCATCTGGGTTGATTCCAGTTCTTGGCTATTATGAATTGAGCAGCTATAAACATGTTAGAGCAAATATCTCGGTAGTGAAGCATGAAGCATTTAGGGTAAATGCCCAATAAGGAAATAATTAGATCCGTTGGTAGTTCTATATTCATCTTTTCCAGGAATCTCCATATTGATTTCCATAGTGGTTGTACAAGTTTGCATTCCCACCAACAGTGAATGAGGGTTCCTCATCCTGGCCTACATTTGGTGTCATTTGATTTTGTGTGTGTGTGTGTGTGTGTGTGTGTGTGTGTTTTTGAGGTAGGGTCTCACTCTAGCCCAGGCTGACCTGGAGTTCACTATGGAGTCTCAGGCCTCGAACTCATGGCCACCTCTTACCTCTGCCTCCTGAGTGCTGGGATTAAGGGCATGTGCTGCCACTGCCAGCTTTCATTTGATTTTTAAATTATTGCCATCCTTACTGGAGTAAGGTGGAATCTCATAGTTGTTTTAATTTGCATTTCCCTGATGGTTAGGGATGTTGAACATTTTCTTAAGTGTGTGGTCACCATTTATATTTCTTCCTCTGAGAATTCCCTATTCATTCTCTACCCTATTTTTTCAGTGGATTGATTTTTTTTATTGGTTTCTTTTTTGAGTTCATTGTAGATTCTAGATATTAGGCCTCTGCCAGTGGTAGAGCTGGCAATTTTTTTCTCCCATTTAGGAGGCAATCATTTGGCTCTGCATATGGTATGTTTGTCTGTGCAAAATCTTTTTAGCTTCATGGGATCCCTTAGTAGAGATTGTTTAATTTCCTGGATTACGGGGGTATTATTCAGGAAGTCCTTCCCCACTATATTGTGGAGAGTTCCATTAATTGAAGACTTTCAGATCTTATATTGAGCTCTTTTTGTGTATGGTGCGATAAGTGGGTTTAGTTTCATTTTTCTACATGTGGTTATCCAATTTGTCCAGCACCATTTGTTGAAGATGCTAGCTTGTCTCCAGTCTATGTTATTCATACCTTTGTTAGTAGATCTTAGGTCTGGGTCTTCAATTCTATTCTGTTGGTCTATATGTCTGTTTTTATGCCTGTACCATGCTGATTTATTGCTATGGCTTTGTAATATTGCTTTAGATCAGGTATGGTGACACCTCTAGAGGTGTTTCTTATTTTATTTTATTTTATTACTTTATTTTGTTTTTATTGGCAACTTCTATACTTACAGACAATAAACAATGATATTTCCCTCTCTTCCCCCAATTTCCCTTTCACAATTCCACTCTCCATCATATCCCCTCCCTCTCTCCACTAGTCTCTCTTTTAATTTGATGTCATCATCTTTTTCTACTATTATGAGGGTCTGTGAAGGTATTGCTAGGCACTGTGAGGTCGTGGATATTGAGGCCAATGTCTATCTTGACAGTTGCATTGTAAAGAGTGGTACCCTTCCTTTGGTTTTTATATTCTTTCCACCACCTCTTCCCCAATGGACCCTGAACCTTGGAGGGTATGATAGAGATGTTTCAGTGCTGGACACTCCTCCACCCCTTCTTCTCAGCACTATGTTGCTCAGTGGTCATTGCCATCTGAAGAGAAACTTCTATAACTAGAAGTAAGAGTAGCATTAATATATGGATATGAACATTAAGTGTAGTGCTTTCAGGGCAGTTTAGTGAGAATAATATATACATTTAGCCAGACAAGAGAAGGCTTTATACCCCTAAGGCTCATGACCTCCCCTGCCATAGGCTTTTGATTAGTTTTTTCATTACCAAGTATGTATTCCCTCCTGTAGAGCGGGCCTTCAGTCCAATTACAGATCAGTTGGTTTTGCCATAGAGCAGACATGCCACTATTGCACTTGTTTGGTCATTTGGCATGGCTGGACAAACTTGAGGTTTCCAGTGTCCACTGTTTTCACTACTGATAACTTCTGTCTCCCATACAGCTGCATGCAGTGCAGCTTTTTCCAGCTTTCATTGGCTGGTCTATAGGGAGGAGGTTTTCAGCTCAGCACTAGCTTGATTTCTCAGTGACCTTGCCACCCAGGCATGTGAAGTCTTCAGCAATAGGGTCTTACCATTTGTTCCTCAAGGGAAACCAAGGGCCTTAGCAATAGCCTGTGATGTTTTAGAGGCAACATGGATCTCCCTGGCCAACAACTCACTGGGAGGTATTCCATTACTGGTGCTGAAAATTTTCAAGTAACAATGTATAGCTTCTGGATATACCATTATTCAAAAAAGTAGGTTTTCATATGCCTTATTCAGAATATCTTGAATTTTGATTGGCCCTCCCCCCCACCCTTCTTTTACACAATCTTTTCCTCTGGCCTCACTTAGGCCTTTCCCCTCCCTGTAATCTGTTCTACTTACATATATACAATACCATCCCCTTAACTACTTCCCTCTCCTCCCTCCCGTATAGCCTTTTTCTAGCTTACTGGCCTCTGTTACTGATTTTTGGTTCCAGCTCACACACAAGTCCTATACATTTGTAGTTAAGATCCACATATGGGAGAGAACATGCAACATTTGACTTTCAGGGCTTGGGTTACCTCACTTGGTATAATCCTTTCCAGATCCATCCATTTCCGTGCAAATTTCATAATTTCCTTTTTCTTTACTGCTGAGTAGAACTCCATTGTGTAAATGTACCACATCTTTATTATCCATTCATCTGTTGAGGGACATCTAGGCTGGTTCCATTTCCTAGCTATTGTGAATAGAGCAGCAATAAACATGGTTGTGCAAGAGAAGAGTCATTATGATATATGCCTAGGAGTGCTATAGCTGGATCATATGGCAAATCCATTTTTAGCTGTCTCAAGAACTTCGACACTGATTTCCACAATGGCTGGACCAGATTAAATTCCCACCAACAGTGTAGAAGGGTTCCTCTTTTTCTGCATCCACACCAACACTTACTGTCATTTGTTTTCTCAATGGTAGCCATTGTGACAGGAGTGAGATGGAATCTCAAAGTAGTTTTAATTTGCATTTCCCTGATGGCTAAGAATGTAGAACACTTTTTTAGATATTTATATGCCATCTGTATTTTTTCTGATAAGAACTCTCTACTTAGTTCCATAGCCCATTTTTTAATTGGGTTGTTTGATTTCTTATTGTCCTGTTTTTTGAGTGCTATTCTGTACATTAATCTTCTGTCAGATGTTTAATTGGCAAAGGTTTTCTTCCATTCTGTAGGTTGTCTTTTTGCTCTATTCACAATGTCCTTTGCTATTCAAAAGCTTTGTAATTTCATGAGATCTCAGTGGTTGATTAGTGGTTTTATTCCCTGAGCAATTGGATTATATTCAGAAAGTCATTGCCTATGCCAATATGTTGAAGGATTTCCCTTACCTTTTCCTCTAGCAATTTCAGAGTTTCAGGTCTGATGTTAAGGTCCCTGGTCCATTTGGACTTAATTATTGTGCATGGAGAAAGACAAGGATCTATTTTAGTCCTTCTACATATAGATATCCAGTTTTCCCAGCACCCCTTGTTGAAGTGGCTATCTTTTCTCCAATGAATATTTTTTCAAAAATCAGATGGCTGTAGCTGTCTGGATTATCATCTGGGTCCTCTATTCAGTTCCATTGATCTACATGTCTGTCTTTGTGCCAGTACCATGCTGTTTTTGTTACTATGGCTTTATAATATAGCTTAAAATGAGGTATGGTGATACCACCAGCCTGATTATTTTGTTGCTCAAAATTGTTTTGGCTATTTGAAGTATTTTGTGCTTCCAAATGAATTTTAGGATTGCTTTTTTCTATTTCTGTGAAGAATGCCATTGGAATTTTAATGGGGATTGCATTAAATGTGTAGATTGCTTTTGGTAAGACTGACATTTTTACAATATTGATTCTTCCAATCCAAGAACATGAGATGTCTTTCCATGTCCTTGTGTCTTCTGCAATTTCTCAGGTGAGTGTTTTAAAGTTCTCATTGTAGAGATCCTTCACTTCCTTGGTTAGGTTTATTCAAAGGTACTTTTGTTTTTTGAGGTAAATATGAATGGGAGAGATTCCCTGATTTCATCCTCCATATGTTTGTTGTTAGTATATAGGAAAGCTACTGATTTCTGTGTGTTTATTTTGTATCCTGCTACATTGCTAAAAGTGTTTATCAGCTGTCAGTTCTAACAGTTTGCTGGTAGAGTCTTTAGGGTCCTTTATGTATTATAGAATCATAGCATCTGCAAATAATGATAATTTGATCTCTTCCCTTCCAATTTGTATCTCTTTATGACTGTCTCTTGCCTTATTGCTATAGCTAAGACTTCCAGTACTAATTAAATAAAAGTGGTGACAGTGGACACACTTGTCTCGTTCCTGAATTTAGGGAAAAGCTTCAAGTTTTTCCCCATTTAGTATTATGTTGGTTGTAGGTTTGTCATAAATAGCTTTTATTATGTTGACATATGTTCATTCTATTCCCAGTTTCTGTAATACTTTTACCAAGAAGGGATGTTGGATTTTATCAAATTCCTTTTCTGTATCTATTGAGGTGATCATGTGATTTTTGTCCTTCAGACCATTTATATGATGTATTACATTTATCAATTTGTGTATGTTAAACCATCCCTGCATCTCTGGGATAAAGCCTACTTGGTCAGGGTGAATAATCTTTCTGATGTATTGTATTCTCTTTGCCAATATTTTGTTCAGAATTTTTGCATCTATGTTCATGAGGGAGATTGGTCAGTAATTTTTTTTTTTTTGTTTTGTTCTGTCTTTGTGTGGTTTTGGTGTCAGGGTGATGCTGGCTTCATAGAAGGAGTTTGGTAGAATTCCTTCCTTTTCTATTTTATGGAAAAGTTTGAGAAGCAGTGGTGTTAGTTCTTCCATGAAGGTCTGGTAAAATTCACCAGTGAATCCATCTGGGCCTGGACTTTTTTTAGGTGGGAGACTTTTTATACCTGCTTGTATCTCTGTACGTGTTATAGGTCTATTTAAATGGGTTATCTCATCTTGATTTAATTTAGGTAGGTAATATGAATTAAGGAAATCATCCATTTCTTTCAGAGTTTTGAACTTAGAGTCGTGTGTATTCTTAAAGTATGTCCTTAAGGTTTTCTGAATTTCTTTGGTATCTGTTGTAATGGTGCCTTTTTCAACTCTAATTCTATTAATTTTTGTCTCTTATCTCTTTCTTCTGGTCACATTTGCTAAGAGCTTATCAATTTTTCTTATTTATCCTTTCAAAGAACCAACTCTTTGTTTCATTGATTCTTTGGATTGCTTTTTGGTTTCTATTTCATTAATTTCTTCCCTAATCTTTATTATTTCTTCCTGTCTACTGTTTAGTTTTAGTAGGTAGTATGTGTCTAGGAACTCACCCATTTCTTCCACATTATCCAATTCTATGGAGTAGAGGTTTTGGAAGTATGTCGTAATGATTCTTACAATTTCATTGATGATTGTTGTGACCTCTCCCTTTTCCTTTCTTTCTCTCTCTCTCCCTCCCTCCCTCCCTCCCTCCCTCCCTCCCTGCCTGCCTCCCTCCCTCCCTCCCTCCCCCTCCCTCCCTCCCCTCCCTCCCTCCCTCTTTCTCCTCTCTCTCTCTCTCTCTCTCTCTCTCTCTCTCTTTCTTTCTTTCTTTCTTTCTTTCTTTCTTTCTTTCTTTCTTTCTTTCTTTCTTGGCAGCCCAAGGTGATCTAGAATTCACTGTGTGAATTCAGACTGGCCTCAAACTCACAGCAATCCTCCTACCTCTGCCTCCTGAGTGCTGGGATTGAAGGCATGCACCACCATGCCTGACTCCTTTTCATTTCTAATTTTGTTAATTTGAAACTCCTTTTTTTTCCCCATTTGATCAAATTGGTCAAGTGTTTATCAATCTTTTTTTTTTTTTAAAAACAGCCCTTTGTTTCATTGATTTTCTTCATTGTTTTCTTAGTTTCTACCACAGTAATTTCTGCTCTGATATTGATTATTTTTTTCCATGTGGTGCTCTAAGGGTTGGATTCTTCTTGTTTTTCCAACACCTTTAGGTGGGTGGTTAGGTTATTAATTTAGGATCTCCATCTTTTTTATGAAGGCATTTAGTGATATGAGTTTTCCTTTTAGGACTGCATACATTTTGTCCCATACATTTGGTTAGGTGTGCTTTCATTATCATTCAATTTTAGAAGTTTTACCATTTATTTTTTTATTTCTTTCACAACCTATTCATTATTTATATGTGTGTTGTTAAGTCTCCAGGAGCTGGTGAAATTCCTGATGTGTCTCTTGTTGTTATTTTCTAGCTTTTTTTGTGTGATCTGATATGATGAAAGAAGTTACATCAATTTTCCTGAATTTATGGAGGCATGCTTTATGGCCTAATAAATGATCTATTTTGAAGAAAATTCCTTGGGCTGCTGAGAACAATGTGTATTCTGTAGACTTGGGGGTGGAAAGTTCTATAGATGTCTGTTTACTCTAGTTGATCTATGGTGTTACTGAACTCTATTATTTACCTGTTGATTTTCTGCTTAGATGATCTGTCTGTTATGACAGTGGAGTGTTGAGGTCCCCAACTATTATGGTGCTGTTGTTTATTTCTGTTTTGTTGTCAAGTAGGTTTTGTTAATAAACTATGGTGCACCTGTGTTTGGCACATATAGATTTATGATGTCCTCATGTTGGATTGTTCCCTTGATTAGGAAGAAGTGGCCTTCTTTGTCCTTTTGATTACCTTTGGTTTGAAATCTATTTTGTCAGATATTAATATAGCAACACCTGTTTATTTCTTATTTCCATTTGCTTTGAATATCATTTTCTATCCTTATACCATGAGGAGGTGTCTGTCTTTAGTGGTGAGGTGGGTTTCTTGAAGTCAGCAGATAGAAGGGTCCACTTTTCTGATCCATCATGTTAACTTGTGTCTTTTGATCGGTGAGTTAAGACAGTTAATATTTAAGATTATACTGTGAGCCAGGCGTGGTGGCACACACCTTTAATCCCAGCACTCGGGAGGCAGAGGTAGGAGGATAGCTATGAGTTCAAGGCTACTCTGAGACTACGTAGTGAATTCCAGGTCAGCCTGAGCTAGAGTGAGACCCTACCTCGAAAAAAAAAAAAAAAGATTATAACTGTGAGATTTAATCCCTGCTATTCTGGAGTGCTTTATGGGGTTGGTGCTTTATTGGGCTTTGTACTCTTTTGGGCCTGCTCTAGTTTTCATTATTGGGATCTTCTTTTTGAAGGCTCTTGAGATTGGTAGTTTGACTCTTCAGTGTGGAATATTCCCTGGAGTATTCTCTGTAGGTTTGGCTTTGTGTTCATAAAATCATAGAGCTGACTTCTTTCATGAAAAGTTGTCCTTTCACCATCTATTATGAGGGATACTTTTGCTGGGTACAGTAGTTAAACTTAAAGTGTTCCATTCCAGGCCCTTCTGTCTTTCAGGGTTTCCATTGAGAAATCTGAGGTAATTCTGATGGAACTGCTTTTGTATGTAGGAGTTATTTCTCTTTTGCTACTTTTAGGACTCTCTCTTTGTTTTTATTGTAAGAGTTTTAACTATGATGTACACTGGAGAGTTTCTGCTTAAACTAGAACTCTTCCTTTTTTTTTTGTTGTTCTCAATTGTATTTCAAATTAGTTAATAAAGAAGTGGGGTTCACTTTGGCCTTTTCATAAGTTTTGGTTATCTCTCCTCCCATCCTCTCCTCTCCTCCATTCCTTTCCTCTAACCCCTTTAACCTTTCCATTCCTAGCATTCCACCCCTCTGCTCATGTATTTACTGTCCCTTTCCCTTTTGTCTCATCCCTACCCTTTCATGGCTCCTATATAGCTTCCTGGCCCCTATTGACTCTTACCCCAACTTATATACAAGTCTAAAATTTTGAGGTTGACCATTTTTTTTTTTTAGATTTTTATTGACTTTTAATCTTACATACCAAAAAAAACCCCACCTGATATTTCCCTCCCCTCCCCCATTCCACTTTAGAACTCCGGTCTCCATCATATCCCCTCCCTTTCTCCATTAGTCTCTCTCCTAATTTGATGACATCATCTTTCTCTTCTATTTTGAGGGTCTTGCAAAGGTATTGCTAGGCACTGCAAGATCATGGATATCAAGGCCAATTTCTGTCTGGGCAGCTGCATCGTAAGAGGTCATATCCTTCCTTTGGCTCTTCCATTCTATCCGCCCCCTCTTCCGCAATGGTCCCTGAGCCACTGGAGGATGTGACAGAGGTGTTTCAGTGCTAGGCACTCCTCCATCCCTTCTTCTCAGCACTATGTTGCCTTTTGTGTCGTCCCAGTGTTGACCATTTTTTTAATGGAAGAAGAGTATATGCTTGCTCCAGACCAAATGCAAGGCAATGAGCCCATCCATTTGGATAATTATAGTTTACCCATCCCTACAACAAATGCAACAAATATCTCCAAAATTAGGGTTTAGAGATCTTCACATGGTTCCTTCCTTCCTTTCTTCTTCTTTCCTTACTTCTTTTCTTTCTTCCTCCCTCCCTTCCTCTCTCCGTCCCTCCCTCTCTTCCTTCTCACAAAAACTCTCAAGGACTAGCCTTGAAATTTACACATCATTTCCCCTTAATTCAGTCAAAATCTTTTAAAAAAGATTTTATTTTTATTTATTTTTTAGAAACAGAGAGGGGGAGAGAGAAAGAGTAAGAACGGGCACTCCAGGGCCACTAGCCACTGCAAACAAACTCCAGATGCATGTGCTACCATGTGCATCTGGCTTATGTGGCACCTGGAGAATTGACCTGGGTCCTTAAGTTTCACAGGAAAGCGCCTTAACCACTAAGCCATCTCTCCCGCCTTCTACTCAATTCTTAATGTTATCCCAGATTCAAAGGTTGTGTAAGTTAATTCTTCCTCTTAATGGAAAGAGCTACAAAAATTTTTCATTTTAAATCTGTAATAGATAATTTAACTCAATTACAGAATGAGATAAGAAATATGAAAGATTTGACATAAAAACTTATATTCTCTTTTTGATTTTGCAAAGTATTATTACTATATAGCTAAACAGTTATTCCACCCCTCCTTTTCTGATGTCTTCTTGGCTTGTTTCCTCATGAGGAAATTCAAGACAGGATGCTATAGGCATCCTGAGCCAATTGGCAAAGTATTGTGGACTTTGAACATCTTATTATCTTTTGCTTTTCACATTTAGTATCTCAAGTATGTATCTACTACCAATTCAATGACATATAAAATATGGTGAAGTTCTGCAAGGAAGATTTTTCTGAATGCCATAAGTCTGTGATAATATTTGTCATTAGCTCAAGCACTGATCCATAGTTCAAAGGAAATTTACACTTCAGCTCAGTCAGACAGGCTTTTATATTCTTAAAATCTTGCTATCAGGGAGGCTAAAAAGGAATAGTCAAGCAAAAATGAAGAGGATGAGGGGGGAAGAAGAGAAGGAGGAGTACATGGCCCCCAAGCCCAGAAGCTGAATTATGCGACATCCTCGAAACAACTCAACACTGACATGCTCCAAAGGATCAAAGTGCATAGCTTCTCTCCTCTAAGCAGCTGCCAATATGCATAGCATGTATTTCCATGGTAGCCAAGACTGTCACCTGACCTAAGCTGGGCCAATCATTTTACCTCTTTTATGAAGTGGAAATGTTGCAAGAAGAGAAACAGTGTTAATGAAAGTCATTGGTGGCTGAGACTTAATAATAATGAAATCCTTTGGAAAGAAAGTTCACAAATTACTTCAGAGGAAATACCCTGATCCCTAGCATTTCCTGGCCTTGGTTCACCTCTTCCTTAGATTCTGTACAATACTCCAGATTCTTGCAATACATCTCTTTCCACTCAGACAAGTACAGCTGAGCTACTTACTACTAAAAAAAAAAAAAAAAAAAAAAAAAAAAAAAAAAAAAAAAACCTAACTGACTGAGGCTAGCCCCAACCCTAGTTAAAAGAAAATGGTTTATCTAGATGCAACTTCACTCATCTCTTCATTTGACAGCCATTTATTGGGAACTATTAGATCTTACTTACACAGGCATGCAAATAAGACAGGAGGAGGTGTGAGAAGATAATCATACAAATATGTAGTTAGTTAACTTTTGATAATGCTCTGGTAGAGAGAGTTACAAAGTGAGAGTTCAGGTAAGGGTATGAATAAACTCAGAACTGGGGTTAATCAGTGTGGACAGGGATGTAAGTTAGAGACAAAATAAAAACTATGCAGAAAATTCAATCTCGTAATATTCTAGTGGCAGCGAATGGAGAATTTCAACAGAGAGACAGAAGACCAGCTGTTCTCAATATCCATTCTGCTCTGTAGAGTGGAAACTGATTTAACAGCAGCATGAGAGACTTAGATTATAGATTGAAGAATTTCCTGACAGTGATACTTGTTAATGTTGGGAGGTCAAAGAATCTCTTCCTCTGGAGGGTTGAAAAATAACATAGCTCTCTTCATCTGCCTGGGGTGACATTCTTGTGATACTATCTAAAATAGGGAGATGGAAGACAATCACTCAGGGTTTTCTCCCGCTTAGAAATAGTTTATCATATTTTCATTTTCAAAGACTTTATTCTTTGGGCAGTTTTAAGTTCATAGCAACATGAAGGGAAAGGCAGAGTGATTCCAGACATCCAGTTCCTCCACATACAGGCGTCCCGAGTATCAACATCCCTCACCAGAATGGTACATGTGCGGCAACTGATGAGCCTGCCTTGACATAACATTTTCACCCAAAGTTCACGGTGGCATTAGGGTTCACTTTTTTTTGTTTTGTTTTTTTGAGGTAGGGTCTCACTCTGGCCCAGCCTGACCTGGAATTAACTATGTAGTCTCAGGGTGGCTTTGAACTCATAGCGATCCTACCTCTGCCTCCTGAGTGCTGGGATTAAAGGTGTGTGCCACCACGCCAGGTAGGGTTGACTTTTATATTGTGGATTTTGTACAGGAATATATACACAATGGCATGAATCCACTGTTAATATAAGTTCATATATGTAATTGTCTATGCTTCACCTATTCATCTCTGCTACCTCCCAACAACCCTCACCACCACCAACTCTCACCACCACTGCTGGTTTTTTAAAAAAATATTTTATTTATTTATTTATTTGACAGAGAAAGAGGGGGGAAGAGAGAGAGAGAATGAATGGGCATGCCAGGACCTCCAGCCACTGCAAATGAATGCCAGACACATGCACCCCCCTTGTGCATCTGGCTAACGTGGGTCCTGGGGAATCGAACCTGGGTCCTTTGACTTTGCAGGCAAACGCCTTAACTGCTAAGCCATCCCTCCAGCCCACTGATTTTTAAAAAATATTTATTCATTTATGAGAGAAAGAGAAGGAGAGACAGAGTGTGTGCACATCCTGCACCATAAACAAACTCCAGATGCATGGGTACTGGGGAATTGAACCCAAGCCATCGGCTATATAAGCAAGTACCTCTGAGCCATCTCTCCACTCCACCATTGCTGGTTTTTACTATCTTTATAACAAGTATCATATAATTGGAATCAAATATGGAGATTGTTATTTATTTAGAATGTAAATGGTATGTAGCCTTTTGAGATTGGCTTCTTTTGTGCAGCAATATGAGCACCAGGCAATATCCCATTACCTGGATATCCTACAGTTTGACCATTCATTTGCTAAAGAACAGTACAGTTTCTTGCAAGCTTTAGTGATTATAAACAAAGCTAATATAAATAGCCTTGTGCAATTTTTATGTGGATGTAAGTTTTGAACACTTTTACAACACTCTTTTTTTTTTTTTTCGAGGTAGGATCTCACTCTAGCCCAGGCTGACCTGGAATTCACTAGGTAGTCTGAGGGTGGCCTCAAACTCATGGCAATCCTCCTCTGCCTCCTGAGTGCTGGGATTAAAGGCATGCGCCACCACGCCTGGGCAACAACACTCATTTTTTTAAAGGAAAGCTATATCAAATTCTTGAAGGGCTTGAAAAATTAGGGACAGAAAAGTAATGTAAAAAGGAAAAATAAATAAGTTATTAAGTCTCTGTTGGGTCAGAAGTGAGAAAGAAGTGAAGAGACAAAAAGTTTAATTTAGAAACTGTTTTAAAGTCAATTAGTCCATTGATAGTTTTAGAAGGTCAAGTTTGGAGCTCAGTTGGCTGTCAACTAATGCTCTCTCTGTGTCTTTTCCTTCCCAACCTTTAGGTCTTAAGTATCTCTGAATTTATTTTACAACTAATCTCATCTTATGAAATATTTAGTATTTGTTATAATTTTTATTGTGATTACAGAGCAAATGTGTAAAATAAAGAAGTCAAATACCACTCAAAAGTCACATCTTTCTTTTTTTAGTTTTGATAGATTCTACATTATATATATATATATATATATATATATATATATATATATATACACACACACACACACACACACACACACACACACACATGTATTGGATTCTGCTTTCTTCCACAGGACAAATTTCATTTATATTTTTTTGTGTGCTGATGTGTTCCCTGTACTTATCATATTTAACAGCGCTTTATCACATTACTGTCAATCCATAGATATTGATATATATAATAAGTGGGATAGACAGAACTGAGGGAGAGGATGGATGTCTTGGAAATATTTGTGATGGGAAATTATCATGAATTCTTCAAACTCGTCCTTAAAGCCTTCTCATTGCTGTTTTCCAAAGAGCCATTCACTCCTCTCTTTCTCTCTCCATCTTTTTCTCTCACTTTCCTCCTTCCTTCTTATTCTCTTTTTTTTCCTTCTTCTAGGAGACTAACATGAGTTTAAGATACAAAAGTGGATTCAGATATTGCCAAGTGAAGATGGGCTAGTGATACGATATATGACTATAAAATAAAAATAGAACATTGAAGTTGTTACAATTTAATAGAGTATGCTGTGCCACAAATTTTTGTATTTTAAGGGGTATATATTGAGAACATAGCATTTAGAATATAAGCTTGGAAGTGGTGACTCATGGAAGGCTCTTGGGAATTACAATCAGTCAATAAGTTCAGAGTCAACCTGGAGAATAATTCAAACTGATATACTCATATTTTATTTTATTTATCATTTTATTTTTGTCCCTAAAATATACAGTCATGCATCAATATTGGGTTAGTGCTCTATTTTATTTGTTTTTTATTATTTCTTTGAGAGAGAGAAACAGAGGGGGTGGGGAGAAGGGACACTCCAGGGCCTCAAGCCACTGCAAACAAATTCCAGATGCATGCGCCACCTTGTGCCTCTGGCTTACATGGGTCCTAGGGAATCAAACCTGGGTCTTTAGGCTTCACAGGCAAGTGTCTTAATTAGTAAGCCAAAAATCTCTCCAGCTCTTATTTGTTTTTTTTTAAATTATTTTTTATTTTTATTTATTTATTTGACAGAGAAAGAGGGAGAGAGAGAGAATGGGTGCACCAGGGCCTCCAGCCACTGCAGCTGAACTCTGGACATGCATGTGCCCCCTTGTGCATCTGGTTAACATGGGTCCTAGGGAATCGAGCCTGGGTCCTTTGGCTTTGCAGGCAAATGCCTTAACCTCTAAGCCATCCCTCCAGCCCTTTATTTGTTTTCAAATGTTGATCTGTTGTTAATATTGTAAGCTGTCTTTTAAAATTTAACCATAATCATAATACATTGCCCATAGTATCCAGTTTTGGTCTCTTGAAAGATGAACAAAAGTTAAAGACATTTACAAAGCAATATAGTGTAGTATCCCCTGAGATTTTCACACCTTTTCCCAGTCTTTTATGCTTCTTTCACCTATAGTTACTTTGATAACAATTTTTAGTAACTGCCTTTACTTAAACTTTACCAAAGCAGTCAGATAAAACTTCATAAAACTACAATTCTTTCTTTTATCAGAAGTAGTTTACAGGGTTCTGGAAGGTATACACATGGAGTGAGAAGAGAAGACCATATCTCCCAGTTCCCTGGTCCTGGTTCTTCTGCTGCTAGCTTAGGGCTGCTTGGACCCTGAGAGATTACTACGGAAGCAGGTCCTTTGCCCTGCCTTCCTGACTGAATCATCCCTAGGTCCCCAGCTTCAGGATCCCATGGTCTGGAGGGTGCACACAAAGAGTGAGTAGGCCAGAGGGCCCAGTTTGTTCCCTATCTCCCAGTTCCCTGGTCCCAGTAGGTACCCCTGCTGCTGGCTTGGGGTGGCCTGGTCCCTGTGTGTGGGCTGTGAAAGCAGGCCTGTTGCTTGGGTTCCCTGATTGACTGACCCCTAGGTACACAAATCCCTATTTCCCTGAGCAAGAGGGTGCACCAGGCCACTGTAGGAGCTGGCCTCTTGCCCCTGGCTTTCCAGCTTCCCAGCTCATGTTTCCCCACCTTCTGATGCCCATGTGATGAAGAGTGTGTGCAAGTGTAGTGAGTATATCAGAGATCCCAGTTCCCCACCTTTGATGTGCTTTCAATCTCCACAATCTGCATGTCTGTGGTTATAACCCCATCATACACCAATCCAGTTCCCATTTAAAACAGAACAGTCACTGAAGATCCCACAAGGACAAATACTTGCTTCCCCCTCAATAAAGTAAATGTTTCCCCAAGATGTTGCAAAAAAAAAAAAAAAAAAAGTCAGAAAACTAAGTGATCTCCACCAAGGTTGCCTAGTCCCATCATGAAAACCTCCAATGAAATCATAGGCAAATCAACAGAATTTGAATCCCAATATAAAAACACAACAAGCTATGTGACCCTGATCAAAAGAATTCCTGAACTGGAAGCGAGCCACCAAAGAACCAACAATCACATAAATTAAACTGAGCACAATCATAATTGTAAAATTGTCAAATTTCTAGCATTGAATGATAATGAAAACACAACTTACCGAAACTTATGGGACACAATTAAGGCAGTCCTAAAAGAAAAATTCATAGCACTAAATGCCTTCATAACAAAGATAGAGAGATCCCAAATTAATAACCTAACTACCCACCTAAAGGCATTGGAAAAACAAGAAGAATACAACCCTAAGAGCTCCACACAGAAAGAAATAATCAAGATCAGAGAAGAAATTAATGAATTGGAAAATAAGAAAACAATTAAAAAATTGAAATGAAGAGCTGTTTCATTCAAAACATAAAAACAAGAACTATAAACCCCTGGCCAATTTGATCCAGTGAAAAAAAGAGATGTCTCAAATTAACAAAACCTGAAATGAAAAAGGAAAGGTCACAACAGACATCAATGAAATTGGAAGAATCATTAATACATACTTCCAAGAGCTCTACTCCACAAAATTGGATAATGTGGAAGGAGTGGATGAATTTTCAGACACATACCACCTACAAAAACTAAACTCAGAGCAGATTAATCTCCTAAACAAACCTATCACATCCATTGAGACTGAAAACGTAAACAAAAACCTCCCCATCTGGGCGTGGTGGTACATGCCTTTAATACCAGCACTTGGGAGGCAGAAGTAGGAGGATCTCCATGAGTTCGAGGCTACCCTGAGAATACAGACTGATTCCAGGTCAGCCTGAGCTAGAGTGAGACCTTAACTCTAAAAACTAAAACAACAACAACAACAACAAAAAACCTTCCTCCAAAAGAAAAGTACAGGATGGAATGGCTTCTCAGCTGAATTCTATGAAACCTTCATTGACGAACTGACACCAGTTTTCCTCAAACTGAGACCAGGGAATCCTCCCCAACTCCTTTTATGAAGCTAGCATCACCCTAATACCAAAACCAGACAGAGATGCAAAAAGAAAAGAAACTATAGGCCTATATCTCTGATGAATTTTGATGCAAAGATCCTGAACAAAATCTTTGCAAACAGAGTTCAACAACATATCAAAAGCATTATCCACCTTGATCAAGTAGGTTTCAACCCAAGGATGCAGGGATAGTTGCACATACAGAAATCAGTCAACACAATACTCCACATAAATAAACTTAATCACAAGAACCACATGATCATCTCAACTGATGCAGAGAAGGCCTTTGACAAAATACAAACAACTTCATGATCAAAACACTGGAGAGAATGGAGATGGAGGGTTTATATCTCCACACAATAAAAGTTATATATAAAGCCCCTCAAGCCCAAATGATACTTAATGGGAAAGACTCAAGGAGTTACCATTGAGATCAGGAACAAGACAGGGTGGCCCACTCACCAGAGCTCTTCAACATAGTACTAGAAGTCCTAGCCCAAGCAATAATAAGAAGAAAGAGATAAAAGGGATACAAATTTGGAAAGGAAGAAGTCAAATTAGCCCTACTTGCAGATGACATGATCCTATACAAAAGTGACCCAAAAGTCTCCATCTCAAAACTTCTAAAGGTGATTAATTACTTCAGCAAAATGACAGGACACAAAATCAACACACTAAAATCAGTAGCATTTGTATATGCAAAGGACAAATATAGAGAAAGAAATTAGTGAGACTGTCTCATTTTTAATAGCAACAAAATATTAAATACCTTGGAATAATACTAACCAAGAATGTGAAAGACCTACAAAATGAAAACATAAAAACACTCAAGAAAGAAATTGAGGAGGATTTGAGAAGATGGAAAGACTTCCCATGCTCCTGGATAAGTGGAATTAATATTGTGAAAATGGCAATTCTACAAAAAGCAATATATAGATTTAATGTAATGCCAATAAAAATTCCAGCATTATTTTCACAGAGTTAAAAAAAAAGATCTCAAAATTCATATGGAATGGATGCAGGCCTCAGATATCCAAACATATCCTAAGCAAAATAATCACCTCTGCAGGTATCACCACATCTGTTCTAAAGCTGTATTACAAAGCCATAGCCATAAAAACAGCATAATACTGGCATAAAAACAGACATATAGACCAATGGAATAGAATTGAAGACCTAGACCTTAGGTCAAGTAACTACAGCTGCTTGATCTTTGACAAAGGTGCCAATAACACAGGCTGGAGAAAAGACAGCATCTTCAACAAATGGTGCTGGACAAAATGGATGACCATATGTAGAAGAATGAAACCAGACCCACTTAGCTCATCATACACAATAATCAACTCCAAATGAATTGCAGAACTCAATATAAGGCCCGAAACTCTTCTCCTACTGGAAGAAAAAATAGGAGGAACTCTCCACTATGAAGAAATGGGGAAAGACTTCCTGAGCAAAACCCTGTAGCCCAGGAAGTTAAACAATCACTCAACCAATGGGATCTCATGAAGCTAAAAAGATTTTGCACAGACAAACATACCTTAAGCAGAGCCAATAGATTACTCACTGAATGGGAGAAAAATTTTGCCAGCTATACCACTGACAGAAGCCTAATATCTAGAATCTACAAAAAACTCAAAAAACAAAATAATCACAAATCCAACAACCCACTGAACAAATGGGGTAGAGAACTGAATAGAGAATTCTCGGAGGAAGAAATATAAATGGTTACGGTAAAGTCAGGATGGGCTCCCACGATGGAGTTGTCAGAGATATAAGGAAGCAAATTATCCACATTCCTCAAGAAACTGCCCAGCCATTATCCCTTCCTTGCCTAAAGTGCTCCCAGGTCATGGCTTCCTGCCCCCTTATCTCGTAAGTCCCCTGGTCACTGTTCTGGTCTCACTCCCTGGCTATCTTAGATCTCCCCTAAAGGAACCTTTCTTATTCAGCTTTTTCCCTTTCTCACCTTCCCCCAACTGAAAATACCCTATAAAGCCCACTACCAGGAGGAACTCAGATGGGCTGTGCTCCTCTCTTGTGAACCAGCCCTGGCAGCTCGTGTTGTTCCTGAATAAAAGCTTTCATCTTTGCCTCAGAGTGGTTTGCATGGTCACGGTCACTCCTGAACCTTACAGTTACCACACACTTAAGAAAATGTTCAACATCCCTAACCATTAGGGAAATGCAAATTAAAACAACCATGAGATTCCACCTTACTCCAGTAAGGATGGCAATCATCAAAAAATCAAATGAAAAGGAATGTTGGCGAGGATGTGGGAAAGAGGAACCCTCATCCACCGTTGGTGGGAATGTAAATTTGCACAACCACTCTGGAAATCAATATGGGGATTCCTGAAAGAATGAACATAGAGCGGCCAACAGACCCAGTCATTCCCTCACTGGGCATTTCTCCTAAATGCTCTATTTCACTACAGAGATGTTTGCTCAACCATGTTTATAGCTGTACGATTCATAATAGATAAGAGCTGGAATTAACCCAGGTGTCCATCATTGGATGAATGGGTAACAAAGTTGTGATATATTCTACTCAGCAGTTAAGAAAAGCCGATACAATGAAATGCATAGACAAATGGACAGACTTTGAACAGATCATACCAGTGAACTCACTCAATCACAGAAAGGCGAATGTCACATGGTCTCGCTTATCTGCGGTTCCTAACCTGGACCTGCTCGAGTTGCTGACACACCTGATAGGCAACTCAAGGCCCAGACAGTAGGGATGGAAGGTTTGAGGGAAGGAGAGGCAAAAGGGAGGGTGTGGAAAAACAAACAGAAAACTAAATCCAAAATGAACTGATACCATAGAAACCTTTTTCCTTGGAGACAGACTAAAAGATAGAACCCTCAATTGGAGCAAGGGTGGTGGGGGGGAGCAGAAATTGGAATGAAGGGCCCTGGAGAGGATGGGATGAATCCTAAGCTTATTTATTTATTTTTTTGACTCTGGCCTGTAACTCCCAGTACCAGAAATCAGTTGCTGCCCACAATGAGCTCTTGAAAGGAAAGACTTACAAGGTCTCCACAACAAGACAGGTTTCTGTCAAAGCACTTGCTTACCTGCCTGAGTCAAATGGTAAGACTCTATTGCTGAAGACACCACATGCTGCCAACACAGAGCATGGAGAGACGTGGCTGGAATCTGAAAGAGAGCCAGTTGCCAGATAGTTAGCATTTCTGGGGCTGGAAAGGGCTATATGAGCTATTGGGGAAAGTGGCCAACAACGGTCTGAACTACTTAGAAGCACACAAGATGTACATGACAGAGTGGCCCACAGCCTTGGTGGGTAACCAATAGCTTTCTGATTGGCTAAAAGATCCACTCAGTATAAAGGAACCCATATCTGAAATTGGGAACCAGATCAGAATCCTATGGAGACAAGGATTCTGTTCTCCAGTGTCAAGCTCTTACTAGTTTTTGGCTAAAAAGGGGTTACATACATCAAATTCTCCCTAAATTATTAATGCTAATCCCATTTAAACTATGCTGACTTCACTCTCTGTTGGAGAATATTTTTCTTTTTCAGAAGATAGTGAGATCTGAGGAGATAAACTACTCCTTGCACTTTAGCCATACCCCAGCTAAAACCACAGAGGAATTGGGGAGATGGGCATGAGTGCTGCTTCTGTGGTGAGTCTAACAATCAGTGCCAGGGTGTAGGAGACAGACCCTGAGATACTCAACACATACCCAAGCAGAGATCCAGAGGCTCCTAAGACCTCATCACTGAAATAGATGTAAAACCCATCTACCAAGGCTCAGGGAATTTTGCGGAAGAGAGGGCAGAAAGATTATAAGAGCCACAGGTTGAGACATCATGCCCAGAGGCATTCCCTCCCCCAAAAGATCTGACTGCTGCTCCCACTATGCATAATTGACAACCCCATGGGGAATACCTGCAACTCCATTGAGGAGCGTCCCCAGTGGAATGGGGGCAGGGACGAGGGGGAGAGGGTAGCAACACATGATGTATCCATACAAAATGTGTTGTTAATAATAACGAAAAAGAAATAGTTTACAAAAGTTTTAAATCAAAGTTATTAGAATCATTTTTAATTTTTTAAAAAAATTTTTATTTATTTATTTATTTGAGAGAGAAAGGTGAGTGAGAGAGAGAGAGAGAAAGAGAGAGAAAATGGGCACGCCAGAACATGTGCTACCTTGTGCATCTGGCTTATGTGGATACTGGAGAATGAAATCTGGGTCCTTAGGCTTCACAGGCAAATGCCTTAACCTCTAACCCAGCTCTCCAGCCCCTATTTTTAATTTTTAACCTTTATATTGACAACTTCCATACACATACAATGTAACCTATCATACCCCCCCCCTTCCTTATCCTCCTCTCCCACACCCTTCCAAATTCCCTTTTTCTTTCCAACTATTTCCTCTATGAGGGACATTTCATTCAAGCCACCACAATGTCATTTTATTTTTGCTCTCTTTCATCCTCCATAACAACATATTGGTGGGCCCAACATTATGCAGGTCTTGTGCATATAATGACAGTCACTGTGAGGTCAGAAATGCAACCTTTATGCTGTGTCTTTACGACAGCATTCCAGCACTTCCCCATATCCTTTGTCTCTTACATTCTTTCCACCACCTCTTCCACAAAGGTCCCTGAGCCTCGTAAGGTGTGATAGAGATGGGACTTCTCTTTTCTTTTCTTTTCTTTTCTTTTTCTTTTTTTTTTTTTTTTTTTTGAGACATGTCCTCAGTTATCCCAGGCTAGCCTTGCAACTTGAACTTCTGCTCTTTTCTGCCTCAACTTACTAAGTGCTGGGATTTCAAGTGTGCACAACCACATCCTGGATTATGTAGTGCAGAGGCTTGAAATCATGTTTTGTGCATGTTGGGCAAGCATGCTACCCACTGAGGTACATGCCCAGCCCATAAGTTGATTCACGAAAAGCGTTTAGCTTAGCCGCTGGACAGAGGCATGTGAGTATAGTGGAATGCAGGAAGAAGCCTGGAGCAGTAGAGGTTCTGCTCAGTGTTCTTGGACATTAGCAGGAAATGGAGAACATTGGTTATTCCAGCAAGCCAGTGGAAATAGCACAGAAATCCATGTATATAATATAGGATTATCAAATCAGGGTAATTAACATTTATATCTACTTAAACATTTATTTTTTGTGTGTTGGGAACCTCAGAACTCTGCTTTTCATAAAACATAATGCATTGATATGAAATATAATCACTTTATCTTGAATACATTACATTCCTACCCGTTCTCTCTCTCTCTCTTTTTCTTGTTCTTTTTCTTTTTCTTTTTCTTTTTTTGGTTTTTCGAGGTAGGGTCTCACTCTAGCCCAGGCTGACCAGGAACTCACTATGTAGTCTCAGGGTGGCCTCAAACTCATGGCAATTGTCCTACCTCTGCCTCCTGAGTGCTGGGACTAAAGGCGTGTGCCACGATGCCTGTCTCCTACCTAATGTCTTAATAATATTTTTATTATTTATTTGCAAGGAGAGAGAGAGAATATGAACATGCCAGGGTCTCTTGCTATTGCAAACGACTTCATATGCATGTGCCACTTTGTGTATCTAGCTTCATGTGGGTACTGAGGAATTGAACCTGTGCCAGCAGGCTTTGCAAGAAAGTGCCTTTAACTACTGACCCATCTTTCCAGCCATCCATTCTGTGCATTACACATGTTCAGCTTTTTTCTCTTTGGAGCATAAAGAAGAAAACTGAATGGAAATATTTCAGTGCTCTGAGTAGTATATTGATTTTGTTTTTCTGTGAGAACCTTGTCTAATGTAGATTTTGGTGCTAAGAGTGGTTCTAGAATAACATAATTTATTTATATTTAGCAAATCCACTCCAGATGCATGTGTCTTTTGTGTATCTGGCTTTATATGGGTACTGGGGAATCAAACTCTGGTCATTAGGTTTTTTCAGGCAAATGCCTTAACTGCTAAGCTGTATCTCCAGCCCCTAGAACATAATTTTAGTGATGAGTTTTTTGAATTGGCTTTCAGATTTCTAGAATTGGCTATCAATATCATTTTGTCTAGAGGTGCCAATGATTGTATTTCTAGTAGTGAAGACAACCCCTGGACTATTGTCCAGGACATGAACTGGCAATGGAGATATGTAAACTGTCACCACTGAATTGTCCCAATTGAGTACTGTTAAGAAACAAGTACAGGAGTGATTATGAATAAGACACTTTGACTATTTTGGGCATAACTAATGAATATGAGAGTGCAAGCTGTTCAGCTAATGTCACTGGACCCTGTTGGAAAGGAAAATAGTGAGTTTAAGGATTTCAATTGCCAGCTCTCACACTGCATTAACAACCTGAAAACATCTATGTGTGTATTAAAGAAGACCCTTTCCTCTTAAAAGTGCAGTGCTCAGAGTCCTTAAAATCAACTTTAGAATTTCATCCAGTGATTGACTGAATTCCAATACCATATAAACTCCCCATTTAGCAGAATCTATTGTAAAAGTTGGAACAGTGATCGAGAGGAATGGCACCTTGCTTGTTGGAAGGAGATGTGTTGAGAGATCGTTAAGAAGTCAGGAACACTGAGGTCCGATGTTCTGATGAGTCTTCTTTGCTGGAAAAGCAACCTCCTTGCTCCTAGTGAAACTGCTTTTTCATTCTTCTGAATTTCCAGAATAAACTTTAAAGGTTTCCCTTGATGCAGCTGTCACTGTAATACAATGCCAAGTCTCCTTGGGACCCACTCCTGCCAGCCACCTTTGATTTGAAGTCTATGAGTAGATGCAAATCATAGCCAGCATGTAAAAGTGAGGTCCAAAATGTGGCCCATGAGGAGGTCTGAGGCACTACAACAAACTGCTTGAGTTTTCTAATTTATACACGCAGAAGTCCTGGGAACATGTATGGAAAACCCATTTCTGTTACGGATGTAGAATAATGTTGGGATAAACAAACTTGGGTCAAGCCAAATTTATTGCTATGGGCTCTCTAAGCAGGGATCCTGCATAGTGCTTCAGCCTGGGGAGTTAGGGAAGACTGTAACAATTTGTTTAGCTGGTTGACTAAGGGCCAAAGTGTGTCACACTGAAAATGCTAGACCTGCCTTGGTTTAATGAAGAAGCAGAAAATCAAAGGCTTGGAAAGATTGAAATATTCAAGTGGGCTTGTCATTATGACATGTTCACTCTTGGAAGAATACAGTAGACGTACTTTATTCATGGCTATGAGAAATAATCCCTTCCTTCCTTCTTTCCTTCCTTCTTTCCTTCCTTCTTTCCTTCCTTCTTTCCTTCCTTCCTTCCTTCCTTCCTTCCTTCCTTCCTTCCTTCCTTCCTTCCTTCCTTCCTTCCTTTCCTTCCTTCCCTCCTTCCCTCCTTCCTTCTTTTCTCTCTTTTTATTATTTTTTTTGGAGGTGGGTATAGAATCTTTCTCTGTAGCCCAGGTGGACCTGTTGCAGCCCATGTTGGCCTCACACTCACAATACCCCTGCCTCTGCCTCCCCAGTGCTGAGGTGATAGGTATACACCACTACACCTGGCTTAAGAAATATTTTCTGACGATAGTCCCAGAATCTTTTTAAAAATTATTATCTATCTATCTATTATCTATCTATCTATCTATCTATCTATCTATCTATCTATCTATCTATCTATCTATCTATTTATCTATCTATCTATCATCTATCAATAATCTATCATCTATCTCATTTATCTATCTATCATTTATCTATCTAACTTTCCAAGGAAACCTATAGCCTTTTCCAGTGTAACTGAACTTTGGGGAGAAGGAAATAATGAGGCCTTTTAGGGCTTACCGGACACTGGTTTTAAAATGTCACAAATTCCAGGTGACACAAAGCATCACTGGGGCCTATCAACCAAAGTGGTGGCATCTGAAAATGGAGCTTCAGCTCAGATCTGTCTTACAGTGAGCTCAGTGAATCTCTGAACGTGTCCTGTGATTATTTCTCCATTTCCTGAATGCAGAATTGAAATAGATATACTTAGCAGATGGTAGAACCTCACACTGGTTCTCTGACCTGTGCAGGGAAGGAAAAGCCAAATGGAAACTACTAGAACCCCCTTACACTAAGAAAACAGTGACACCACATTCCTGGAAAAAAAGTTGCAGAGATCAGTGCTACACAAGAGCTTGAAGGACAGTGGGGGTGGTGTTTCCTACCACATTCTCACTTGAGTTAGTTATGGACCTGTCGCTAGCATCAGTGGATTATGCAAAATTTAGATAGATGGGGATTAGTAATGCAGCTATTCTACCAAATGTGGTTTTCTTCTTTTTGTTTTTTTGCTATATGTATGTGCATGGTGTGTGTGCATATGCATGAATGTGCACATGTGTGTGGCAGTTGACATGAGGTGTCTTCCTCAATTTGTCTGTCCGCTGTTTTTTCTTTAAAATTTTTTTTGTTTATTTATTTACTTGAGAGGAACAGACAGAGAAGGAGGCAGATAGAGAATGGGCACTCCAGGGCCTCTAGCCACTGCAAACGAACTCCAGATGCATGTGGCATCTTGTGCATCTGGCTTACATGGGTCCTGGGGAGTCAATCCTCGAACTGGGGTCCTTAGGCTTCACAGGCAAGTGCTTAACTGCTAAGCCATCTCTCCAGCCCTCCACTATATTTTCTGAGGTAGAGTCTCTCAGCTGACTCCCAGAGCTTGTTGATTTGGCTAGACTGCCTAGCCAGCTTGTCCTAGGATCCCAAACGCTGGGATTACAGATGGGCCTGGAATTTATGTGGGTGCTGCAGATCTGAACTACTGTTCACACTTGTCCAGCAAGCACTCTCCCTATGGAATCATCTCCTCCCCCCTCTGTTTCTTTCTTTTCTTTTCTTTTTTTTTCACCTCAGAGGGGATGATAGTTTATTTTGGAGCCAACCATGAATGATCATGGTCCAGGAACACAAATTTAGGTTATCCCAAATTTCGTGTTCCAGCACTTTTTATTTCATGAAGTTTTTATAGTTACAGAACAAGACATCATAAATCAAGGCACTTTTCAAATACATTAAAGGTAGATGGGTTACAACAAAGTGGTCAATTTTGCTATAGACTTCAGATGCTATCTGATGACAGTCTTAGCCTCTGTGTTGGTGGAAAGTTAGTATGTTCCAAAATGATTTCACCTGATTACCTGATAGTCACAAGGATGTTAAATCAGACACAGAGGTGGATAATACATGACTAGTAAGAGGCTAAAGATAGCTCAAGACAAACTGGCTCTGAATCTATAACATTCTATTTTTCCACAGTCACAGACGTCCTATCAGTCCATTCAGTCTTGTTCAAAGTAGATGTAGGTACTTTCTGGGAACCCAAATGGTCATTTCCTCAAGCCATCTCAGCCTCTCCAATGCTGCGCTCCCTTCAGTTGGGAACTTTGCTATTTAAAACTAAACCCAAGGATAGGCATATTTGTGGAAGTCTTTAATCCCAGCACTTGGGAGGCAGAGGTAGAAGACAAAACTCACAGTTTGCCTCACTCTGTGTCTTAACTAGAACCCATTGCAGTAATTAAATAAAGGATGAAGGGAGAAGGGATGGAGGAGTGCCCAGCACTGAAACATCTCTGTCACACCCTCCAAGGCTCAGGGCCCATTGCGGAAGAGGGGGCAGATAGAATGGAAGAGCCAAAGGAAGGGTACGACTCCTTACAATGCAACTGTCCAGACAGAAATTGGCCTTGATATCCATGACCTTGCAGTGCCTAGCAATACCTTCACAAGACCCTCATAATAGAAGAAAAAGATGATGACATCAAATTAAAAGAGAGACTAATGGAGAGAGGGAGGGGATATGATGGAGATTGGAGTTCTAAAGTGGTATAGAAAAAAATAAAAGATGAAGGGCCAGGCGTGGTGATACATGTCTTTAATACCAGCATGGGAGGTAGGAGGATCACTGGGAGTTTGAGGCCACCCTAAGAACACAGTGAATTCCAGGTCAGCCTGGGCTAGAGTGAGACCCTACCTCAAAAAACAAACAAACAAAAAAAGGTGAAGGGCAACACTAAATCAGACTACTAACAAACCTGCCATGACTCAGGGAACATTGAGAAAGACTGGAAAGAAGGATTGTAAGAGCCAAAGAGTGGGTGGGAATACCCCGAGGCATGGTCCCCCAATTACCCCATTGGGACTGACTGAGGTCTTCATGACCCCACAGTGAATCCCATAACCCCACTGAGGAGAAGGCCCCGGGAACAGGTTGCGAGGGAATAAAAACGAGTACACCCCCTCTGTTTCTTAAGCAGATTAATACCTGCTCTAGTTTCGGGTGTATAGGTCTCGTTACAGTGATGATCACTGGACATAGTAAGAAATAGCAACCACTCCAGATTTATCAGTAATAAATTACATGTCAGAGGATGGGGAAAAATCAGAGTAAAATTCAGGGGCCATCCCTCAGTGAAATTTCCAGTAGTTTTGACCATGGTGGGAGTTGTAGTGATTAGTAGGGTTGGGTATCTCCTTTTTAAGGTACAGGGTAAGTTGAAACATCTGGCAATGGAAAAGGGGGCACATAGGTCTGTTTAGATTTTGGAGGCAATGTATTTTCATATGGCTGGGCAATTCCAGCTCATTTACTGAGTGACCTCAAAAGCTAGTTTCAAGTGGAGCCCAGAACACAACAAGGCTCAGAAACAGGTCCAGGCAGCTATGCAAATCCATCTAGGTGGCATTGAACAGCTTGGGAGGCTCTTTTAAGTTTTGGCAGGACCTCTGAGGTAAATCACAGTTCAGGCCTTTGGGGCTTTGGAGCAAGGCCCCACCCTTATTCTTATGTAGATGTTCTCCTATTCAACGTTAACTCTGCTACTGTGTCCAATAGAGACTAAATGCTTACCTCTGGGGCTCCAAGCTACCATGTTACTGGAGTTTGCCATAGTGATCTGGATGTTGTCTAACATGCCAAACCACTAAGATGGGCATTCACACAAATACTCCATTAAAATGGAAGTGGCATGAAGTGGCTAATGCCCATAGTCCCTACTCATACTACACTGTCTTCTCTCTCCCAGCCTACACCTATGGCTTCAAGGGAAATTGACAAAGAAAGAGAAGACTAGGGACTAATTTACATATGGTTCTACATAATGTGCAGGCTCCCCTAAAAGTCGACATCAATATCACCCCACTTTGAGACATCCATGAAGGGCAGTGGTGAACGGAATTTCTCCCCGTGGCCAGATACTTCACGGATTCTGTCTGGTAGTTCACTTTTCTTGGGAGAGGAGAAATGGTCAGATGTGTGACTATAAACTGATTCATGGGCAGTAGCCCAGAGTTTGGCTTGTCAGGGATGTGGAAAGAATGTTATTACAAAACAAGGAATAAAATAATTTTTTTGGGAAAAGGAATCTATATAGACCTCTCAGAATGTGCAGAAACCATGAAGGTAGTTCTGTCTCATGAATGTCCAGCGAAGGGTGAGCTCAGCAGAAGAGGATGTGGGTAATAAAGTTGATAGAACACCTGTTCTGTGAATACCACAACTTCTTTGCCCAGGCCATCATTGTTCCATGGGCTCACAGGCAAATTGTTTCCCCATGGGGCAATTGATTATTCAATAGCTACCAACATGAATTTCCACTTATGAAGGCTGACCTGGGTATGTCCACTCCCGAGTGACTGATCTGCCAGCATGACACTACTCCCTGGACTATGCCCCGTCCTGGAAGGGCGTGCGTTTTGCATTTTGTGCTTATTGGGACTGACAGTATGGATACAGATTTACCTCCCATGCACTGAATGTTTCTGCCCAAACTGCCATCGATGGGCTTTCTGAATGCCTTGTGCAGTGCCACAGTACACACTCAACATGGCTATGCATTCATCTAAAATTTAATTTTATATATTTGAAGTTTCCAACTTGGTGTTATAGAGTATATGTGAATAATAAAATGGTTACTGTAATGAAGCAGATTGGCATCTGTCATCTCACAGAGTTACTTTTGGTGACATGAATAACTAAAATCTAATACTGAACAAAAATTCCCAATTCAACACAATTTTATTACATGCAGTCCTCTTGCTGTGTACTATAGCTACTGATTTGTTCATCCTGCACAGCCATTTCTTATATATACTTTGACTTCCACCTGTCCATTTTCACTATTTCCCCCACACTCTTGCCCCTGGAAATCACTGTTGTTATCTCTATTGGTATATATTTGACTTAAAAAATAAACATTCTACATATAAGTAAGATCATGCAACAGTTTTTCTTTCTTCTTTCACTTAACATAATGTCCTCTAGGTCAATCAAGGTTGTGACAAATGGTATTTTCTCCTTTTCTATATGTGTATTAATATCACATATATGTATGTATTGCATTTTCTTTATCCATTCATTTGTAAACAGACACTTAAGTGGTTTTCATATCTTGACTATTGTGAAGAGCCATACAGCATGGCTTTTAATCGAAGAAGTCACTTTATAACAAGTGAAGTACACCAATGCGCTCAGGGAATTCATTAGGCATGCCATGTTTCCCATCATCCTGAACAGCTGGTTTGACCAAACAACGGCATAGCCTTTTATGTACTCAGTTACAGAACCTGGTAAGTGGCAATTCATTCAAAACCAGAAGAAGCTCATGAATGCTACGAATCCGCATCTGATACATAGCACTCTTTCTCCCATAGTCAGAATTTGTGAGTCCAGGCATCAAGGGGAGGACATGTGGGTGGCACTCACTATTATCCCCAGTGACCCACTAGCAAATTGTTTGCTTCCCTTGCTTATTTCCTTATGTTCTTCTGTCCAAGGGTTCCTAGCACTAAAGGGAGGATGCTGTCCCAGGAAGCGCAACAATGAGTCCATTGACCCGGGAGCTAAGAATGCTGCTTGGCCACCCTGTCTTCTTTGTGGCTCTGAATCAACACACAAAGAAGAGGGTTACTGTGATGGCTGGGGTGGTGGATGCATACCAAGTGGGGGTTGGACTGCTTACCACAAAGAAGATAAGGAAGAATATGTCTGGAATAGAGCAGATTCCCATAGGGTATGTCTTTGTGATCAAGGTTAGTATGAATCTACTATGACCCAGTAGAGACAGGACTACTAATAGCCTAAACATGTCAGGAATGAAAGTTTGGGAAACCGAAGTAGAGAACCCAAGCTAGCTGTTGTGCTCACTGAAGGGAACAAAGGAGGTAGCTAGAGATTTCAGGTTTACTTTTTTTTTTTTTAACCGTTTGTATAATGAGCTATATTGACTTTCTATCATATATATTACTTTTTGCCATAATATTTAATATATTTGATAATGAAGAAAGGCATAAACATCATTTGAGGGTTAGTAAGTGCATTTTGGTTATATGCATAATAGCTGTTTTTTGTTAGGTGGAATTATCACCTCGTTACCTTCATTTGAGATTGAGAATGTATATTGGAGGCAACTTGACAAGTGAACTTGTGATGGTGAATTTTGTGTCGTCATCATGGCTAGGCAGATGTGTGTTCCCTTATAGAAGAAGAAGGAAGGGAGAATTCTCTGTGTTTGCCAAATGCTTGATCAGGGACATACACATGTCTTTCCTTCAAACTGGCACTTATTATGCTTCTGACTCTCAGATCTTTGGACTTGGACTAGAACCACACAATAATATTGGTTTTCTGAATCTGTAGCTTGTAGACAGAAGATCTTAGGACTTCACAGCCTCCCTAATTTTATAAACCAATTTTAATTCTTTATTTTTTTTCTTTTTGGTTTTTCAATGTAGGGTTTCACTCTAGCCCAAGCTGACCTGCAACTCACTATGTAGTCTCAGGATAGCCTCAAACTTATGGCAATCCTCCTACCTCTGCCTCCCAAGTGCTGGAGTTAAAGGTGTGCACCACCATTCCTGGCCCAATTTCAATTCTTTCTAACCCCAACCTCCCTCTTCCTATCTCTGTCTTTCTATTTTTTTTCTCTCTTTCTCACTGTCTTCCCCATATAGGCATAGGTACATACACACACACACACACACACACACACACACCAGTGGCTCTGTTTCTTTGGAGAACCCTGACTTATACACTTCCTTTTCTTCATATTTACCCCTGCTCTGGGTGATAGAGGAGTTGTTTTCAGGATCTGAATTATAGGAAGTTGAACTGGGAATCAGTTAGTTATATTTATTTTAGTAGCTTGCACTCACTTCTGGGTATACTAAGTTATCCTTGTGTGGGGATGGCTTCCAGCCTTATTCTCCTCTATTATAATAACAGTCTTGGCAATGTGTCAGAAGATGTAGGGTGAGGATTATTTTACCTCAGTGTGTCCATTGGTACCTGGCACTGAAACTATGGGGACAGTGAAGGGAAAATAATGCCAAAAATTCTGTCACTTAGGGAGCATATGAATGTTGGTGCCAAGGAGGCTTCTTAGCATTTGTTCTTTGATACTGATACAGAAGGCCTGGGGCAACAGTTGAGAGGAGTGCATCATGGGAATGAGGTGAGATATAATAAGGGCAGATTATATTAGGAAGTCAATTGCTGCCTCAGGAGTTCAAACAATAGGTAAATTGGACTGAGACACACCAAATGCTATAATAAGAAGTATTGAATATGGATCTTTATTCAATTCTAGAATGTTTCTTGCTGGTATGTTTTCAAATATTGCTTCTATTTCATTCATCATTCTTCTAAAATTTCTATTAGCTTTATATCAAAAACTTCCTTTTTTAAATTAAATATATACTTTGTATGGACACATCATATGTGGGTACCATCATTTCCCTCCTCCCTGCCCCCCCCATTCCTCTGAGGGTCCTCCTCAGTGGGATTGCTGATATTCCCATGGGCTTGTGGGTTATGAGTTGTGAGAGCAGTAGTCAGTCATTGGTAGGGGAGCAATGCCTCTGGATAATCCCTCCCAACTTGTGGCTCTTACAGTCTTTCCACCCCCTCTTCCACACCAAACTTCTCATTTTCTCCATGATTTCCTCCCTCTGGCTGGGAATTGAATTCAGGGTCTTGCATATGTAGGCAATACCACCACTTATACCCTAAGCTCCTTGTGATTTCTTTTGTCAAATCTATATTCTGATGCATTTCCTAGGTTCTCTCTTTTAATCCATCAGTTCTTTCCTCAGCTGTGTGTGCTTTTAAATCCAGTTCATTCATTATATATTTCATTTTAATGATTGTATTTTATTACTAGATTTATTACTAGATTTTACTGTCTTTAAAAGTCCAGTAATTTCTTGCTTTGTTATATTCTTTTTACAAATCTCTATGTACACTTTAAATATGCTTAAAGTTTCTTTTTGACTTACTTCCTCTTACATCAGGATTACTCCTTTTTGAGTGCTGGTTTTCACAGGATTACTGAGCCCTGGAAAGGTTCCTATGAATGATATTTGCTTTTGCTGAAACATTAAGAATCCCACCTGTGGTGGTTTGAATGTAAAAATGTCCCCCATAGACTCATGTGCTTAAATTCTTTTTTAGATTTTTTAAACAATTATATTTATTTATTTATTAGAAACAGAGAAAGGGAGGGATGGGGAGAGAGAGAGAGAGTAAGAATGGGTGCACCAGGGCCTCTAGCCACTGAAAGTGAATTCCAGATGCATGTGCCACCATGTGCATCTGGCTTACGTGGGACTTGGAGAAACAAACTGGGGTCCTTAGGCTTCGCAGGCATGTGCCTTAACCACTAAGCCATCTTGTCATCCCTGTGCTTAAATTCTTGATCACCAGTTGGTGGCTCTGTTTGGGAAGTTTGTGGAACCTTGAGGAGGTAGAGTCTGGCTGGAGAAAGTATGTCCTTGGGGGCAGGCCATGAGGTGTTATAGTTCAGTCCACTTGACACTTTTTAGCTTTCTACTTCCTCCCTGCTTATGTAATGATGTGATGTTGGCTGTCTGCTCTGCCGTGCTTTCTGTACCATAAAATGTCAGCTGAAATAAACCCTTTCCTTCCATAGACTACTTCTGGTCAGGTATTTTGTCTTAGCAGTGAGAAAATAACTGATATACCACCTTTATGGACCAAGTTTTTCATGTCAAATTCTTAGTTCAAATACCTCACTGTGTAGAACACTTGCCTTCAGATCATGTATCCCTTTAAGGTTAGAATTTATGCAGTGAATTGCTCCATTGGCAAAATGAAGAATCCTTGTTTACATAGAGATAAAACTTCCTGACTCCTAGGCTCATGTGTATAGCTCAGCACAGGTCTTTAAGGATTGGTGGTCCTCTCTACCTGGCATCCCCAGGCTTCTATCCTTTTCTCATATCTGTGAAATGTTGCCTTCAGTTTTTCTCATTGCCCTGACTTTGATTTCGTCTAACACTTGAAATATTTTTCTCATGTTTATAAGTTAACTATGAATGTACAGTTTCTTGTTGTTAAATTGTGTCCAGTATTTATATTTTTTTTTTTTCATTTTAGTTTTTCGAAGTAGGGTCTCCCTCTAGCCCGGGATGATCTGGAGAATTCACTCTGTAGTTTCAGGGTGGCCTTGAACTCATGGAGATCCTCCTACCTCTGCCTCCCTAGTGCTGGGATTAAAGGTTTGCACCACCACGCCCAGCTCAGAATTTATGTTTTTAGAGCCAGGGCCCGAGTAGCAAGAGTCAGGCAAACTCAGGGTAAGTGGGAGCTTCTACATCAGTGATATGTTTACATATATGTATAGTGAGATTATCCAGTTCAGGGATCTGTGACATATTTTGAGACCCACGATGCCAAAGTTTATGTACCGTAAATGACAGTAGGTATCATATTACAAGTATTGTGCTAAGTCCCCTCATGTTGTATGCCCTTGCAGAACTCAACAACTAAACATGCAATATTATCTCCATTTTTTCAGATGAAGAAATTAAAACTCAAAAAGCTCAAGTAGTTTTAGCAGATATAGCAACTAGATAAAGTAAGACTAGCCCTCAAATGTTACAGAAGCTCCATGCCTCCACTGTGGCCTCCTACTAGCATCTCCAGGAAGGCATTACCAGGAAACTGTAGTGTACTGTTCTTTATGTCTTGACGACATTTTCTGGATTGTTATTTTCTATGAACTTTGACCATGATAGCTTATGTTTTCTATCTCTCATCCATTTTGCTGAACCCAATGGCATAGCAAGGTAGAGGAAGTCTAACTCAAGCTTAGTGGGCTTTAGCATATAGATTTTCTTTTGGTGCCCAGCTCAGGGTTTTTCAGAACCA